>CM049797.1:13083796-13572759 GCA_027422405.1 Ptychobarbus kaznakovi
ATCAGCACAGCCAGCGAAGGATCAGACGCACCTTTTTTTTTTGAAGAAAACGCACCTTTTTGTATCAGTCACAGTCTTTGCAGCTGGGGGTAAATCCCAAGCATTTTCATAGGCTTGTCCGTTGCTGTTAAAAACATCCACATGTCGAGAATGAAAAACACAATTCCGTCGATTGCTCCTTTGTTGTGTGTTTGTTTGTGGCATGTTATGATGATGTCACCGCAGTAGAGGCGGAGCAACTATAACGACACGTGAATAATCCCGCCCTACTCTAAAGCGGTACTAAACTGCGGTGGAAACGCAAATCGACCCGAATGAGCCGTGCCGTAACGAGCCGTTGCCGAACCGTGCCGTACCATGCAGTGGAAAAGCGCCATTAGCTAGATTGAATCCTATCTCACTGGTCAGTCTTTCAGGGTGGCCTGGGGAGGGGAGGTATCCAAAGCACATCAATTGGTTACTGGGGTTCCTCAGGATCGGTTCTTGGACCCTTCATCTTCTCCACATAGACCACATATAACTGGGTCCCATCATACAGGCGCATGGCTTCTCCTACCATTGCTACGCTGATTGAAACACAGTTCTATCTCTCATTTTGACCAGATGATCCAACGGTAGCTGCACGGATCTCAGGCTGCCTGGCAGACATCTCGGCATGGATGAAAGAACATCATCTACAGCTCAACCTGGCAAAGACTGAGCTTCTTGTCTTCCCTGCCACTACAAATCTACAGCATGACTTCACGATTCAGTTAGGTCCATCAACAATAACGCCATCAACTTCGGTCAAAAATCTTGGTGTAATCTTTGATGACCAGCTGACCTTCAAAGAGCACATTGCAAAGACTGCTCGATCTTGCGGGTTTGTACTACACAACATCAGAAAGATCAGGCCCTTTCTGACAGAGCATGCTGCACAACTTCTTGTCCAGGCCCTTATAATTTCTAGGCTTAACTACTGCAATGCTCTTTTGGCTGGACTTCCATCAAACACAATCAAACCTCTACAAATCATTCAGAATGCAGCAGCACGACTGGTCTTCAACGAGCCCAAAAGAGCCCATGTTACACCTTCTTTATCTCTTTGCACTGGCTACCAGTTGCAGCTCGCATCAAGTTCAAGACACTGATGCTTGCATATAGAACAACCACAGGCTCAGCACCCTACTTCCACTCACTATTACGAATCTACATCCCCTCCAGAAGTCTGAGATCTGCTAGTGAGTGACGCCTCGTGGTACCATCACAGAGAGGCTCAAAATCACTCTCCAGAACATTCTCGTTCACCGTTCCTGGCTGGTGGAATGATCTTCCAACCCCTATCCAGAATGCTGGATCCCTGTCAATCTTCAAGCAACAACTGAAAACTCATCTCTTTCGACACTACTTGGACTTCATCCTAAACTAAAAAAAAAAATTCTTTCTTTCTCTTTCTCTCTTCCCTTGCTAGCTCGTGCTTATTTGAACAATGTCTGAGACTTGGTGTTACAAGCACTTCCTTTGTCTGTTTACCTCTTCAAGGTGAATCGCTTTATGTATTCCCCAATTGTAAGTCCCTTTGGATAAAAGCATCTGCAAAATGACTAAATGTAAACGTAAGTAGAACAGACACCAACGAGACCAAAGGTGGATATTGCGTTATTCACACTCTTGCTGTGTTGAGTGTGGGCAACAGTATAATTGCAGTTCTATTTCATTTATATGAAAATAATATGATGAACAAGAAAAAGACTTGCTATTTAATTCCAATTGAAAAACAATTTATCATCCATTTTTACTTTAAAGGGGTCATATGACTTTGTTAAAAATAACATTATTTTGTTTATTTGGTGTAATGCAATGTGTTTATGCAGTTTAAGGCTAATAAAACAGATTATTTTTCCACATACTGTACATTATTGTTCCTCCTCATATGGTCGCAAATCAGGCCTCTGTGGCTCCCTCCGATCACACCACCAGAGGGCTCCTTCATCAGAGTACTAACCGATTCTTTCGGACTTCAATTCCCACAACCCCGTGCCTGGGACTGATCACCCATACACGTGTTAGTCATCATCTGGACTACTTAAACTCAGTTCTCTCAGTGTTCTGCCTGGCTGACATTACTGAGCGTTTATTCTGTTTGTTTCTCTGTTGCCTACCTGGACTGTTTACCTACTCTGGTCTTTTGCTGCCTGCCTTTGACCAGCCTGCCTAGTGTATTTACTCTGTTACCTGTCTGCGCCTGCCTCGACCCCTTGCCTCTTCTACGTTTATGATTCTGCCTAGTCTACATTCTCCTGATGCTGTTATCTAAACTGTGCCTGTTTCACTCATTGTGTCTTTGAATAAATCTGCATATGGATCCCAACGCCACTGACTCCTCGTTACAATATGCTCCGCCTTTCTGAAACGCGTCAATCTTTACAAAGTTCATCGCTCTGAGAACCGAGGCATGTTCTGATTGGCCAGCTATCCAATGCATTGTAATTGGCCAAATACCTCAAGCGTGAGACGGAAATGTTACGCCCCTTACCCAATTCTGATGCAGATTCTGATGTGCGCGACGACACAAAAACAATAAAACCCATTATAAATAAGCCATTTGTTGCATCCAGTGGGGACATAATTTCTCAGGACCTGAAGTGGGACAATCACATTGAGTCCATTGTGAAAAAGGCCCAGCAGAGGTTGTATTACCTTCGCCAGCTAAGGAAGATCAACCTGCAAAAAGGAGCTGCTGAAACAGTTCTACTCCACCATCATAGAATCTGTCCTCTGCATGTCAATAACTGTCTGGTTCAGCTCAGCTACCAAATCTGACCACAGAAGACTACAAGAACTGTACTCATCCAGAGTGAGCAAAAGGGCTGGCAAAATCACTCTGGACCCCTTACATCCAGCACACTCTTTTTTGAACTGTTACCGTCTGGTCGATGCTACAGATCTCTGAGCACCAGAACGACCAGGCACAGGAACAGTTTCTTCCCTCATGCAATCCATCTCATGAACACTTGACAATAAACGTGGAACATACAACACTATTATACATTATAATTTAACACACATACTTATTTACATTTCAAATTTGCACATATCATACCTGCACATACATTATTGTCTATATTATATATTGTGTTTTTGCTATTTTGAACATTGACTATTTTGTATATTTGTATATTATTCTTTTATCAGAATCAGCTTTATTTACCAAGTGTGCTCGAACACACAAGGAATTTGTTGTGTTTTTTAGAGGCTCTTGGTACATATATTCATATTGTGACGAGCGTCCCGGTATCTCATCAGCGTCGCCCTGGAAACAGAGACAGAACACCTGCACTTTCTCATTGCCGGCTGATCGGTCCCAGTTGCAGCTCGTCAGCGGCAGCATTATAAGCCCAGCAGATCTCGCCACAAGGGAGAGTCTTGACCTCCGGAAAGGCTGCAGCTAACCTCTCTCTCCCATCTCTTTACTCCTACAGATAGCAGCGCGTGACCGGACAGCCACAATCGAGCACGAGCACGGGCACCCTGCACAAGGACCGAGGAAGAGAGCACAGTAATGTAGTCAAAACCATCAGCACTGGGCAAGAACGTAAGCCCCGCTGTTGTAAAGTTATTATTTGCCAAGTAAAGTTCCTGCAACGGATTATCTTTGTTGTGTGTTTTTCTTCACGCCTCACGGATACTGATAAACAGTGTTGGGGAAAGTTACTTTTAAAAGTAATGCATTACAATATTGCGTAATAAGTAACTAATTACGTTACATAGTTACTTTTTATGGAAAATGACCCCTCCGGGGCCATTATTGGAACGGTCCTTGTGGTGTGATTCTTCACCCCGTGACTATATATATACACTCACTGGCAAGTTTATTAGGTATATCTTGCTAGTACTGGGTTGGACTCCCCTTTGCCTTCAGAACTGCCTTAATTGTTCGTGGCATAGATTCAACAAGGTGTTTGAAACATTCCTCAGAGATTTTGGTCCATATTGGACACGATAGCATCACGCAGTTGCTGCAGATTTGTCGGTTGCACATCCATGATTCGAATCTCCCCTTCCACCACATCTAAAAGGTGCTCTATTGGATTGAGATCTGGTGAATGTGGAGGCTATTTGAGTAAAGTGAATTCATTGTCATGTTCAAGAAACAGTCTGAGATTATTTGAGCTTTGAGACATAATGCATTATCCTGCTGGAAGTAGCCATCAGAAGATGGTTACACTGTAGTCATAAAGGGATGGACATGGTCAGCAAAATACTCAGGTAGGCTGTGGCATTTAAACGATGCTCAATTGGTACTAAGGGACCTAAACTGTGCCAAGAAAATATCCCCCACACCATTACACCACCACCACCAGCCTGAACTGTTGAGAAAAGGCAGGATGGATCCATGCTTTCATGTTTTTTACACCAAATTCTGACCCTGCTATCTGAATGTCGCAGCAGAAATCGAGACTCATCAGACAGGCAACGTTTTTCCAATCTTCTATTGTCCTATTTTGGTGAGCTTGTGCAAATTGTAGCCTGTTTCCTGTTCTTAGCTGTAAGGAGCGGCACTCTGTGTGGTCTTCTGCTGCTGTTGCCCATCTGCTTCAGGGTTCGACGTGTTGTGCGTTCAGAGATCATATTCTGCATACCTTGATTTTAACGAGTGGTTTTTTGAGTTACTGTTGCCTTTCTATCATCTCTAACCAGTCTGCCCATTATCATCTGACATCAATAAGGCATTTTCGTCCACACAACTGCCGCTCACTGGATATTTATTTTTTTTCTTTTTAGGATCATTCTCTGTAAACCCTAGAGATGTTTGTGCGTGAAAATCCCAGTAGATCAGCAGTTTTTTTAAAATACTCAGACCAGCCCGTCTGGCATATATATATATATATATCTGACATGAGCATAAAACATTTAATAAGACTTAACAATAAATAATAATGTGTATGAATCTGGAACAGAAGATAAGATTTGTGTATAGATTTGTGCATTATTACTCTATATACAGCTGTATATAAAAATATGCATATGTATTTACATAGTACTTGAGAGAGTGGCAATAATTAAAGATGGAGAATGAATTACAGAACACGGGTAATAATTCCTGTGTTAGCTGTTTAGGCTGGAGATGGCATGGCGAAAAACTGTTTTATGCCTAGATGTTATAGTGCACAGATATCTGTATCGTCTGCCTGAAGGGAGAAGTGCAAACAGGTTGTGTCCAGTGTGAGAGGGGACTGTGAAGATGTTACCTGCCCGTTTCTTCACTCTGGAGTTGTAAAAGTCCTAAAGGCTGGGCAGGTGGACACCAATGATCCTGTCAAGGTACTGAAGAGTGATGAGGTGAGGACTCAAGTTGCAAGAGAAAATGGGTCTTTTTATTAATAAAATTAAACAAAAGGAACAAAAACTACCCTGAGGGGGAAAACAGGCAGGCATGCTAGGAACAATAACATGGGTAGACCTAATTCACACAACATCTGACATTAAACAACATCAGCACATCACAATAAACACAACAGCATATAGCAAAGCATTCTTTCATATACATTTGACAATCAAGACGACCATAGCGTTTCCATTGTAACACGCACTGCAATTTACATTGTGCGACAATAAAAATCGTTTCACTCTTTGAATGCATTTACTATAGAATTTAGTTGGGCATAGTTGCTTTAAATTCTTCCCAGTCGATGATTGTGGATGAAGATTTAGGCGGCGTTGTGAATTGCATAGTGGGGGGCATTTTTAGAGTTTGTGAGTGTGGTCTGGAGTTAAATGTTATACAGTTTTAGATCTCTCTGGGGTCTATTGAGACTGCGTTAGGGCTGTAGAGTCTTGCTGATCTCATTTATGCATGTTAAGTCAATTGTGATCTCACTGATGTGACATATGGGGGCCTTTGAAAAGGAGTAACATAAAGGAAATCAATTTAGTTCATAATGCAACAACTTGTAATCTAATTATCGCATCATAATAATTATTGATAATTAATTAATTAATAATCATATTATTAATACAAACATGTATTTTAGAATTTTTTGTTTTAATATGACAACGTCTCACACAGAGACCACACTGGTATAGTGTTTGGGAATATTGTTGTGTTTTTGTCTGTAACGCTTGTTTATCAGCAGTGTAGGGGTAACGCATTACAAGTAACACAAGTTACGTAATAATATTACTTTTTCAAGTAACTAGTAAAGTAACACATTACTTTTTAATTTACAAGAAAATATCTGAGTAACTTTTTCAAAAAAGTAATGCCAGTTACTTTTTTCCATTTATTGACTAATCTAGACTAAATGTGAATGTGTATTAATTCATCCTACTCGCAAAAAAACTGATTCAGTATTCATCAAAATGAATTAAAACAGTGAAATGCAAACTCAGAAGGACACAAACCTGCAATAATTAAATATGTTAAACAACACAAATATACCTAATCTAATTTTATTAACCAATGCGTTTGCTGCTGACCTTTGATGATCCAGTTCAACCATACTAATAAGCAAAATTATATATGTTTTTTTTTATTGCTGAAGAGTGTTGAACCTTCTTTTTCTGCGTTCTACTGTACAGACGTGAGGAAATCAGGCTGAGGTTTATTCATTACCCTTTTTGGTGTGAAAGGGCTTTTACATTTGCTATAAATATAACTTTTTGTATTAAAAACAAACAATCAAGCCCTGCTTATATTTAAAAAGTAACGCAAAAGTAATGTAATGCATTACTTTCCATAAAAAGTAACTAAGTAACGTAATTAGTTACTTTTTTTAGGGAGTAACGCAATATTGTAATGCATTACTTTTAAAAGTCCCCTCTTTCTCTTCACCAGTCACAGGCCCTCAGAGAAAGGAACATGCCCAGTGTGATAACCATGCTCAAGCAGGGTCCTGAAGCCTGGGACTGTCTGCAATTAATGGACCCTCGGGTCTGACAGGCCCTCCGTCGCCCCTCACCTCAGGCAAGTCTGGAGTCCAGGCCCGGGTGTGCGAGAGGAGTACTCAGCATTAAGTGCACCTAAGAGCAGCCTCTTGAAGGGCACAAGCCAGACAGAGATGGTGTTGAGGAAGCACAATGTCTGCGCCACATTTTGGCAAGCTCGTACAGTGCATATGCCAAAAAAAAAAAGTTTTCCATCCTTTATAAAACGTGGATCTAGTGCAGTCCTTAATGCAAACAGTAAATATGCGATAAGTCTTGGCCATATGTAAAAACGGTATGCGATTTCAGGTTCACCATGCGACTTCTCCATTCACGTCAACTTCAATACAGTATTTGGTGTCTGATTTTGCAACTGTGTCTGAAAGGAAACTAAAGTATCACGCATATTCTGATTCCCATCACTAAATCTAAAAAGCTTTTCTGTAACTAAGCCTGGATGCTGGATTTGCCATGTGTGCAGGTGATAAACAAAAACAGTGTTAAATTAGCTACTAAACTACGTCTAATTAGATCCCGTCAGAAGCAACAGCTAAAAGTCGACTGTAGCCTCTTATTTGCACAAGGACATCTGCTTAGGAATTAAGAGTAAGAAACTGTTGAAACAAAAAAGGTCCTTTTAGCACTGAGGATGAAGACAATGTTGCCCTGTTGCGAGACACGTTGCCCCCTTTGAAGAGAAATAAGAGTGGGCCCACATGTGCAAGTTAATCCTATTACCCGGGAGACAAGGGGATTGCTGCTTTCGATCAGGGGTCAGAGCCTGAATGACCTCACTCTTACCAGAACAATGGAGCGGAGAAAGACAGTGGGCTTGGGAAGCTGACAGCAGCGTAAAAGGGAAGTCTAACAGACCAGTTTTTATCAGACGTTTACTTTACCTTTATATTTGGGTTTGTTTCTAGGTTAGGGTTCTAGGTTATGAGTCACGCATCATGGAAAATGTTTGAACGGAAAAGTCCGCTTAAAAGTTAACCTTTTCATCCCCAATGAAACCTCAAAGACAAAGTGCAGGCCTGGCTGCTCCACTGAACTCTTGGCAGAGATGATGGGCTGGTTGGCAGTATGCAGCTTGGTTGTGTGTGTGCTGGCAGAGCCAGTGCAACCGAGACCTTAATGTAGCTGGCATGAGCCCACACAGAGGTAGGTAGAGGCAATGCAGGCGTCTCATCAGAACCACTAAAGCTAACAAAAAAAACAAAAAAAACTGCTGTTTCTTTTCCTGTCTTAGTGTGAGAACAGCCAGGTTTTCGTGGGTGAGAGAAGAAAAAAAATGTAAGGACTCATTCAATATGGCCATGGTATAAAACATCAGCCTGCCCTGAGAGGGTTCACTTCATTAACACTTGCGCATTTAACTCTTTCTGAAACTGCAAAAATGTACTTGGCTACTATCGTAACCTTGGTTCCCTGAAATACGGAACAAGTATGGGAAAAAGCCTTTTATCTCCTGAACTGAAGCCTTATTCAATCACACAGTGAAACTGCACAACTATTGGTTCCTGCAGGGTGTAAAAAACGAACCAACGGGTCAGCAGGGGAGCTGCATGAGCCTATGGCGACGAAGCCCACCAGAGCCCGCCAAAATGGGCAAAGCCATGTGGCAATATAAGCAACCGTTTCACCATAGGATCCTCGGGTTACTTCAACTGAAGCGACGACTGAGTCGTGCAGCTAACTAGCATGGCAAAGTATGCAGTACTCCTTCCATATCTCAGGGAACTGAGGTTACTGCAGTAACCAAGTACGTTCCCTGTCGATACTCCACTCGTTATTCTCTAACTGCTAGCTTTCTTTGAAAAACTAACACTAGCTTTAATTTTTTAATCTACTTGTTTCTTTAAAAAAACATAGGTTTCTTTTTTTCTATTCTATCTACTTGTTTCTATAAAAAAAACTTACTACGTGTAATGCGTTAGGCTAACTGAGACTTGTCATTGCACATGCATTTTGTTGCTCTTTTGTTGGTTTTGATTGCTTCTGTTTTCCTCATTTGTAAGTCACTTTGGATAAAAGCGACTCCTAAATGACTCAAATATATATCTGTGGTTGAACAACTGGTTATCAAATCTAACTCTGCCTCCTGCACACACCACAACCTGGACTTGAGAATAGAGATCTGAACCATTTTAGACCAATATCAAACCTCCCATTTGTTGCTAAAATACTTGAAAAGGTAGTTGCAGCACAACTGCAGTCTCATTTAGAGAAAAACATAATCTGTATGAGCAGTTTCAATCTGGTTTCTGTCCCTCTCACAGTACGAAACAGCACTTTTAAAGTGGTTAATGATCTCCTTCTGGTTTCTGATTCAGGTGCCCGCAGTATCCTGGTCTCCTTGATCTGAGTGCTGCCTTTGATACTGTTTGCCACTCTGTACTTCTTTCTCGACTATCTACTATAGGTATCAATGGTGCTGCTCTTCAGTGGCTAACATCATATCTATCGGATAGACAGCAATTTGTTAGGATAGATAAGATTCGATCTCGCACTGTCACTATTTCCCGTGGTGTACAACAAGGTTCCGTACATGGTCCACTTCTATTTTCATTTACGTGCTGCCACTGGGTCAGATCATCAGATGCCATGGTCTCAATTTTCATAGTTACGCTGATGATATTTAAATCTATTTACAGTTCAACAAGCTATTTTGACCACCCTTTCTATTGTTTCCTGTCTTCAAGAACTTAAAACCTTAATGTCAGATAACTTTTTCCAACTAAATGCAGACAAAATTTAAATCCTGCTGGTTGGCGCTATATCACAGAGCTCCTCCCAGCAAGACATCTTCATAGTTCCCTATCTGTCGGTCACTACGAGTTATGTCGTGAGACATAGGGGATTTACTTGGAAGCCCAATCATCTCTGACTGTAAGAGAAAATGCCAATGAAATTGGCTAGTGGATTTTGCATACTTGAGCCACTCCCGTGCATACGGGTATAAAGGGCAACAGGTGCATCCACTCATTCGATTTTTGCTTCGGAGCGAGTGGATGAGAAGAGTGCTGATCTCACAAAATCCATTCATCTTTGTTTTGTTTCTGGTTGGTGTCACGGTGCAGTCAGCGGAGTCCCTTTCAACAGCGATTTCCCTGGGCACTTCAACTAAGAGAGCAAATTCTAAAAGAGCAAATCACGGACGGTTGCGTCTTTTTCAAGATGCCGTTCCGTCCGTGTCCTTCTGGTTGTGGTCGTTTCCTGTCCGCGGATGACGGACGCGAATGTTGTCTTCAGTGTCTGGGCCTCCAACATGCTGAAGATGCATTCGTGGATGACTCATGCGCCTGTTGTGGGCGTATGAGCATGATTTCGCTGCGATCTCGCCTTTCCTTTCTGAAAGGATTGGCACCCTCTGCCGCCAACCGTGCCCGGCTGGCGCTCTGGGAGATCTGAGGGTAACAGTGAGAGCCTCTCCGCCGGGTACGTCCCCACGGACCTCTTACTCCTTACGCAGCGAACATCCCATCTGGTTCCCGGGTGATTTCGCTGGTCCTTCCCACGGGGTGCCCAAATTTCATTCGGTGCGCCATCCGAGGATAGGATGACGATCGCAGCATCGGGGGATGAGTTTACGTCCTCTGAGGATGAAGGTGCGGTGGGGCTGCCCCCCTCGGGTGTTATCGCCACCGCCGCACCGGACCCAGAGCTGACGGGCATGTAAGGGGCCAAGGTCAGGGACCTCCAAGCGTTTTCTGTAAGCGAAGAGTGCCTTGTGTTCGGGCCAATCTACTCTCACGTTGTCTTGAGACCCCGGCCTGGATACGTGCCCAAGGTTCCAACCACGCCCTTACCATGGTGAACCTGCAAGCACTGCCCTCGGAGGAGGCAGATCCAGCCTTAGTATTGCTGTGTCCCGTAAGAGCATTGCGCATATACATGGACCGCACCCGGAGCTTCAGAAGCTCTGAACAGCTCTTTGTCTGCCACGGAGGTCAGCGAAAGGGATGCCGTCGCCTTGGCGTACCAATCCCAAGGCGAGCCGTGCCCCCTGGGGGTGAGGGCTCACTCCACTCGGAGTGTTGCCTCCTCCCATGCGTTGGCGCACGACGCTTCTCTGGCGGACATCTGCAGAGCTGCGGGCTGGGCGACACCAAACACCTTCGCAAGATTCTACAGTCTCCGCGTTGAGCCAGTCTCTTACCGTGTGTTGGTAACAGGTAATGGGCGGGAAGAACTGGCCGGTGTCATGCTTGCTGTGCCATTCCCCCTCACCCAGGGATACGAGCGCCTTTTTCTCCTCCAGTTCAGTTCCCCGGATGGTGAACCCTGGTAGAATCATCCAAGCACCCCTGGCAGTCAGACTGGGTGGAGCAGTCTGACGCCAGGCCCAGTACTGGTGTTAGCTCGCCCGGGTCTCCGGTCAGCCCCTATACTGAGCTAGGTGTCCGTATGGCCTGATTCCCCTTTGGGTAATCCCATATGTGCATTCTTCCATGGTAAGGTTTCCCTCATGGTAAACCCGTGTCTTCTCTTTGACAGAGCTCTCTGTCAGGTTCTGCTGGCAGCCCTCCTCCCTACACCTAGGTAGGATCTGCCCCAGAATCCAGTCGTATGTAGTACTGCCCCAAGCCTGGGTCAGTCCATATCAGTGTCTCCACATGTTACCTCCCTTCGGGCAGGATGTGGCCTCCGTAATGCCCTTCTCCGGAAGGCTCGCTTCCCTGCCGTTACTGCCAAGCTGTAACAACAAATAGGAAAGACTTGAAGTCGTCTTTCACTGAAGGTCGAAATCCCTTCTGATTTCTGTTGGGAAAGGAACAGCGGCTTGGCTATCTCCAGCAGCAATGTACTCAGTGGTCCCTACGGGCACCAAGGTTAGTGAATTTGCGCTGGGGCGGTGGGAAGGTGGCAACCTCTTGCAAGGCATTTGTCTGTCACGCGCTCGCTTGTCAACATCTGCATGCCATGAGGTTGCTACGGGGTTCAGCTTGTGGCGCTTTCAATAGGACCCCTATGTCGTCACAACATAACTCGTAGTGACTGACAGATAGGGAACGTCTAGGTTACGTATGTAACCCCCGTTCCCTGATGGAGGGAACGGAGACGTTATGTCCCCATGCCACAATCTTGAACCATCACTGGTTGCCAGGGACTCGTCTCGGCTCCTCAGCGTAAAACCTAATGAGTGGATGCACCTGTCGCCCTTTTATACCCGTATGCACGGGGAGTGGCTCAGGTATACAAAATCCACTAGCCAATTTCATTGGTGTTTTCTCTTAAAGTCAGAGATGATTCCCCATCAGGGAATGGGGGTTACGTACATAACCTAGACATTATCAATGGTGTCCAGATTAGGCCCTCAACAACTGTGCGGAATTTGGGAGTGTTGTTTGACTGCGCTATGCTTTGATTCACACATTGGTCAGATTGTTAAATCATACTTTTACCAATTGCGAAATATTGTTTGTATTCGCCCCTCACTTGATTTTGCAAATGCTGAAACTATTATCCATGCATTTATAACCTCTAGATTGGATTACTGCAACTCCTTATATAGCGGCTTACCTGCCAAAGTTATTAATCATCTCCAAATTGTACAAAACTCTGCTGCTCAAGCCCTTACATTTAATAAAAAATCTGCACATATCACTCCCATCCTTCACCAACTTCACTGGCTTCCGGTGGCCAAACGTATATAGTTCAAACACTTAGTTTTAGTTTATAAGGCCCATAATGGCTTTGCAACTCAATACCTAGTCGAGTTAGTGCAACCATATGTTCCTGCACGGACTCTCAGATCTAGCAATGATAACTTGCTTGTTGTGCCCAAGTATAAACTCTCTACGGTGGGTGGTAGATCATTCTGTATTATAGGCCCTAAGCTATGGAATAAGCTGCCACATAATGTTTGTGCTGTCTCCTCTCTCCAGACTTTTAAGTCTCAACTTAAAACTCATCTATTCACTTTGTTCTCTAAATAACTCTTCTACCTCTATGTTTTCCCTTTCTTCAACTTCTGTCTATATGACACATGACCATTTTCTTGACATAGCCTAGCCGATGTTCATCATATGATTGCAACACCTCTTATTGTTAATTATCTGTAGTTTCCTGTTGTCAACACTTGTTTGTATGATTGCTCCTTCTGATTGTTTGGTGTATTATGTTTGCCAATTGCTTGTATTATTTTGTAAAGTGGCCTTGGGTTCTTGAAAGGCACTATAAAAATAAAACATATATTATTATTATTATTATTAAAATGTAAATGTAAAAATATTATTTGTAAAATGATTACTTCCCTACTAGAATTAGACATTTATTCATCCTTTATAAAAAAAAATACATGGTAAAGGCCTTGGTTTTGCACAATTTGCACAATGTGAAGAATACATAAAGAATTGAAATACTTACTGCCAGACGGTTGCGAATCCACTCTAGGACTGAACAGACTCTGTGCAGCTGGATTATCCTGAGGCAGAGTAAGAATGGGAACAACACATCATTGTCCTCAACAGTCACGCAGCTCTCAGTATGCTAATAAAACGACTGTACAGCTGCTGCTTGATCGTCAAATGATACAAAGATACTATCACCGACAACGTACGGCCTACAGAAGGTGAGTACCCTGACTAAAGTTGTCGAGTCACCTCTCACTCAACTTACCAAGGAATGGTGTGGTTACAGGAGACCAGTCACACACCATTCACCATCGACCGACACTGTGGATCATGGCAGTGAGCAGCTTTAACGTTCCTCTTCACATCACTGAGGATCTAACATGGTCGCTCACACAGATGCACTGAGAAGGCACATCAGCGTTCTTCTCCTGAGCGGGTGAGGAAGTTTGGAACGAGCCCAGAATCCTCAGGTCCTTCTACACATGCACTGTGAGAGCAGGACCGCTGTATCACTGTGGTTTGGAAACAGCATGTGGCAACCGCAGGGCTCTGCAAAGTGTGCGAATGCCGCACATTGTTGAGGTGAGCTTCCCTCCCTCCAGGATATCTACACCAGATTGTAAAGGAAGCCCGGAAGGATATCAAAGACTCCAGCCACCGTCCCACAGACTGCTCTCTCTGTTGCCTCAGACGTTTCGCAGCATCCGATCCCCACTAGCCGACTGAGGACAGCTTTTTCCCTAGGTATCAGGCTAATGAACATCACAAATAACTCACCTACATCACACTCCCAATCACAAACATGCCAGCACTGCACTTTTAACACCGTTCACTGGACTACACGCACACATGCACTAAACAACCTATCTGCTATCACTGGACACCATACAATTCACATCCACGACACTGCATATGCATAATTGTTGCACCTTTGCACATCTATCTGCTGCTCAACCAATCTGCTGTAATTATAATCTGTTGCACCTCACATTATTACTATGCATAGACTACATTATGTATAGATACTGTACATATTGCGCAGATGTGCCCATACGGTTGTATAATGTGTCGTTGATAATTAGTATGTCTTTATATATAGTACTGTGTACTGAGTTATGTTTGTGTATTTTGCACATTGTCTTCTCACAGTCTGTAAATTGTACTGTCCATATGTAAACTGTTGTTGCACTGGTCTGTCCATATGTAAATTGCTGTTGTTGTGTTTTTTTTGCACTGCACTGGAGCATTTACAGTGCTCCAGACAGTGCAAAAAAACAACAACAAAGACAATTTACATATGGAGTTTTGTTGTTGTTTTTTGCACTGTCTGTCCATATGTAAATTGTCTGTTGTTGCTTTTTTGCACTTGTCTGTCATATGTAAATTGTCTGTTTTTTTGCACTGTCTGTCCATAGTAAATTGTCTGTTGTTTTTTTTGCATGTCTGTCCATAGGTTAAATTGTCTGGTTTTTTTTGCACGTCTGTCCCTAGGTAAATTGGCTGTTGTTTTTCTGAAATGTCTGGAGCACGCTCATAAGAATTTCACTGGCACTTGTGCTGTGGTGAATGGACAATAAAATGATTTGATTTGATTTGATTTGATTTTGAATTGAAATACTTATTAGGGGGTTATTCAATGCCTTACAACACCACAGATTTACTATTTTGACAGTAAGATAACTGCATATGTCACATCAGGCAAGCTATCAGTATGCTAATAAAAATATCTGAAGTGCTGCTTGAACAAAGATAATAGACTCTTCCCAAAAGTTACCATATCTACAGTGTCTGTTCTCGGTCATCTTCTTATCACTCATCTGTAGCCAAACCAGTCCTCTCCATTTCGACCGTCTTTGATCAGCAGGAAAAACTCCCTTAACTGCAATGATTAGAGGATGCATTAGGGGCTGATCAATCAGAAGGCAAATGCTCTCTTAATAATTGATGACAGGCAATTTACACACTGTCTGTGCACAGGACTCTTTCCAAGTGTTTGACGAATACAGGCGCCGTAGACTATTGACATGCGCCAGTGTGATGGAGTTCACCGGTCCCCACAGACAGCCACAGAGACTTGCACTACATTAACTGAATGATACTGAAGAAGTCCCCCCCCCCCAACAGAGAGCTGAAGTACCTTAACAAGAAAAAAGTTGCTTCACTTAAGTAACGATTCTGCGGTACATGAGCCTTGAGACCATCAACATAGTGTTTGGGGTCAGCATCCATAGAACTTCTTGCCCCTTCAGCAACCATTGTGCGGTACATCTTAAGTCTTCTGAAGCCATACAAAAGCTTTGGATGATGAACAGGCAATAAGGTACATCTACAGTCACAGTGGACATCAGTGACATTAAACATAATTGGTTCTTGTTTGTATCATGACCAACATCATTGATGCCAAACCTGACAAGCAGTATTTGATTTAAAAGTAAGTAGAGGGCAAGGGAATAATGACTTAAATTTTGGTCTGTTTGTCACTGAAGAGCCAGAAAACAGAGCACAAGCTGGAGTATTTTCTTGGTGTTTTTTGTTGTTCTTGGTGTTTGATCACTATTAACTGGCATTATTTGTGAAAGAGCTGTGTGATGATTCATTCACTTCCATGCATACACTATAAAGAACATTGAGATGAAAGTGATTCTATGCAGCTTTTTTCTGGTTTCAAAGACCTACTATAGTGAACAAACTGTTTGTTTTGTATTGACTGTTAAGTATTTCATTGGTTGAACCTACGTAATGAATACACCCCTTCACTGTATGAATCTAAATGTGTTTTGGATCTGAATGAGAACCAGGACGTCTTAGTTCCTAGACTAAATCATCCCAAAAACTGTTTAAACCATAATCTATGTATTTAGCCTATTGTCTTTTACTATAGTTTGAAAAGCCCTTCAAACCCAAAGGCAAATTGGGGAGAAAAAATAATATAGATCTAATTTGTCATCATGCTTAAGCAGTATACACACACACACTGATAATAAACGATGAAGACAATCATGACGTGACTGACCCTGATTTTTTTAACAAAATTTTGGGAGTCTCAATAGTCACTGGTCGCCATCTTCTGATGTAATGATACCTAATGAAAGCCTCTCTAAATGAATCAGTGAATGATTCTGAATCATGTTTTAGTAAACATAATCACAAAATTCAAGTTAATATTCAACATTAATATTATTAAGAATCGCTACCATTATTAAACATTCTCCTTTCATGATCCTCATGAAAAAAACAGCATAAAGATAGTAAGGAAATAATAACAAATTTAATTTTGGGGTAAACTATTTCATGATGAAATCTGATGGAGACACATGTCAGCAGGAGACCAGCATCCAAAACACAACATATGCTGGTTTTCAGTGGGGAAAGTAGACGACTGCAGGCCAATTTCCTGTCCTTTATTTAAATTGAGTTTTTTGCTGGTTTTAATTAAGACTGGGCTTTAGCTGAGACCAGAAAAAGGTAATCACATTTCCCTATTAATGATACAATGTTTTTCCACTGTGTCACATAGGTTTATGGATCAAGGAGCCCCTTTAAAAAATCCATGATGTCTATCATCTTAAACCGCTGCTGTTTAAGATTCATTTTCAGACCAAGGAATTAGTTAAAAGGAAACATGTTTTTCTCTCATCCCTGTTCTTGTTATCTCTTCTATCTGTCTCTTTCTCTGAAGTCTCCAGCTTTAAACTTAGACTCAGAGCCAGGCTTAGGCTCAGGGGCATTGTCATAAATTACAACTGCAGCCACAGACTAGCAGTCTGCAAACCCTGTCTCTTTAACTTCATTTTCTCCTTCGGTCTCTCAGCATACTCCCTTTGATGCCCTTTACCATTAAGCCTAATGGCCCTTGTCTCGCACAAGCTGTTGAGGTTCGTTAGGGTCCGATTAGGTGTCTGGGGAATACACACAGTAAATCAATGACAATGCTTTAGGATTTGGGAGTGGACTGAAACCATATGGGAGGCTCTATGACTATGCCACATCAGCAAAAGAGCAGAAAAGGTCACGTAAAGCACTGCATTTTAAGACAGTGGACATCACCTTCCACCCTGTGCAGACTCAAAGGTCATTTACATGCGTCCACATATCTCTTAAGGTATTGTTTAGCTGCTGCCAACTGAAGCCAAGACGTCATGTTTAAAAGCATACAGGAGAGACAATTATGTATTACTCTTCTTGAATAAAGTACACTTTAAAAAATGCTACATTAAAAATCTATTAAGTGATTAGCTGGCCCTTACAATATACAATGAAAAATTCAACACACTCTCATGGAAATTCATAACTATTTTACATTTCAGTGAAATGGTGACTAATTCGTATTTTTGTAATCTCAATTCTATGTTTTTGTACAATCTGCTTACGGCGCACACTGATGGTTAAACTTAACGGTGGACCTCAATGTGTCCATTTCTGATCCACATTGTACAAATTCATATGAAAATCTCACATGTAATTTTATTGTGAAAAATCTAATATAAAATGTTTTCGGAAGTTGAAGTAAATTACCTCAACACTGAAAAACAATGAAAAGATATGTTGTTTCACATGTGATTGTTTTATTGAAATAGGTCTATAGTACTGTGTAATTTTTTTACACAGGGTGTCTTATTCTATATTGTGTTATATAATGAATGTTTACTGCATTACATTTGTCATGTGTGTCACTTGTGTCTTTGTGTATCACTATATTAAACATTACATTCTACTTACTCATGTAAAGCAAAAAAAAATATATTATATAGAAAATCTTGACTGTGATTGTTTCTATTGTTGTAATGTGTAAACTGTGTTGCACAACTCTTTATATAAAATTTTATATAGAAGTATATCCAATGTTATCCATGTACATAGAGTACACTCGTGTAAAGCAATACATACAATATTGCAAATCTCAACTGCTTATTTTTTTTTTTTTCATAGCAAAATGTATCTATATCATCACCCAGCTCTTTATATAAAGTTGGATACATAAGTATGTCCAACTTCATCCACATAAACACAGAATACTCATGTAAGGCAATATATACATTATAGAATATCCAAATTGCTTGATTGCTAGTAGTGCCACAAAATGTAAACTATATTATTAATCTGATAAATGCAACTATGAGATATTAGGAAATTATAAACATTATAATGATTTTCTGCCAAGCTGCTTAGGAACAATGTGTAACAAGCACTACACAAAAAAATAGATAAAAATTGACTTGACTTAATTGTTTTATATATTGAGTCACTCTTTAAACAAATTACATGTTTAAATGCATGCTATTGTGTATGCATGTTTATTGTACCATATAGGACACTTCTGTGTCAACTGTTGTATTCTGGGTCAGAATTGCCTATCCGTGGAACCCCAGTATCTCATTCTTACCATTCCTTTCGCTCTGACGCCCCAGTTAGAAAATACTTGCGTGAAGATATTCTTATTCATCAAAAGAAAGTCCACAAAACAGAACAATATTAGAGTGAATAACAATAGAGAAAGAATCAGGCCACACTCTTTTTAACTAAATCAGCTCTGATCACACCATTGGCCTTTTCCCCAAGAAAACCTTGAGGATTTCCTCCCAGAGTATCCCGGGGACAATTAGCGCACCAGTCAACGAAATAAGTGTGTCCATCTAAACCAATTACGCAGCCTAAGTGGAGAGCATGCTAGCCAGTGGCGGGAGGATGGCTCCTGTACTGATTAACTGGCAGACACATTGACCCGCCTGACCTCTTAAAGCCCTTTGGGGGAAACCCTTGTCATAAAGAATAAATCTGGGACTACCTCTGTTCAAACATAGCAGAGAGCTCACAATAACCGTTAATCCATTAAGCAAAAAGTAGGTATGGCTAATAGCATAAACATGGTTCATGCTGCATGGATCGTTTTCAAGACAAAGGAGGTTATGGCCAATGCGGGGAGCAGTTTGAAAGGAACAATGTCTGTGTGTTTAGGACTACAGGGAAAGTTGTTTGTTTAGTCTATAGCGAGGTTGGTTTAAGCATTGACCCGATTAGCCAATTGCAGTTATTAGTAAGGGAAAGCTTTGATCGGTGATGAAGAGAGGAAGTTTCATGGAAACACTGTTTTGATGGAAACCTAGTGAGTCAAACCACCCTGTCAAAATAATATCTTTATTTGTGATGACGTAAACTGGCAGCAAAATATTATTTGGGACAGCTATATCAATCATATTCATCATATAGTCATCTCTAAGGGACATTAGCTGTTCTATGTGCGCAGTGACAACCTTATTTTAATTAGTTCAGGTGATGTAACCCTGTTTATATAGAAACAACACATTTCTGAGAAATCCTTTTAACAGTTATTCAAATAAAATAATAAAAAAATATGGTGACACAATGATTATTAATAATAATAAATAATAATGATTACTATATTCATGTACAATGCTATTTTCATGGTACTCCAAGGTACATAAAATAATATTGTTACACGTTACATGTACTTACTATTTGTCACGAATCTGGTTGCCATTCCACCACATGGACTCTTGCACCACACTACAGCTGCACATCACTCCACCTCAGACTACAACTCCCATCATTCACTGCACTTACGACGCACACACTCCCAGCTGATTGCACTAATCATTCATTGCACTGATCACACAGCTG
This sequence comes from Ptychobarbus kaznakovi, assembly GCA_027422405.1. Taxonomy (NCBI): domain Eukaryota; kingdom Metazoa; phylum Chordata; class Actinopteri; order Cypriniformes; family Cyprinidae; genus Ptychobarbus; species Ptychobarbus kaznakovi. The sequence goes on from CM049797.1 coordinate 13,103,698, forward strand.
CACCCCATCACCCACTCTATATAAGCTTTGGACTCCATCTCATTCACTGCGAAGTCTTGTTTAGCCCCGTCTGACATTTCCAAGCGTTTTCCCTGAGTGTGTTTCCCTGTGTTTACCTGGACTGCCTATACGACTCTGACCGTTTGCTGCCTGCCTTTTGACCCTGCCTGCCGTTTGATATCCTCTCTGTCTGCCGCCTGCCCCAACCTTGCATTGCCCCTGTTGCTGATTCTGCCTTGCCTTCGTTACACCTGTTACTGTCTCTGAACCTTGTCTGTCTGACCTCCTCTTGTTTATCAATAAAGCTGCATTTGGATCTAACGACACTGCCTCTTCATTGCACTATTATAATAACAATAAGTTATGCATAATTACATGCAAGTAACCCTAAGCCAAACCCTAATCCTAACCCTAACCATATAGTTAGTACATGTAGTTTACTAATATTACTCAGTACTTAAATTTAAAAGTACACTGTAACAAGGACACCTTCAAATAAAGCGTAACCAAATATTCTAAGAATCAGAAAAAACTGCAGTACCACTGTACTTTCTGATACTTAAAAAGGATTATTATAAAATAGAATATTCTGGTTCTGAATGCTGATTGTTTTTTTATTGTCCAGTGTTAAATATTAAGGAAAATTATGAATATTATAACAACCTAAAATAAGAAAAAATATTCTTATTATTCATTTATATAATTTACAACATTTTTAATTACTAGAGATATTATAGTGATGATTGTATAAATAATAACAACTATTTATAATTATATTATAGTGACTATTAATAATAATGAATGATTTAAAAATATTATCATAAAACATATATAATCTATTCATAACAATCTAATCTTGTTACTTCACTGATCAACATGCAATGCCTTTTAGCTGTGAATTTTGTACATCATTGTCCAACCCGATCTCGTGAATGTGCGTATAAATAATAGGCCAAATAAAAACAAAAACTCATAGTATTGATACGCATAAATGGACTTTGGCATGTATATGCTACGCGATGGGATAGGATTAGGGTTGTGGGGTAGATGCGTATCATATGTATGCGAAAACTGTGTATCATATGCACCCAAACCAATTTCGTATCATATGTACGCGAAAACTGCATATTACATGCACGCCTTGCTGTGTTATGATATACTTAAGAGATTAATTATATTTCTTAACAATCTTGGCAAACTATTTTAGGTGGCCTTATTAGGTCTGCATATTAGGTGGCCTTGACTACTATGTACTACATTTAAATTAAGCATCTGATACTTTTTTACTTTTTTTTACTTTTTAGTCATTTAGCAGGCGCTTTTATCCAAAGCGACTTACAAATAAGAAAAAGTAACTAAAACTATAAGTTACAAGTCTATAAATACTATATATACACACACACATTTAAGAAAATTGAGAAATTAAATAAAATGACAATGCATACAACAACATTTCAAAACTTAACATTTAATGAAAACAAAAAATAAAGCTAAAACATTTAAAAATATTAAAACAACCAAAGGTATGAGTATAAAATATTCTAACATGACACTAAGCCAAACTATATATATATATATATATATATATATATGGTATTTCATTTCCATGCAGTATGTTGAAGTAACGTTACTAAAATAAATACAATGTATTAAAACTAAAACTAAAGTAAATACCTATAAAGACATGAAATTCATACATAATTTATGCAAAATTAAAATAGATAAATCAAACGGGAGTAGTTATCAGTAATCCTAAAAAAAGAACACTGTCAAAAACACATGCTAACAAACAACAACTTACACATAGAAGAATTAGTAAAAACTAAAACAGAAGTGAAACAAGCAGTAAGAAAGAGGATAAATAAACAGCGATACTTATATCCCTTGCCGGGTCCCTGTCCGGTGGAGTCGCACGGTGAATCGATGGTCTCACACTCTTCGGTTTCATGCAAGGAGGGCTTCACATAACTGCGCGACCGCTGCCGCGGTAAACTAAGCTTTTTATACCCATCTAACAAAATACTAATCAATTCGCTGAACACAATTTCCTGTAATCACTAAATGGCCAAGCAAGTGCCCGACACTGACAAGGGACGCGATACAGTACGAGACCAAACGCATTTCAGCACCTTCCCACAGTAAACAAAACAAGCGTTTCCTAGCAACAACAACAACAACTGCGCTAAACACTAATGAGACAAGTAAATACACTTACTTGATACAATGATACTTGATACTTTGATACAATGCCCTTATTGTGTACATACATGTTTTTACATTGTTCTTATATTTATTTTTTTAAATGCCTGTATATATTTACATCTGTAATTCATTTCTGTTATTACATTCATGATTATACTGTTGACTCTGTTATTACAATAGGGCAGTCATGGCTCTAATGGATAGAGCATCAGACTTGTAACCCGAGGTTGTGGGTTCGAATCTTGGCTCCGGCAGGAATTGTCCACGACTGAGGTGAGACCCTTGAGCAAGGCACCGAACCCCCAACTGCTCCCGGGCGCCGCAGCGTTGGCTGCCCACTGCTCCAGGTGTGTGTGCACTTGGATGGGTTAAAAGCAGAGAACACATTTCACTGCTGGTTATACTCTGTATAATTGTGTATGTCAACAAATAAAGCTCATCTGAGCTTAATTGTTATTATTATAATTATTACTCATTCCTTACACCTTAACCCACCCTTAAACCTACCCATACCACCAAACCAGTCCCTAGCCTTACCCATATCCCACCTTAATAACAGTAGAAGGCTTTTGCAATACAACACAATAAGTACATTGTACTTATTTTTTGGTGTAATTGCATAGTAGTTAAGGTCACCTAATATAAATTGGGACCCTTTTTTATTAAAATAGTGGTGATTTGCCCATTACAGTAGACATATCTTATGCTTTTGGCTTGCATAGGTGCTTTCTGCCTTTTTCATGTGTGCGTCTGTTGCAGAGGGAACAAAGTGTATGATTCTGTTGATTGCCATGAGTCACAGGTGTCTGTCCTGTACAGTCCACACATGCCCTTTTGAGATTCAATTCAATAACAAGTTCAAGCCCTCCTTAAACAGTTTATAACCGAATCAGGGGGACAACAGAATCCATGAATGCCCTTAGGAATGAGACAGTGCTCAGGGCTCTGTCAGAGCAATCATAATTTACTATTTACCCCCCTCTCTTTGACAGATCTCTTTGTTCCAGCCGACATTACACATGTCAGGTCATAACAGCATTTCCACCAGCTGACAAGCAAAGGCATGGCTTTAAATGAAGCCCATTATCATGAATCACATTTGAAAATGTCAAAGCCTGAAAATGCAGGAGGTGTACCAGAGTTCTCCTCTTAGATCTTCCAACACTGATTATATTATATTATATTATATTATATTATATTATATTATTTATATTATATTAATATATCAGTTACATTGGATGTGATTCCCCATTGACTGATCAAAGCAGATGCTGCAGTGTAGAGAGGTTATTGGATTAGATGGGGGTGCCAGAGACGAATATATCAAGAGACTGTTTCGCTCAAGACCATGCAAAAATGCCTTGAATTTATGTTTGTAGCTATTAGCCTTTAACACTGACAAAGATTAAATTTTACATACGATGCAAAATTGGATTTAAGTAGCCATGCTTGGTCCTGGATTTTGCTTTTGATTTGTATTGTGCTGTTGCTCACAAGTTACAGCTTTAGGTAAAGATATGGGCCCAGTTTCACAGATAGGGTTTAGACTAAACCAGAATTAGGCCATAGTTCAATTAGGACATTTAAGTAATTTTTATTAATGTACATAGAAAAAAACATTTTTGATCGTGTGACGGCACTGATATATTTTAAACAGTCAGTGCAACAAAGGCACTGATATATTTTAAGATTCAGCTTAAGCCTTGTCTGTGAAACCGGGGAAAGTTTATTATTTTTTAAGTCTGCAATTCTGTTTTAGTGACACAGACATTGCATACTTCAGCTCTGTGAGACAGTGAAATGTAAAACTCAAACTTAAACTTTGATCAAATTCAGTTTACTTTGCTTTTTGGATCCAGTTTTAAACTCACTCTTCAAATTTAGTGTGAACCTAATTCTCCGCTCTTTGAAGCCAACTTTTGGATCCAGTGTGAAGCTGTTTGGATCCACTTTATAGATCCAGTGTGAAGTTAAATTTTGAATTTTGAATTCAGTGTAAAACTTTTCTATTCAGATCCAGTGTGAACTGCAAAGAAGTTTTTAAATAGTATTTTTGAAAAATCTTTCAAAGATGTTCCATTTACTTGAGAGGCAACTCTGATAACATATTAAGAATTTACATTTAATATAAATGTATTGCAAAGGCAATGTTTTACCTTTTATTTAAAAACAGGTTAAAACAAGCGAAAACATCTAGTGCAGCTTGACAAAATACACTAACATACAAAATACAATTTATGACAACATGTCTAATATCTCATACAGTGTCTCTTCTCAAGTAAATGCATCTTGTTGTAAGCACTCTCAGACATTTTAACTGGAAAACAAGACAAAAAAATCTGATAAAGAATGTAATTGTTTGTGGTGCTTAAACATTCACGCTCAGATCTTTCATGCATCAGACCAGTGTGAACTTCATTTTGCACTATTTAAATCCAGTGTGTGAACTTAAACTTTCACTATTCCTAACTCTGTGAGCTTAAACGTTCACTCTTCAAATTCATTGTGAATTTAGAAACATTAATTCTGACTGAAGTTGCTGGACAGAGTTTGCCGGCTAAAGAGCTAACATTTTCCGAAGGTAAACTAACCCAACCGGATGAATCAGCTTTAGATTTACAGCTCAAACATTTGAGAATGGAAACATCTGGTCTAAAACCAACGCTTAAAATAATAGCACGTTCAGCATGACGAGAGGCCATTATCTTCACATTTTATGGTATTTTTCCCATTATGTGTGCAGTTGATATAGGCAGAGGTTTATCTCCTGGTGTTTCCCGTCTAAGGAGGTAAGGCAGCAGGATTTGGCTATTGGCATTTATTGAACATGTAAAGTCTTAATTATTGAAAAACAAGGGCACAGCGGCATAATTGAAGCTTCAGCCAAGTCAGTAATTGTAATTTTATCCAAGTTCAATATTTCAGTATTTTATTCCACCATATGGACCAGCTGCAAGCCCATTTATTTACAATCACACATTCGCGAGTATCTTCTATAATACAGGTGGATTGTCTTGTAGATGCTTAGTCTTTTCATTGCATTTATGGAGCAAAGTAATAAAAGGATTTGAGGTTTTGAAGCTAACCATCAGTATTAATCGCAATCAGTCTAGAAAATAGCACATCCAGTACAACAGGCAAGTGTTTCACCCTCAGAAATACACACACACACACACACACACACACACACATTTTTTCACCAGAGGAGGGGTTCAAAGCTATATAGTGATGGTAATCATTAAGAAGAGCACATTACTTTTATGATAATGCTGTAAGAGGATGAACCATGGACACTGAGAGAATTCATACAAACAAGTGCTATATTGCTCTGCATCCTCTGTAAAATGATTTTCAATGGCATGGTAATGATTATTTTAATGGAGTGAGGTTTGGATTCAATAGATGTTTTAAAGTACAGCTTTTCCATTACTGTTTATAGAAATCAGCAAAAGAATATGGATCAGTGAATAATAAGAATGTGCATGATAGTAAAAAAAAACACAAACAAGACAAATCTATTGTTTAAAATAAATATGGTAAGTTCTTTGAAAAGACTCTTTGTATTCATGTTGGTTTTGAAAAACTTACAATAACACCCTGAATATGTGAATGTGCCAATCTTAATTGTTTTTCATTAAAACGGGAAAAATGTCAAACATATATTTTTACAAGTATATGTTATTCATTATTTTATAAGCATAGTTAAGTTTTTAAAGTGTCTCACACATGACATTTTATATATTTTTCATATTTCTCTATGAAATAGAGAAAGAAATAGATTATATGAAATACATGCCAAACTACTTGTTATTGTTTTTTCCCCCAAGAAGTGTTGCTCTTTATTATTGTTTCACCCTGACATTTTTTATTTTATGTCACCAAAAATATTAAAATGAATTTTAATTTAAAACTTAAAAACATTCTTAACATATAAGAGGTGTATTTAAGTTACTGTATGCATTAATTCCATTTTAATATATTTTAAAATAAATTAATAAATCCTGAAAAAAAAGTTTAGACCGTTTTTGTGACACTGACCAGTTGTGCTCCCTCAACTTGCATTTTAAGCCTATCACTCCAAGTTCTGAACTCTCAGATGATAATAACAGCTCTTAGCGAGCACAATAGGAAAGCTTATAGCTTTATAGTGCACTAATACATAGAGAGAGAGCAGCAGTGACAGGTGTGACGGCAATCTCTAGGCCCAAGGCACTGTAATGTAATGTGGGCTTCAGATCCAAGGACTTTACAATGTGGGATTGTTTTTCTGGGTTAATCTCTTCACTTTGCACCACTGTCCATCAGGTCAGATGTTGTAAATCTGATAACCCTTACATTACTGAGACTAAGTCCAGTGAAGATGTGCAGTAATGTGGAGAATAGTGAGATTACTTAGAGCACTCACTCAATTCATACACTTTATCTCAGTGTAATTCCTCATTATATCATGACAGACTGGTAATGTGAATTCCATTTCTTGTCACAACACCATCAGCATCATTGTCCACATAGAAACTATACTCCCGCGGTTGGAGCGTATGTTATTCCTCTGATTATGACTTTTCAAACCAACACAACCAACCATATGTGTGTGTGTGTGTGTGTGTGTGTGTGTGTGTGTGTGTGTGTGTGTGTGTGTGTGTGTGTGTGTGTGTGTGTGTGTGTGTGTGTGTGTGTGTGTGTGTGTGTGTTGTGTGTGTGTGTGTGTGTGTGTGTGTGTGTGTGTGTGTGTGTGTGTGTGTGTGTGTGTGTGTGCATGTTTATGTGGTTTGTGAGGACACAAATTTTGTTAATGACATAGGTATTACAAGGAGAAGGTGATTTATGAGAAATGTTCAGTGTCCCCATAATTCAAAACGCTTATAAATCATACAGAGTGAGTTTTTGGGGGGAAAGTAGAAATGCACAATCTCCTGTGAGGGCTAAGTTTAGGTGTAGGGTAGGTGTAGGGCAATAGCACATACAGTTTGTACAGTATAAAAACCTTTACGCCTATGGAGAGTCCCCGTAAACCATAAAAACCAACATGTGTGTGTTTGTGTGTGTATAGTTAATGAAATGAGTCAGGTCAGGGAGTTTTACATAAAGATATTTAGATTTAGGGCCCAATTTGGACATTTTCACTTAGGGGTGTACTCACTTTTGTGGCCAGCGGTTTAGACATTAATGGCTGTGTGTTGAGTTATTTTGAGGGGACAGCAAATTTACACTGTTATACAAGCTGTACACTCACTACTTTACATTGTAGAAAAGTGTCATTTCCTCAGTGTTGTCACATGAAGAGATATAATAAAATATTTACAAAAATGTGAGGGGTGTACTCACTTCTGTGAGATACTGCATGTATGTAGGCTATGGATGACTGAATGAACAAAAACATACATACATGTTCGTTCGTTCATTCATCATTCATTTTCTATTAAATTAATACATTAATAAATGTTCTATTGAGTATGAATACTTTTAAAGTTCATGATAACCGCATTTTTTTATGAAAAATGTATGACATTTTACAATTCATGATTGTAACAACGGACGTGTTATCATGCTTTGATAAATATCTAAATAAGGACATGTCATTTCTGAAATACTAAAAGACTTTTATTGTCACAATAAATTAAGCGACATAAATAAATAAATAAATCCCCCGCATGTCGCTGTGTTATCAGGTTTAGTTAAACATCTAAACTAAAAACTAATTTGAGAACGTCCCAAAAAGTGTTTTAGTCATATTCAGGTAACACCTGAGGACATTCTTCAGCAATTTTCTTCACGAAGAATAACGAAGTTAAACATGCGGACTCACGCACACTCTTCACTCAAGAGGAGCAGCAGATCAGAAGCGTCTCCTTGTCAGTTTAGCACCATTATGGAGGGTGTGGCTTTAGCTGCTGTCAGGCGTATGTCCTCCATCACTCATGCTCTCAGATTAGTTTTCTAGAAAACGTCGAGCGAAACTCGTCAGTAGTCGACTTTCACTCTGGTCAGCTAGTATTGACTGCCATCTAGCGGTGGATAAACACAACGACATGAATCCACACAGTTCTGGTAAAAAAAATCAAGTACATAAAGTCTAAGTACTTTTTATGCTAAAAAGTAAGCTCTAAATTATATTTCAGTAAACAGGTCTATATGCTTAACTATGGTCTAACTAAACTTTGCCGTTTATGAAATGTTTAAGAAATGTTGTTACCAGATTCTTCCTCAAGAAAAATAACACAAAGAATAACAGCAATACATAAATATTTAAACACAAAACTGAGTATCTCTTTATTGCAATTCCAAAAAAATATCAAACCCTGAACAAGACAGCATCCAATACACTAATACTCAATCCCATTTCAAAGAGAGATACAGTTAAATACAACCAATCGCACATTTCAGAAAACTACAGGCTCCATGATACCCATCTGCCCCTATTGCGCAGACCAGAGATATTACAATGTGAAATCACCAGTTTTTGACAGGGACTAAAAGGGTTAAAAAAATAACATTCACATTAGCAGAATTGTGGTTCGATTGGGAACACTGAAAATGTATAGCTGATGCCTGATATCTAAATTCTGCTAAATACATAAATGTAACATTCACTCTGACAGGTTTTAACATGCAGAATCTGATCAAACCAATATGACTTCTCTCATAAATGTTTTCTCTCTCTGAAATTCAATTATTTAGGGCCTTTTTAGATGCGTTTTAAAATATAATCGTTTTTTTAAGAAACTCTATGCATTTAAATCTATCAAACGGTCACCGTCATTCAGGCAACATCACATGAGTACTCAAACCAAATCTGCCACTATAGCAAATAGAGAAAGTTCATCTCTAGGGATAAAAAAACATTACTTATCATCCACCTTGACAGTTTACTGTAAAATCTCCTTTAAAAAGACAACGTCTCAAATATGGGGCAACAAACATCCCGCTAAAAATGTGCTGTACACTCTGACAAACACCTTCGTCTAAACATCGGCTCATAACCGCACATCACATTAGCTCTGGAATGGTGTCGGAAGATGTTATCTGCTTTACATTTACAGACATTATTGATATTAAATAACTTGCAATATTGAAATACATACGAAAAGGTGGACAGTCAAGAAACAAAACGCTCCAAGAAAAAGGTTATAAAACTCATGCAATCCTCAAACTTTACAAAAGCTTCATCAAAAGAAAATAAATAAATTTGCTCTGTAGTCCGATGATCAGAGATATGTCTCAGATGAATTAACTCATGCTCTCTGAAAACAAAAAACGCAGCAACTCACAATTAGAAAGACAGGACAATGCTAACAAATATTGAATACCGGTGTGAATATTTCATGCACAAACAATGAAGTATATTGGCAGAGGAAAATGTGCACACAAGCATTGTGGGGCAAGAAAATTTTATATTTTGAAAAATATAACAAGTATAAAAATATATTTTGTATGCCTCCAACTATTTGGTCATTTTCAGAAAATCTGTACAAGCAATTCATGAAATTTTAAAGATGGAGCTGAATAATGCGGTTTAATTTAAAAGGAGAAAGATTAAATACATCTTTTAAATATTCCTTTGAGAGACTGATCTGCATTTTATTTTTTAGAAAATTACTATAAATCTGATTGCTAAAAAGGAGATTTTTTTTTACTCTCACATTCACACCATTAAAATTAAAGGAAAGAAAAAAAAAAGACTAAAAAATCCTACATTACAAACAGAAACAGTGGCACATAGTCAAAACATGGACACAAACAATAGCAGTTATTTATTCTTGTGACCATGCAGAGCATCAGAAACCAGGATGTAGACTGAACGTCGTCTCTTTGAGTTTGTATTAGTCTGACGGAGGAGTTCAGCAGACGCAGAGGGTTGCTTTGCGGGGCTGTAGTATAGGGACGCTGGGGGTCCGTTTGGGACTCTTGCCAGCATTGCGTTTGGCTACGGTGCGTTCACTAGTCCTCCGGCGGGAGCTGCTTGGGGTGAGGGGGCTCCGTCTGGGCCTCTTCCCCACCGGGCTTGACACATCCGGTGGGGACAGGGGCATCTCTGGGGTCCGGTTACCCTCGCTGGGGCACACAGTCAAGGCAGCTTTGTCCGTGAGCTCAGTGTAAGAGAGGTTTTCCTCTAACAGGGGTTCTGCGCTCAGACTGACTCCTGAAAAACCGTTCCTCCTCTCCAGCGCCGGCAACGACTCACTGCTGGATGAGGACAGGTCTGGATCCGGGGTCTGTAAAGGGTAAAACATATGGTCATTTTCTAAATCTATTATTAACATTGTATTATATACAAATTACCAGTGTTGGGAAAGGCATTTCATTTTTTTATTGTAGTATGCCAGGGTAACTGTAATAGTTCTTTTGAGAAAATTGACAGTTCAATAAAAGTTTTATTTACAGGGACTATTTATATTTTATTATGTTTTTTAAAAAGGATTTAATGTATTAAAAAGAAAGAAAGAAGAAAACAGCATGCATCAGCATTTATTTGGCATACAAACGTTAAATGTAGTTATCTAACTACATGTAGTGTAGGAGTTACTAAAATTATTAAAGTGACTCAATATTTTTATATTGCAAAAATATTACATTACAATAAACTGTGAAATATTAAAACTTAAAGAAATCATTCTAACATGCTGATTTTTATAATGACTTTTTTCAGGATTGTTTAAAACCCCTTAACTGTCACCAGGACGCCTAATTTTACTTCAATATATTGAGCAGTATCTATATAGATAGAATCTATATAGAGCAGTAATAGATTAATTTATGACAAGAGTGCACCTCAAAACATATACACCAAAACAGGAGCTTTGACCTTTGACACAAAAATTATATTTGTTTCCTTTCTTTCCTATCACATGTTTTAGCAGTCATCATATATTATATATCATTTGAAAGCTTAAAACCTCAAAATTCATCCAGTGGAAACTGATTTTAAATTTGACATTGCGTTACCATAGAAATGGTACTTTAAAATATTTTAGCGGGCTCCGCCCCCTTAGTGGGTGGTGTCATATTCCAAATGTATTACGGTCTTATAGAATCAAAACTTTTGATAATCTTGACAAAACACATATCATTGGTGGTAGGAGTAACACTGAGAGAGAAATGTATGCATTTGTGACAGAAAAATGCATTAAAAATTGATTGGGTTTGGATGGCACCCGGTGGCTGTTTGTGGTATAACGCCTAAACAAAATTGCATAATAACCTCAATTTTTATTATATAAAATTCCAATTTAGAACACAACTTATTCAGACATATGGCTTTAATTTTATGCCAACTTTGGATTAAAACCTATTTTGTAAAATATTTATTTTATATAAAATAAAAATAGTACAGTACATTTTCTTTACAGTAAATGTAAACTTTTATAACTTTTTTTACTTTCATTTTTTGAAATTATTTCACTTCTGCAATAATCTACTGATTGTCTTCTTTAAAAAGAGACCAACCTTAGGTCTGTATTAAAAAGCATTCATGAATTGTAACAATTTAACTTCAAATAGTGCACTTTTAAGTCTATTTTCAAAAGGGGGGGGTGACAGTTGAGGGGTTTAATGAATAGAATGTTCAAATGAACAGCATTTATTTGCATTAAGCCTGGAATACACTACGTGATTTTTACCCTGAGTTTTTAAAACTTGTGTAGTGTCTTCCAGCCTTTAATGTTTTTTCTAACAAGTAAAAATCTTTACGGTCACCTTTGAACAATTTAGTGCATCCTTGGTAAACAAAAGTATTAACTTCTTTAAAAAAAAAAAGAAACTAAGAATACACAATGTATATTACCCTATATAATATTTTTTTAATACTGGATATTGATGCATGTTTATTTTCTCCATGTTTACATTCAGAAAAAAAAGAATCATCAGTTTATCAATATCATCCAGAACTGCAGGAATCCTTAAAAGATATAAAGTAAAATTTAAAAAAGTGATGTTAAAAAAAATCCCAGAGGAAGTACCAGAAAAGCTTCAAACTGCAAACAAAAGCCAACAACTCTAAAAGAGAAAATACAAATAAAGCAAGTCTAAAGTCTGGTCTTCATCACTGCAACAGGGAAACGCATCGTGGCTGCTCTTTTTTTCATTCTCTTGCCCTGTTCTGTATTTTTCATTTCCCCTCTATCAAAATCATAACAGCACCAGAAGAGCAAACAGGAAAAACGATCAAAGCGGCCTCCCAAATCCTCAAATCCACTCCACTTAAAAGGATTAAAAACACAAACATCTGTCCACTCTCCGGCTCTCCAAGCCAAAGCAAAACAGCCAAGAGCAGCTGGAGGAGCTGTGCTTCAAACACGCTGGGGCCAAACAAACACGCAGACATGGCTTCCATCGGAAATGCTCTGACAATGGAGGACCTCGATCGGGAAAGGAGGAGATGGGGAAGAGAGAGAGAGAAAGATAGAGAGAGTGTGTGAGAGTGAGAGGATAAAGAGAAAAGCAGGCAGGACTGATGAACAGCACATCAGAGTTTCTTTTGGTGGGCATGGAGCCAAAGTGAGGCTAACATGAGCAGGAACTCTGTAGAAAGTCTTATCTAAATCTTCTGATTGGCTGTGAGCCTGGACAGTGTACAAAAATCTCTTGAAGTTCAAGCGTATGATGAACTCATGTTTTTGTCTGCTTAAATTGGCTGGGTAGTGTTTTAAAAAATAATGGTACTTCAGTACCAAGTCGGCAATGAAATTGTTCAAATGTGACAATACCAGACTTTGTGCAGTACTGGTAGAACTGAATAATGACCCACACATAGGCGACGTTCTAATCGTTCTAATCTAATGCGCTGCTGCACTGTAACGCACACACATAGGCTTCGTACAATACATCACGCGCAGATCGCGCGCACAGAATCATTCAGCTCGAAAATGTGTTGTCAACACTGTTCTGTGATTTCTCTGTAAAATAGTGTAGAAACTGAAAAGTTCAAGCATATATTTCTTAATAACTAAATCCCACAGCTTCCCTACTAGTAGAGAGACATGCCAGGTAGAATTAATTCACACGCAACCGCTCTCACTAATGCATTCATTCATATGAATGTAATCTTTACTGTACTGCTTATCTGTATTTGATTTAGAATGAGCAGGATATGTGAGAAATATAACGACCCAAAGACTAAAGAACTGATAAAAAATAAGCTGTTATAGGTGCAATAGTCATGTGGGCAGCGCTGTCATATTTGTGAAAAAGGTGTTTGTCAGCTCCAGACTTATTTATTCATTAATGACGTCAGCAGCGACTAGTCGACTTCACTTTCAAAAAAATTTGACTTAAAAAAAAATCATACGTCGTTGAACCCCAAGTACAGAGAACAGTGAAATTTTACTAGTATAAGTAGTGACTACTGAAATGTTGGTATTGTGACAATAACGTATTTCTTTCCTTTTTCAGCCTGCCTTTACTTCTCAAAATGTATCTTTGTGATTTTACCTTAATGAGTGGCGTAATGGAGCGGGACCCTATTGCGGGGTCACAGTGCGGGCCCTCTGCCAGGCTAAGTATGACCTCATCTCTGTGCATAGGTAGGTGGGGTTTGCCAGGCTCAGGAAGGGCAATAACTATGACGCTGGTGTTGTCTGCACGGAGCATCCGCTGACGCCATCGCATCAATGCATGGCATCCCAACCGACGCGCAACCGACATCCCGAAAGGTGCCTGTAGGGCATAAAGCACACACTTTTAGATAATAACATAAATAGCATTTTATCACGTAGTTAGGGATACATTTGTTCATACCACAGCTTCATCATGGCTCTGGCACACAGTCACTGCCTCCTGTGGTGGCACCATATTCCAAAGGCCATCACTGCCAACGATGATGTAACGATGCCGTTTAGGGTCAAGGGTCACCACATTGGTGTCAGGCTCAGGAGACACCACAAACTCTCCACTATAGAAGTCATAGCTCCATAGATCACCTGGAAGGACATTATATTTCATATTATTTTCTTACCTAAACTTTGGCAATAAAAATACCTCAGAAATTATAGGAAAAAAATCTCTAAAAAAGCAAAAAGTCAACAGGCTCAAACATGCTTGCTTGGCATGAAAGCACCTATGAGGTTTGTTGTTGTGTGTAACGCAAACATGTTCAAATTATGTTCAAACAAGGTTTTTGTGTTAAGCACGTAACCTGCTGAGTGTTCTGTTTAGCATATTGAATGTTTATATTGAGCTATGCATTATATAGGGGATGTCGTGGCCTAATGATAGAGAGTCGGACTCATAATCGAAAGCTTGCGAGTTCGATTATCGGGCCGTCAGGGATTGTCGGTGGGGGGAGTGAATGTACAGCGCTCTCTCCACCTTCAATACCACGACGAGGTGTCCTTGAGCAAGGCACCGAACCCCCAACTGCTCCCCGGGTGCCGCAGCATAAAATGGCTGCCCACTTCACGGTGTGTGTGTGTTCACTGATGTGTGTGTGCACTTGGATGGGTAAATGCAGAGCACGAATTCCGAGTATGGGTCACCATACTTGGCTGTATGTCACTTTCACTTTTATGTAAACACCCCTCTTCAGAATGATTCTATGAAATTGTTTGAAGTGTGAAAGATTTGGTGGAATTAAATTTGAATGAAGACACCGAAATCTCTTAGGTTTCACTAAAAAATATATTTAATTTTTATTACTGGTTCTCGAGGATGAACAAAAGATTTATGAGTTTGAAAGGCTCATAAGGTGGAGAGAGAATTTTTATTTTTGAGGGAGCTATCCCTTTGACTAAATTTGATTGTAATGGATTTTGCAGAGACACAGTTTGCATAATCTTTCTCAACACTATTTAAAGCAATAAATCAAACCCCTTGACATATTAATGAGAACTGAAGTCAATAAAAAACACATAATAATCAATATTTAATATATCTGAGTGTAACTGTAAGTGTTTACCCAGAGCTCTGGCGACAGCGAGGAAGGGGATCTGATCGATCGGGGTGCTCCTTCTGACCGGGCCGTTGTGAGTTAGCCTAGGCCTCTTCCACACCACACGGTTTACACCAGACTTCTTCACCACACTACACTCACACAAGCAAAGGAAAATTAACTTCCAAAACACAATTGTAGTGATTAGTTGATTTGTTTTAAGACTGCATGTTATCCAAGAGATTGGTTCTTATGATGACTTAAAGGTGTCAGACAGCAAGCATCAAGATCTCACCTGCCACCTAGTCCTTCAATTCTCTGCTTCTCTTTTGGGAGCTCGGGCTTGTGGTCTTGTGTGACCTCCACAGCTTTGATGACTTTATCAGCGGGATCTTCCCTCACACCCAACACAACAGACGAGTCCCCGACATGAGCAACAAACATGCAGTCCCCTCTGATGACCACCACAGTGGCTGTAGTGCCCGAAGTACTGGGAAGGCCAGTCAATGTCTTTGGCCATTCAGCTGAAGGAAAAATACATTGTTGTTAACCACCACTGCAGCAAGACACTGCAAAACAAAATGGAAGCCTATTTCCACCAGTTGAGTCAAAAATATTATTTAAGTCATGATAATGAGAAACTTTCTTTTAATATTGACTTAACAGCCCATAATAATGAAAAAGTATTAATCTTTATCCCAACGCTTTATTGAAAACAGCAGCTTTGGAGACCGTGTGCATTTGACCACCAGATGCTACTAGCATCACACCCACTTAGTCTGCTGCTTTGCGCATGCGAACATTCAATAATAATTAGCAGAAAGTTTCTAATTTTTCTGCAATACGAAGTCATTATTTTTAGAACGTTTCTCATAATGAGATATTAAGTTATTGTGAGGAAGATTATCATCATTATGTGATGCTAAGTTGCTATCAGATGCGTTCTCGTTCTAAACTGTTAAATGGGTTTATAGACTGTAAAAAAAGATGGACGACGCGTCTCCACTTCTTTCCACTATAGAAAAGTGACTGGACCTCCGACTGGATAGAATCAAAGACTGAAGCTAAAAAATCGGCTTAATGCATCTCAAGCCTGGAATACACTACGCGATTTTTGCCCTGATTTCCCCCGATTTTACAGTCTGAACAAGTTGACGCTAGTTGAGGAAAGTCAGAGCCAGTCTGCAGATTACAGCTGACAGATTCCACAGAAAATCTCGTAGTGTATTATGGTCACAGACTCCGATTTTTTAGCTTCAGACTTTGATTCTATCCAGTCGGAGGATATCAAACATGTTTGATATTTTCAGCTGATTTTAGAACACTTATTGTTTTCATTTGTCATGCGTCTCCTAGCAACAAGGTGCACGTTTCTGCGTGAGTTTGTTGTGATCGGAACAACTTTAAAGTCTGGTAGTGTGTGATCTTCAGACACGTATAGTGTATGATGGCCAGTTTTCCTTTGTCACCATTTATAAAGTCGGTAAGTGTATGATGCCTAGTGTTTTAAAAATCTGTTCAGATTTTAAAAGTTGTGTAGTGTATTCCAGCCTTCAGTGTGGCTGCTGCCATCTTGAGTAAATTACGTCATTTGGAGCCCGAGTCTGCCCAGTAGTGTCGTGAGGTGGAGCCACGGAATCAAACTCCCACAGACCCAATCAACCATAAAGACACGCCCCGTTTTTATAGCATCAAATTACGAGCTAAAAATCTAACTTATCACAAAAACTAACAATTGAACATATATCAGCATGATAACAACTACCTTGAATGACCAAAAACATATTTCGGAAAAATTGTATTGGAAGTGTAATTCATTTTTTTATTTTGACTAAAGTCCCTTTCGTTTTCGAGAGGGCGGGGTTTATGACCTGTACTGCAGCCAGCCACCAGGGGGCGATCAAAGAGCCCGCAGCTTCACTTTTAAGGACGTGTGAGACTATTAAGTTTCGTATTACTATTAGAACATTTCTCATTATTATCAGTTTGTATTAATATTAGATTTAAAACCACTGGTTTTGCTTAATTTAGAAATTATGCAATCTAATTTAGATTTAAAAAATAATCATGCTGCATGTATGCAACATCTTTGTTTGGATGATGATTAAAATGCAGTGGTTGCTTCTAATTTTAAATGGAAAGAGTACAGACAAAGCATTATTTTGTTTATATGGAGAGATGTATTTTATTTGTGTTACTTATTTATTTGATTTGGGACTTGCTTTAATTTATAATCTGTCTTAAATCTCATTTTGTTCAAATAAAATCGTGAATCGAATCGTGAGTTGAGTGAATCCCTACTCAACTCCGGTGTGAACCACTTTCTATAAAGAAATTGCTTATTACCTCTACCAGTTTGTAAAGGTTTGCAACAATTTGACATAGACCTGCCTGTCTGTCTGTGCACGTAGGCCAGTCAAAGATTCCGCGCGTGCGCAGTGCGAGCCTTCCATTCGATTTTTTTTTCGTCTTTTCTGCAGACGATCGTGTGGCGCCCAATTTCAAAACGTGTAGGCTATTAGTCCGACAGCTAATTTAACGTTACACAATTGCAGCCTTAGTGTACATATTTATCTATCTAACCATATTAAGAATAATTCTAACATGCATTCTATTTTAGTCGTTATAAATTGCTTTGAGGTCTTAAATTACACTGCCGTTCATCATGACCACATCCTCGGAGCTATTCACAACGCACTTGGAGAGGATTTAAAAAAAACATTAATGTGAGGAAACGTCACACCATTCACATGGGAAAATAGTATCGAATTGACTTACGTAGCTTTTTCCACATTGCATGATGACATGCGATGAAACCCTTGCGAATTGCGGCAGAAACTTTCCGGTAATCCTTCGACCAAAAGCCTCGCTGCTTTTTGAGAAAATCCCAGAGATGATCTCGAGCGAACAGCGCAGCTTCTCGCCCTCCGTGGCCGTCAAACACGGCGAAGAACGCGACCGATCTCCTGCTGTCCCCCGCCGCCGGCTCCGTACCGTCGCTCTCCTCGGTGGACAGTGTGTTTCTCCACGTTACCGTGACGGGTAAAGGCTTGTTTGTAACGTTACAGTCCGGCGGGTCGCTTTCAGAGACCGGCTTTGGATCGGTGTGCCCGGCCGCTCGCAGCTCATCGTCGCTGGGCTCCAGCTCCACGATCACCTCGGTTAAATCCTCCATGTATTTCCTTCCTCCTTGTTCGGAGAATACGCTCACTCGCAGCGATAGGTCGGGATTCATGGCCAGTCGGAGAGCCCTTGCTGATAGGTCAACCTAAAGACTGCAAAAGCGTGATTAAAAGATTTTAGAAAATCGTCAAAAACATTTATTAATCCGAGCTCGTCTTTTGTTTATTTTCTAAGCTGCCAGTCCTTCCTTCCTTCGCAGACACACAGTAAAGCAGGCAGAACGGTCATTAGCGCCATCTGTTGGACAGGAGGATTATGCACGATGCAGTGGTGGTTTGTATACTAGTAATATACTATGTTGCTATACCTTCTATTCCAAAAAATAGTCTAGATATCTCGGGTAAAAACATTTAAATTATTAATATGCTACATTGTTGTCACATGACGTTGTTTCAGGGGGTCAGGAATTGGCTTGTTACATCACCCAAAGGGGTCAAGCCATTCAGAAGTATGTATTCTGACTAAATTAACATTTTGCAATCAGTTTATTAATTTAATTATATTGTAGTATGTTTACCAGTGCACAGTTTTTTTGGGAGGCTCTTAAAAATGTGAAATGCTCAGTAAGAAGATAAATTATTCTGTGAGTTTCAGCCACTATGCCACACCAGCTCATTTATTTCTGAAGATAACAAAATCAGGTTACATCTGCATAACACAGTAAATAACAGTTGTAGAAACCATCAAACTAATTGTTTTAGGGAGTAAACAGATTCACAGGCAATTAGGCATAATTGTGCAAAACTGCCGATACTGCAGTTTTACAAAAGGGCTATTGAGATCCTATGTGATGGACTATAATGGTATCAGATAGTAAATACTGTGATTCTCATTTATGCTACATACTCGTTTGACAAAAAATAAAAGATAATGAATTAAAAAATTAAGTAGCGTAATATTTATGGAAAGGTTTGCTTGAGGCTTCAGCCTTTATGTTTATGTGAATTTATTTGAGGTGAATTCTGAGTGCAGATTGTGTTTTGTAGCTAAAGTTGGCTTTTCTTTACTGATTTACTTTTGAGAAAGTACATGTGCTTAGTCTTTATTCCCCCTCACTGCCATATAATGAAGTTATGATGAACATATAATTCAGCTATGAAGAAAACAATACAATCATATATTCTTGGGAAGAACATTTCTAATGATCCTTTTCTAATTTCTTGCTTCTATAATTTACTCATTTGTAAGTGGCTTTGGATAAAAGCGTCTGCTAAATGACTAAATAAATTAACATTTTTTGGAAAGACAGCCATTTGGGTGCATGATTGAATAATCTGATTCAGTTCCAAGAAAGCATTAAAGGATTTTTTATTATTTTAATATGGTAATAATAATAATTGAGGTTTACGTATAATGTAAAAAAAGTCTTTTGCACACACCAAAAAATAAATATGTGGAAATATGATTATTTTCAACGCTCATTCTGAACCTCTCTCTAAAATGACCTGTTTTAAGGGGCGTGTCTTTTAAGGCTTGTCGGGAATCAGCCACTGTTATGATTGGTTAGCGTCATTGCATAGGAAACAGTATCAAGGCCCCCTCGCTATTACATGTGTATTGACAACATCGTCAAAATAAAACGGTCATTTCCAGACAAAGCATTATTAAATCATTTTGTGATGCAGCTGCAGTCCGATCTAGTTCCGCTTCATCTTTCAACATATGTTTCTTTGTGAACTCTCCATGACACTGTGCCTCGTTAACAAAACAAAATGCTCCGATCAATCCTCTGGTGCCGTTAATAAACTATTAACTTGTTCCTTACACTGGGATCCTTCTGATATACAAAGAAGCGAACATGAATTACAAAGTCGTGTGAATTACTTGTTGATTTTTGTGATGATTTTATCATCTGTTTGGACTCTCATTCTGAAGGCACCCATTCACTGCAGATGATCCACTGCTGAGCGAGTCATGTACTGCAAACATTTTCTAAATCTGTTCTGATTAAGAAACAAACTCATGTACATTTTTTGAATGGCTTGATGGTGAGGATTTTTTAAAGCAAATTGTCTTTTGGGCTGAACCATTCATTTAATACTACGTCAAATCAAACTCACACTCAAAGTTTTATCCCCTCTGAATATAATTTTCCTTCTGTCAATGTAAAATTGTGTTACAACTGCTAACAGCTACAAAAGTGTCCCTAATACATCGGAGAGACATATTTGGTAATAAAACTAAGTTGATTGTTTTTTGTCATCCTCAGTGTGAAAGTATAGTATCTCCTAGTCTCATCCACTAATTTGCATCCTTATTTGATTGTTTAATTAAATGTTTAAGAGGCCAAGGTTTAAACTGTTTTATGATGCTATTTTTGTCATCTTGCTGGAGCATTGATGAACATCTGGAAGAGATTAGTTTTTAGCTTTCTCGTGAATATTTTCAGTAATTCAGATGAGGGTGGAAAGATCATTGCACCAGCAAGGAACAGTAAACAAAAATATTCTGGAAAGTGATTTTTTGCTTCATCTGTAATTAAACCGCAAGGCATCGCTCACTTACTGATCTCACATTTCTGGAGGGGGATGTAGACAATGCTTAAATTCTAATATCTCATTTGATATTTTTACCCTGGCATAATTCCATTGTACATCATCTTTATTAAGAACATCTGTTGTAAAGTCCCTTGCAGCTATGCAAAGCAAATAGTTTATACCATTTCACTTGTTTTCTCTTTTTAGTGATATTGGTGGTGACCGTTTTGCCAAGTCTCAGTGCAGACAAACATTGGTTAAAGTCTAACTATAGAATTGGCCATCAATAGAGTATGGTTGGTGGTAGTTAACGGGGTGTTATTGTTGAAAACCTTCAAATATCAGCCCCTTAAAAACAGACATGCACTGTGCGAGTTCAGGCAATTGGGAGATTGTGACCCACTGCACAAGTCAGTTAACCTGATCCTCGCGTCAGAGCAGTTACATGGCCAGAGCTGGGCAGTAACTGATTACATCTGATTACGTAATCAGATTCCAAAAATTAAGTACTTGTAATTGATTAAATTGCATTTTTAAATACCCGTAATCAGACTACAGTTACTTTTTCTATTGATTAGTTATTCCCACAGCAGCAGTAAATTATTCATAATTTGATTCTCCCTATAATCCTCATTTTCATGTTTTAAATTTTCCTTTCTAAAATAATCTACCACTTAAATACACTCAGAGGTCTTCCAGATTTGTGGACATTCACACAGAGATCATTTATTAGTTAGGTGGCTACACAGCATCTGGATTTACAAAAATAATTTCTGTTTTAAGAAGCATTTAAACATGGCATCAACTACTATGAACATATTTATTTTTATTAGAATTATCACCCAGTAGGTTAACCATGTATTACAATGTCTTTGGAAGGCTTTTGTCTTTCAAAACACATTAAAATGCATAATTTCATGTTTACATGTAATGCAAGCATTCCCAAATTCTTCTGTCATCTGAACCTCTTTCACCTAATATATTTAATTGAAGCACCCCTGAGATTTTAAAATAAATATTTTAATCATTACCACATTTTGCATGTTCACGGTTTTCTGATGTTGGTTAATGGTCACATGACATGCAGGTAGACAGAAAATATTTCATTTTTTAGGAAGTGCTTTTTTTTATTGATGTCATTTTAAAATGATTTATATTTTTATAATTTAATTAATTATTAGCTTTTCGTTAAACTCACGAACCTCCTGCAGTTTTCATAGTTGCTGCTATTGCTTTGAATTGAAAAAAAACTGACTGTGGAAATGAGGTGAACAGCAGAGAGCAGCATGGTCATTCGGTTAAAAAGTGTGTGTGTTTTATGACAAAATTATGTAGCCTATTACCAGTAAATATAGGCTTTTAATATTTTTTAGATTAATCAGTATGACTACAGCGTTCTCTCTATCTTTTACATGTAAGCACAGAAACTTTTCAATGCACATGATTTCTGAAAACAAGAAATTGTGAAATGACTGTGATATTATTGTACAGCACAAAACATATAACACCGTATTAGTTTTTTGTACACTTGTATTATAAATATTTAACATTTGTATATCCAGTGCTGTCATGCAATTCTATAAACCTGTTTCTGAAAATGAAAATTTTCCTGAGTAGCACCTTGTAAGTTTCTCATTCTCATCTAAAGTGCAACAGAATGTGGGATTGTTTTGATTTTCCTTATAAGGGAACATTATGACCAATGCAGAACTGTAATTGTGGAATTGCATGAGGTGTTAGGTCTTCACTGGTGTGGGATGGCATCTGTTTGCTCCGTTCCCTCTGTCCCAGCAGTGCTCTTGCAGTGCTCTGGTTTACTGCCCAGCTGATGGCCGTACTCAAACCCGATCCTCAGTTCTCCCACCTGTGAGTGCGGAAGGATGTCTGGGATCCATTCAATCACAAAGGGCACAGGCTCTGTCTGCTCAGCAGCACATGTCCCTGAGAGAAACAATACCACAGCTTTTTAGTCATAAAGCACAATGCATTGAATGAGAAATGATTATCCACTTGTACAAACCTTTTTCAAGTGACACAAAGTCAAAATTACTAGATAAAAAGTTCATAATTATCGAAATTATGAGATAAAGTAAAAATAATAATAACAACATAAAAAAACAAGTATGACAAGTCAAAATGAGATTAAAAAGCCATTGGCATTGACTAGGTCATGCCATTGTTAGATTAAATTTTAGGTAAGACTATCTAGCCTTTATGACATCTATCATCATTTGGAAACCCGGTGCACGACCCTGGTGTGCAGCAGTAGCAGTGCAGAATTCTGGGAGAGAGAACAAGCAAACACAGAGCCAGTGTACTATGATAACATTCACAAATGTATTAAGGAAAATGGGTCATATTTGGGTCACATGATTTATACAGATAAGTCTTTGGCATCCAAGCAAAGTACTCAAAAGTCAAACATTACCCTATATGGTTATTAAAAATATAACAACCATTAAGATGTGCGTGCAAGCATATGTATGTGTGTGTTCTGGTGTGTGCATTTAGTTCTGTTTTTTCCATGCGGGTGTACCAGTGTGTTCATGGTCTAGTTCTTGTTTTGTCTAGGTAAGTCTGTGATGGGCACATGAAGACAGGAAGTAACACAAGGGCAGTCAAAAGTGGAGCTTAAGAAACAGGAACATTTTAATGGCCACTTTAAATCATTTATGATTTAGCATTTCACTTTTAATTAAAATTTGACACAGCTTTTTATCTCATAACTTTTTATGTCATAATTATCCTTTACCAAAGCATGATTATTTTTCTTATATGGCGGAAATGGGCTACCTAGCCCCAGACATGACATGCAGGGAAAAAATAATACTTATATCTAAGCCACAAGTTAACGATGCTGTTCCCACGACTTACTAAATTCGTCACCTTAAGTAAATCGTGAGTACGGTTTACAAATTCATTGCCTCGTTTTAAGTACATCGTGTGCACGGTTTACTAATCTGTTATGTCCCTTGAATGATATGTCAACAGCTAATTGCTTCCTCTTTGTGAACAGGCTACTTCCCGTTACAGTCCTGTTCATATGTTATTATGTATTCCAGTATGACGTATTTCAGAAAGTGGTGTATTATATTTCTGAATTTACCTCGATATTGTATAGTGTAGAATATTTCTGTTTTATTCATTTTTTATTTTGGGTATAGTGCAGTTTTTCTTTCTTTCATTTTCTTGGATTAACATTAAGGACACCGACAGCTCTAGTAAATAAGGCGCAGTCACTTTAAGAGACAATGCATCCAATATAATTATGCACATCCAATTTCTTTCTGAACTGATTACATTGACTTAAGACATAACAGTTTCTTCGAGGATACTCTCCAAGATGGTTATTTTGACATAATCTTGAATATATCGGTACAAGAGCAAGAAGAGGCTAATTCGGGGATCAAGCTCTTTGAGAGGCATCTCTCTGCCCGTGCCCTGTGTGTACAGAACACCGCGCATTGGTGCTGTTTTGGGCTCTTTCACATCTTTTTTCTGTTTGCTTGTTTAAACTGTGATTTGTATTTGTTCGTTCAGGTGCAGGAGGACGTGAAGGAGAGCTCGGTTCGTGTTGCTGTTCGTGAGATGCGGCCTGGGGGGTGGGACCCTCAGCCGTGGGCCCCTATAATTGTCACCACCTTTCACCCCACTAGCGACGGCCCTGCATAGCTATTAAACAATATCTTGTTATGATTTTAATCTTAATTCAAGTAAGTAATACTGTAAGGTTAACCCTGCCTGCTTTAAATGTTTAAAAATGATTAACAATTGAAAACATTCATTAGAAATTTTGAAAAGTAATCAAATGTAATCAGTTACATTAATAAAGTAATTGAAATGTTACACTAATTACATTTTAAATAGGGTAACTTGTAATCTGTAAACTATTACATTTCCAAAGTAACCTTCCCAACACTGCTGATGCATCGACATGACGGAGTGGTCGAATGTGGCATCTACCTATACATATTTATGGTTAAAACTACATTCAACTGTCAGGATCATGCCCTGACTGTCTTGTCCCTGTTCAATGTTTCCTTGTTTGTTTTGTGTCTGAGCACATGGCTCTGTCTCTGTTTGTGTTTGCCATGTCCTCCCCTTGTCCCACCTCCCTGTTTCCCCTGGTCACAACCCCTTGTTTAGTCCTCGTTTGCTTGATTGTGTTCACCTGATCCTCGTGTGCTCTGCTGCTTTATATTGTGTTCCTTTCCCTTGTGTCTTTGCTGGTTCGTTTTGGTGTTCTTGGTCCTGTTTCATGGTCCTGAATTTATCCTTGCTCTTGTGCTAGCTATTTTGATCTTGCTCAAGTTAATTTTTGGATCTCTTATCTAGTTATTTTATATCCTCGTTTTCTCTAGTTCTGTCTAGTTCCTGTTTTGATTTTTGTGCATTCTAATCTAGTTTTGTTATCTCTTTTTGATTTAGATTTTCATTTAACTTTGTTTTAGCAGTTCCAGTTCCTTTTTGGATCTTGTTTTTTTGTTTTTACCTTTTTGATTATTTACTTTGGCTAGTTTGGGTTATTGTTTTTTGCTTGTTCTGTTTACATTTATCTGTCTTGTGCCTTTTTGTGTTGTCTTGTTTGTTATTGTGTCCTGCCCTTTACCCAGATTCCCTGGCCTCTGACCCCTACTACATGTAAGCAGCTCACCACTCTCACAAGTCAAGTCTCTGGTTCTGTGAGTCTCTACCTGGCAGATAGACTGTTGCAACTTCTGAGATTCACTTCAAGCTATGGGGCCCCTGTCTTCCTGCCTAACCCTCCATCTGGAGCTGCCACCTCCGCTCTCAAGTCCGCTGCCACCTCAGAGAGCCTCAGTGGTCATCCCTCCTGCCCGTATTGTTGTCTGCCCTGCCCCTCTGTTTGGACTGATTCACTCCTCACTTTCCCTGCTGTTTCTTGTCCATAAACTACAATTGTCCGCTCGTTTGCATCTGGGTCCCATTTCTTGCAGATCCCTGACATCAACAACAAGCAATATTGCAGAATGTTAAATCGGGAATCTAAAAGAACACTCTTTCATTCTTTCTATTTAAAAGAACAGTTCTTTCAGCCAGTGGAATCACTTCTGGTCCAGTTGGGGATGAGAATTGATAGGGAAATATGATTTGGCACAAAACCAGGACCGATAAATCTGACTTCACATTAAGTAAATATATGCACTTACCCACTCTGAGGAAGGTACGTAGCTCCAGTGGTCTGATGGCCAGAGGCTTATTGGTGCGTAAATGGTGGGATGAAATATAATAGCAGGTGGGGGAGTTTAAATCAACGCAGGTGATCAGAAGTGATTCCCGACAACGGTACGGTGAATAGGAGCCGTCACTGTTCTTCACAAAACTCTGAGTAAGTTCTAGAGGTAACTGTTCAAACAGAGTGCCATCATTTAGAGACACAGATGCTATGGCCATTAGTGAAGATCTGACACATCAGGCAGCAAACGAGTACACACCTCTGGAGTATCAAAGATGCGTTTCACATGCATCACGTTGGTAATGTGCCACGTGTATTTAGAGAAAGAGCCCAGAGGCAAAGCGTCATTACGCACAAATGCTAAAAACACACACATTACAACATTTTAAAACAAGGTGTAACAATATTTATAATCATCAGATGAGATGGCTAGCATGTGATAAATGTAAGGTTAGATGGCTAACTGATATTCTACTCACTGGTGGTGTAGTTGGGTAGTCGTCTCTTCTTTGAGCCCAATGATAAACGCTGCTGTAAGGCATTGAAGAAAGCCTGAGGGATGTGGAACACCAGCGGCTCAGGCTTTCCTGTTCACAAAATAACCTTCAGTATCAAATCTCATCTGTTCAAAGGTAGAAATACTTGCAAAGTAGGAAACTTTATTAATATAAATACATGTAAATGTATATGCAAGCTTACATATCTTATAGCACCCTAATTTTCTTATACATAAACATGTTCTTTTTACTTTACATTTTAATAAACCGTTTTATAATTCCAGACATTATAAAAAGTATGTTTTGCTAATTGTTTTACTGTTGCTACATTTTACAAATGTGTATTTGTTATTTTTACACTAATTCCATAAATATAAATAGTGTATTTTTATGACTAAAAATGTATACATCATAGTAGTATTGTTGTACAACCCTTGTCAAAAGTTGTTGCAATTTTGCAATATTTGACAACTTTATGGCAATTAAACATAATAATGAGAAGCATCCTGTCAAGAAATAGATTTTATAATTCTACAATATTAAGGAAAAAAAATCTCGACAGGATTATTCTCATTATGCCAAGATCCCTAAAAATGCTGTCAAATATTGCAAAATTGCAAGTATTGAAGAGATCTGAATGTTTAGATTTCTTCCTCTCTCATTCTCTCTTTGTTTTGTTTTTTTGGCTTCTACAAAATGATTAAAAATAGATGTGCATCAGGTGTGTTTTAGCTTTTTTCAGTTTTTAAAGTTGCAAACTGAATCATTACATATTCGATTGTTATTGTACAATACATATTTTGTACATGCAATTTTATTGTAAATGAAAGAAAATTATTTCATAGTCTCCCACTTATAATTCATAACTTTATGATGGTGTCCATGTGCACCGAGCTAGTAAATACAATCTTTCAAATATGTCTTTCACATATGTCCTATGTGACATATGTCACATACAATCTTTCACTTGTGTACAAAAAGTCTTCATAAACTTATTTCAAATATTATTTTTCTTTTGATCTTGAGGTGAAATGTGACCTGGACATGTTGTTGACAGGCTAATATTCTCTTACCATCAAACTGAAAGTGCATCGTCTGATGGATCCTCTCAGTAACACTGGTCAACCACTGCTGGAAATCCAGTGACACATGTGTCTCGTCCACCAGCTGGCTACTTCCTGTTTAATTCACCCAACACACATCAAAATCAACAAACTACGACAACGAAAGCCATGTGTACATCATTTATATTTTCAAACTTAAACGGTAATGCGATTATAAATTTCTCAAATCAACCAACATCTGTACTAAAGAACAATGAGAGCATGGGAAGGATACAGAAATGAAGTCAAAGAAGAAGAAAAGCAAAGACGTGTAAGGGAAGAGGATGTGTCTGGCAGCACCTGGGTTCCTAAGCCCAGTAGAGCTGGAGTGTTTTCTATGAGTGGGCTTGCGCTGGTTTAGGGTGGGAGCAGAAGTATCTTTAACAGCCAGAAGAAACGTGGAGGACACAAAGGAAGCTGTGTGAAACAGTGACAGGTCCACAGAGCCAAAGAATAAAAGAGGAAAACAGATTACAGAGGAGATGGTCAGTAACTACAGAACATAACAGCAGCAATTAGATATCAACAACAGATTTCAGTGGGTGGAAAAGAAGAGACTCCGAAAAGATTCATTTTGAGGCCCATTCAGAATCTGTGCCAACAGAAAGCTCAGATTTCCTCAAAATTGAAACATCCATCATTCACAAAATTCCCTGCTTCTGCATCTGTTTATTAAATATTTTGGTGAATCTGGTGTCATTTTTTGTAGTTGATGTAACACTCTCAGCTTAGCTTGACAAATTTGACCACATACATGCATTTTCATGTTCGTGATTGTCCCAAAATGAATTACAAAAACTGCATTAAGAGCAGGCCCAGAGCACTGCAGCCAATTAGGTGACTTTCAGACCCCTTTTCATAGAAATGCATAGGCCTGAAAAATAATACTTTTTCTCACTTAACTTTCTCTATGAGTGATAATTTTATATGTAAATACAGCCGAAATAACAGCACAGCCTTTGTTTTTAACTTATCTCTGTGGTGATTTTGTCAGATGACACTGCAGTTATAAATCAGGATTTTAGCATTTCATGCTAATTTCATTGTCAGAAAAATATGTTTTATTCAGTATTTGGCTGTATTAAAATACAGAGATCACACGGAGTAGGACAGAAACAAATGGATGTAAAGGGTTGATATTAGGTAGAAAATACAATTTAACGACATCATTAATATGCTAATTAGCACACAGCACAATCTAAGAACATTTAGCCATTTTAAAGCAGAATGTTGCTACTTTCCAGTGAAAGTAGTGGCCTTTGTTCAGTAGATCACGCATTCTGTGAGGACTATCCATGAGCTTTAACTTACCAGTAGAGGACTCCACAAATTTGAGTCTCTTGGAACGATGAGAGATGGAAGGCTCAATGTGCTGCTGAGACTCAGATATAGTGAGCGTTGTGGCATCT
This sequence comes from Ptychobarbus kaznakovi, assembly GCA_027422405.1. Classification (NCBI taxonomy): domain Eukaryota; kingdom Metazoa; phylum Chordata; class Actinopteri; order Cypriniformes; family Cyprinidae; genus Ptychobarbus; species Ptychobarbus kaznakovi. The sequence continues at coordinate 13,132,628 of CM049797.1, forward strand.
GCCCTCTCCTGCAGTCCTGGACATGCATAATAATTCTCAGTCATCTCTGATACATAGAAAAACACTCAACACTCACACTATACAGTATTACAGTGTTGGGGGTAACGCATTACAAGAACGCGATTTACTAATAATTGTTATAACTTATTTCAAGTAACTAGTAAAGTAACGCCAGTTTTTTTTTCCATTAATGTAAGTGCGCTGTGTGGACATGATCTTACTGTAGTTCTACTAGATATGTGAATGCACATTCATCCCACTCGCAAAAAACAGTTCAGTATTCATCAAAATAATTAAAACAGCTGCAAACTCAGAATATGACAAACCTGAATAATTAAACACGTTAAACAACACAAATATATCTAATCTCCATTTTATTAAGCAACGGTTTCCTACCTTTGAATCCAGTTCAACCATACTAATAAGCAAAAATACTTTACATTAACAATTGGCTTGATTGCTTTTTAATTGTAAGAGTGTTGACTTTGTGTTCTACGGTACAGTCGTGATTTAATCTTCCTTCAGCTAATTATTTTTACACTTTTTGGTGTAAAAGTCTTTAATATTTGATAAATAGAACTTATATTAAAAACAAACAATAAGCCCTGCTCATATTTAAAATGAACGCGAAAGTAACAAAAGTAACGTAATGCATTACTTTCCATAAAAAGTATAAGTAACTTTAGTTATTTTGGTAACGAATTGTAGCAATTAAGAACTTCCCCAACACTGTATATAGATCTGTTCCAAACCTTTCGTAAACCCCAACTAGATATCACTGGTGTGCTGTCAGCACAAATGCTGTTTCCTAAAGGTAGGAATTGTATAATTTCTAATACAGCTAATTCTAGGCAAGACCTAAAGAAACATTGCATGTATCTTTAATGGTGAAAGCAATTATAGAATGTACTGTGATAATCACCTGCATTGCTGAAGAGAAAAAAATGTTGAGAAGACATTACTAATATATTTCATTCAATATCAAATGGTATCAATAAAATGTTCATCTTCTAATTCATGAACTACATCCAATTCAAAATGTAAAATCTGAAAATATATCTGTGTACTGTGTACATTTTTAAGTTTATTAGATAATGATGTTGGCCTGGCATCATGATAACATCAAAATCTATTGGAAACAATTCAGTCAAGGTTCCTGTACACTTCAGGAGCAATATTTTGTGCTGCACAAATAGTTTTCTATGCAGAATTTTTTGTCACTTTTAAAACCTTGGTTTGGATGCAACCCTAGAACAGGGGTAGTCAACCCTGCATGGAGGACAACCTTCTTGACTGTGGTAGTCAAGTAATCCTAAATACCTTGATTAGCTTGTTCAGGTGTGTGTGATTAGGGTTGGAGCCAAACTCTGCAGAATGGTAGCCCTGCAGTAGCTGGGTTGGCATATGCCACAGTCACACCAAGCCTTAGCTTTCGCTATTTGACTTTTCCCCTTTCTAAAAAAATTCTGTAAACTCTGCATTGTCTCAAGAATATCGGTGTACACACAAAACCACTGAAACCGACTCAAAACGATGAAGTATACATGCCAGACCAGTATGTGGCACTGTAGTTCTGCCACAGAGATACACTAAAAACGGAGAAGACTTTGAGCATGCATATAAACCTTGCATGCTGTATTGCAAACTCAAGACAACACACAAAAAGGTTTTGCTTTAGTAAAGCTAATAGGCTCAGTAGCTTCTGCAGCACGAACTCAAGCATGTAGTCTGTTGTTGTTGTTGTTGTAGCGGTTACGTGACGTCTGATTAGGGTTGAGACATGGGGCGATGACATTATCGTTTCACAACATATACAGATTGGCTGTACACACGAAAACACAAAGGTGTCGTTTTCAGATTTATCCACTCTTGGTTCTCAACTCCAGTCTTGGGGACCCACTGCTATGCACGTTTTGTATGACTTGCTTATTTAAAACACCTGATTCAGATAATCAGCTCGTTAAGAGAGAGCTAGATCAGGGATACTCAAATCTGTCTCCGAGATCCACTTTCCTGCAGAGTTTAGCTCTAACCCTAATCAAACACAACTGAGCATGCTAATCAATGTCTTTAGGATCATTAGAAATGCACAGGTAGGTGAGTTTTATCAGGTTGGAGCTAAACTCTGCTGGAAAGTGGATCTCAAAAGCCAGATTTGAGTATCATTGAACTAGATGAACTGAACTGAGTGTTCCAGATAAAAGAGACATATAAAATGTGCAGAGCAGTGGGTCCCCAGGACCAGGATTGAGAACCTCCTGAAGGTCCAACGTCCTGCAGAGTTAGCTCCAACTAACTCCCACAAACTTGACTGGACATTTTTACTAAGTCTGAAGTCCTCGATTAGCTGGTTCAGGTGTGTTTATTGCAACTTCAGGAACATTCCTTTCAGGAACATGATTGGATACCACTGCAGTAGACAGAAATTAGGCTCACTAGGTCATTGGTTCTTATTGTGGGCCATTGGCCATTCTGGTCCCGGCGACCCACTGCTCCGCCCATATTTGGGTGCTTCTCAAACGGAAGACTGCATCCACCGAAAGCTGCATATCTCGGCCGCCACGTCATCAAAAGGCCATCTCAATCGGAAGAATCCTTGGAAGGCTAGCCTACAAGCCTCTGAAGGACTAAACTAGGAAGGACGCAGCCTCTGTAGGATGCAGCCTTCCATTTGAAAAGCACCCTTTGTATTTCTCTCTAAAGCCCTAAACGCACTGCACGATTTTCAGCTTTCCCAGATGAAAGATTGGCATCGTGAAACAATCATGGCCAATCAGAAATCGCTGCTGTTGCTTCACCATACCAGTCTTTCGTCTGGGACAGGTGAAAATCGTGCAGTGTGTTTCGGGCTTTATCGGTCACATTCAGTTTAGTTCATGGAGATCTCTCATAATGAGCTTATGATCTGAATCAGGTATGTTAGATAAGCAAACAAAATGTGCAGGAATGGAATTGATAACCACTGCACTAGGTTTTGGAAGAGAGCTCATGTGCAGATGCACAAAAAGCAGGGCTGGGCAGCTTTGGTCCTGGAGGGCCACTGTTCAGCAGTGTTTACCTCCAACCCTAATCAAACACATGTCTTTAGCTTTCTAGTGATCTTGAAGACATCGATTAGCTTGTTCAGGTGTGTTTGATTGGGGTTGGAACTAAACTCTGCAGGACAGCGGCCCTCCCAGACCGAAGTTGCCCAGCCCTGATATGAGGTGACAACCTAAATCCCAGGTCTTCAACCCTCTCCTGGAGACCCACTGTCCTGCATAGTTTAGCTACAACCCTAATTCAAACACACCAGAAACAAATAATCAAGCTCTTCTAAATCACTTGAAATATCACAGTCCAGGTGAGCTAAAGCAGGTTGGAAATACATTTTGGAGGACAATGGGTCTTCAGGAGCAGGGTTCAAGTCCTAGGACCTAAATGGTGGATTTACCATTAGTGATGGCGAAGTGAGGCGTTCTGAATCAGTAAAGCTTTCAACCCAATTGTATCGGAAAAAGTTCATTACTCGAAGACTTTTAAAACTGTTCATGCTGTGGCCATCTTGAAGTCATAAAAATGAATAACACCTTCCAAAGTGCTGTGATTCATTACAGCTGCTGGTTTCACATCTGGTTCTACTACTGATTCCTTGTTTTAATTTATTTTATAAAAATAATGACAAAGTCAAAGTCTACATTGTCAAAGTCATTAATTTGTGTCGGTGTACTGCCACTAAAATAATAAAATAAATCAAACAAACTCATGAATTAAATCTGTGATCTGTCAATGTTAACTCTGCCTCAGTCCTTAGACTGTTATTTCATGGGCAAAGTTCATTGACCTTAATATATAAATTAGGATAAAAAGAAAACAATGCTAACGCAATATAATGTAAAGTAAACGGTGCTGAGGTTCGCTTCGTTTGAACCAGATACTGAAGCAGTCATGTGGTTTTCAGACGAATGTAGCTTCGGACGTCATAGATCACGTACTTTTGGCAAAATGATGGCTCCAATACAGTGATTCTGTATCGGCTCCGATACATTGCTTCGATGTGAAATGTTTCGTTTTTTTGATACAAGCTTCGAAGCCTCTGTGTCGAACGACACATCAATACTTACCATTAATGTTGTAGTTGAGGAAAGCTGAAAACTCAGAGGCCAGCTTTTCATCACTTGTGAAGGCACAAACGCAAGCATAGAAATGGAGGCAGCGCTCAGGTAAACTGAGCTGGTGGGAATCTTCTCCTTCATTGATATTAGACTGACCCCCACTTCTTACCCCCAAATCCCCCTTGGTATTAGGTACGTAACATGCACAGTGAAAGGGAGCCAGACCCACAGTCTTGTCTTTAACACCAGATATGGTCACTATCAGATGCAGCAGTCCCAGAGGGTGGGCTTCACCTGGCTGGCATTTCACTATTAGGGTCCCTTTAGAGACCCTCTGCACTAGAGGTCCCGGAGTCTCGGTAGCCAGTCTCCACAATTCTTCCTTGGCCTGGGAAGTGGTCACTAGAGCCTCCAGCACAGAGCTCTTGAGTGGCAGAGGTGTTGCTTGGGTCTGACACTCCATGGCTTGCTTCACATGGGCACAGGGACTTTTGGATGGTTGCAACACTTGCTGATGGCCACCTTCAACTGTCAACTCACTTTCGTTCTGCTGGCAAGAGGGCATGTAACAGCGACCGAGGTTGACACAGGTCAACAGGGTTCCATCTGCGGTAGTAATAGCTGTATCCGTGAGGACTAACTCAACAAAGCCTCGTTGTTCAGAGCCACGTCCCTGCTGACGCACAGAGAACACTTGCGGCCCTCCAGCCCTGCCACCTCCACTGTCTGTCACAACTCGAACCACTTCACATGCCCCTTTCTTTAAACGTCCCGTTCCATGCTCCCCATCCCTGAAGATGGTTCCACAGGCCTTGTTCTTACAGCTGAGGCCACGGGTGCCATTGTAAACGCCACACTGAGGGCACTTGCGGATGCCTCTTAAGGTAGCCTTGCCCAAGTTGGACAGAAATGCAGGAGTATTCCGCTTGTCCCGAGGCTTCCCACTCAAGTTGCCAGAGCTTTGAGTAATGGGGGAAACCACAGTTTGTGATGCCAGTTGTATTCCAGTGGAGTTTACCAGAGATCCATCCATTGTTAGCAGATGTACACTGAAACTGAAAATGATATGGCACAATTTTAATGTTCATCAACTTGGATGGGGGCTAAACAAAAGACTGTTAATTGTAATTGCTGTAGTGCTACTATAGTACAGTGCAGCCTTTTTACTGAGGCACGAACCCCAGTGAAGTATTGCTGTGTGTCTCAGTAAAATATTACTGTTAAATCCTCGTCTGACTGTGGAGATTACCATACACCATGTACTGGTTAGTAAAAAGGTCTGAAACTGTTCATGGTTAAGTTTGATTCATTCAGACAGTTCACTCACACATTGCATCATTTGAAGAGGTTGCTCACATCCATATATATTATTTATATGAAAACAAGAGCACTGGATAGATATTTACCTACAGTCCTTTGTAGGAAACAAAATGTGCAAAAGTATTCTATCGTTTGGCAGCTATGCAGCAGCTCAGTACTGTGCCTGCAACTTGTGAATACTGCAAGCCAAGACAGTTTATATTAGGGGAGACCAGGGATGAAAGTAACACAGGGCTAGTTGTAACACTGTCAGTTTGGCAAGTCAGAAAGGAGCTGTAATGTCATCAATATCATACACTCCATATCACATTTTTAATGTTACATGAGAAGTGGTATGGGAATGTGAGCAACGTTGTAGATTTTATGACAAAAAAAAAGATTTTCAGGAAAGTAATTTTTTCATTAAGATTTATTTTTTTCCTAGCAATCATTGTGTTGTAGATACAATTATTTGATTTATATATGCTACAGTAGCTGTTTCTCTAGTTTAAAGTGATGCTTTGCATCCATGCTAACTTAAAACCCACATGCTAAAATAGTTAGCTATGTTATGGCTGTTTGGGGTGGGGATAGTTGTAACAGATCATTAAAAATGTTACAACCAACTCCTTATGATTCCAATGAGTTCAGTCATCCAATCCCATCCTCTATTGAGGCAAAGTCATGTGAGGTTTTTGTTGCACATCAAGGGATTTATGTGAAATGTGTTTCCATCATAGTTTATGCAAATATCTTCTTATTGAATAAAAACACTATTCGCCTCAAATGAGCACATACGTTTTTTTTGTGCACATTTAGAATTTATGCGCATCTTAAAATTTCCATCCAACATTTTTTATGTGATATTCCAAACTTCACATAAAAATAAGTAGATGGCAACACATCTAGTAACTGAATACAGAGTAGAGAGAGAGAGAGAGAGAGAGAGAGAGAGAGCAATAGTTCAAGTGTTTTTGTGCTAAATTTAAAGTCCTAAAAGGAATATAATATATGTTTTTGTCACTTTAAATGGTTCACTTTATTAAAAACTGATTATTCTTTGTTCCTCAATAAATATTTGGCATAAATTAGAAGTGTGGGTCTTATTTCAGCAAATGACTTCACACTGTTACATCTATCCCCAGCTTGTGTTACAACCAGTAGTGGGGTAGGTTGTAACAACCGAACTCTTTGTATTTGACATCAACTCACATAATCTGTGATTATGCAGTATATGACCAAGTGAGTTTTATATAAAGTAGACAAATACCGTATATCAAGTTTGAGAGTTGCTGATACTCAAACAAAAAGTGGTACTTTCATCCCCAGTCTCCCCTATTTGCAAAATATATAACAGTACCAAAAAAAAGAGTATCAAAATATGAGTATACTTACTTTTTCTTTCTTTCTTTCTTTCTTTCACTCATTCATTCATTCATTCATTCATAGGGGCCTATGAAACTGTATTAAAGGCTAGAAATGCTCCAAGTACAGTGATGGTATCAAATGGGGATATCAGGGGAAGGTTAACACACCAGTGGGAATTCAGTAAAATAAAATTGTAAAATAAAAATACACGCACATGTCCAAGAAACCCTGGTGTTGGGTTATTTACATGCCTAAAAACCCATAATACTTTATTTGAAAACCCATGGCACTTTATTGAGATCATGTCTGATTGTAAAATCCCAAGGCAATGCAACTTTTTAAGTCTATATGATGAATGACTATATACATGTCAAAATGAATAGTTTTAGTACATACTTCATTATGTACATTTAAATAACGAAGACAAAACACGATAAATATTCAATTAAAAATGTAATTGACGTGCAATCATACTGTACTACAGTATGAGATTAACAAAGCATTTAAATGACACTGATACATCAGTAAATGATGATGAGAGACAGGCCAACCTCTACAGCGGCAGCGGCGCTCTTCAGGCCGGCGCTCAGTGGTCAGATTCCGCGGAGAGAGCTTCAGCGACCGTCGCCATTCCTCCTTACAAACACTCTCCGCTGTGGCTGTAACGAGCTTCCCGATTGGCCACAGGGCGACCAATCAAAAGCATACGGGGAACTGAAGTCAATAGCGACTCTCATTATTTATTAGCTCATTAACATTTTGGAAAATAATTATTCCTCCCTAATTTCGTTGGCTTGTTCTGTGTTTTCATTTCTGGGAGCTTACTTTGGGAACTTACTCTGGATTATTTAAAGTACGTATGTATAACAATTACACAATAATATATATCTTATATGAGTTTTTTTTTAAATATGAAAATATACAAATATGATGGTATACTTCTTACCATACCTTTATTTTTGCTACTTAAAATTTCGTATACAGATTTTGATTTCCCTTTGTTCCAGATCCATCCATATGAAAATATAAAACATTAGCGTATTTCATTTTTAAACCTAAACACCTTAAAAAAGTGACAACCCAACAATTTTTAGTTCCGTAAATTATAGCCTTCCCTCATTTGTCATTTCCCCCTAATAAAGCTTTTAATATTATTTTTCTTATTAGCAAGTCCAATATGTCGACAATCTAGCTCAAAGACAGGACAGACAAATGTTGGTTCGCATCTGTACTTTAATGGGACAAAGCAAGAACACGTAATAGGATCGTCATTATTTAAAAAATCCCTCAAAACACAAGGTCTCAATTTATTCGTAGGCACTGCCTATGTTTAATTAACATCAGTTTCTTCAAATGAAATCAACTCAAATAAGGCAACACAATTGGTCTCGTCTTTTAAAACTCCAATGGGCAACAATGCAAGATTCTGATCCATTCAGGTTTCTCGTCTTGATACTAAATACTTCATTTTAAAAAGTCAACATTTCGATTTTATACACAGAATTATCGCAATTCTAACAAAACGCAGCACAAGACAGCAAAGTCTTCCCCAAGAGTTCTCTGGAAGAATCCTTAAAACCGTATGGACCAGCATTTAACAGAGCTGCTAATGCTGAAAGATAGTTGTGATGAAGCCCAAAAGCCCTTTCCCACCCACGGTCCCTCCCACCTACCTACAAAAAAAAAGCAAGCAAGCATCCATAATCAACATCTGAATTATCTTTATATAGCGTCCCAACAGTTGTTTGGTTATTTACATACAGAATGGCATACTGTACTTACAAGCCCTCAAAAAAAGTGGAATGCAAAACAATTTAAAATACCTAAAATTTGCGTAACATCAAATTCTTGTGAAAACGTATTAATATTGTGCAATATTTATCTGCCTTGAAGGAAAAAAATGTGGCAGTCATCCCTGCAATTGTTTCGGTTTGAGAAATTGAATGTCTAATTAAAAAAATACAACAGTTGACATCCATTTTATTAATTTTATAAACAAACAAAAACAAGTTGACGTCACACGATTCATTGGTGTCATCGCTCCCCTCAACAAAAACAATTTTGCTTTTAAAATGGCAAGTCCAAAAAAGAAAAAGGCAAAGCTTCATATATTACAAAATCAGCAGCTGAAATCGCTCTAAACAAACCAAAAAAGCAAAATGGAAAAAGATGCAGTTATTGTCGATTTTATTTATAGTACTTTGAGTTAAAAATGGCAAAGTCCTATTCGATTAAGTCAGTCGGACACCAGGCCGAAGACTTGTGGATTTATGTGGGTGTGTGTTTATGTGTCTGAATACGTTTGTGTATCAGGGTGTGTCGTTTAATCCCAGTGTAGGGAAACTCAAGACCCCGCGATGATGAGCAATATCTGCCTCAGTCTCAAACTCAAGGTAAATAACAGGTGGAGGATGGGGAGGGTCAAAAAAAAAAAAAAAATGGCACATCCCTCCCCAGGCCAGGCATCTTAATGGGTGTTTAAGAATGGGGTGGGGATCGTGTGTAGATCCCTGCTGCGGCCGCAGTGGAGTGCTAGATTTGTCCGTCGCTCCATCAGTGTGTGTGGTATCCTGCAGTGCCCATGCTGGACTGGTTGGCTAGCACGGTCCCATTGACTCCCTGCGCAGACTCCACCACGCCTCCGTTACTCACGGCGCTCACACCGGGCCACCCAGCACCAGCCTGTATGTGACTACAAGACAAAGGTGGCTGTTAGAGGCTGGAAGAGAAGATATTTAGCAGATACTTTTATTTGATCACTATAACTGACTCCCATTTACCTAAAATGTCATGTTAAAACCCTAATTTGTTTGGTGGGGTCTATGAAATCCCTCATTTGAACCATTTACCACTGCACAAATGGTTAAACCACACTGTTTGTGTACAAAAGGAAAAGTTCCCACGGATTTAGGACAATCATTTTCCCAGTACTATGTTTTTGGATAAGGAAAAATCTTTTTTTTGGACACTGCAGTGCACAAACAAAATAACAATTTCTGGTCAAATAAGTATGAGCTACACACAACTTAATTATTTTTAGTCGTTGGCAATTTTTTTATTATTATAGATAATGGCTGATGAGTTCTGTTTGGCTAATTAGTGTCAGAAGTTGGAGTTTTATATTGGCAGTATACTGACACTGGACTTTTATTTTGAAAGCCCCAACATTTATTTAATTTAAATTCATGTTATGTCTATCAATTTCCCTTTATTTGTGAAAACTATGAGAATAAAAACACAAAAACAGCAAGTTGCTAAAGTATAAAACATTCTACATTATTTTTAAGTTCAAATAATTTTCATACATTTTTTAAATTACAGAACATACTAATTTAGAAATAAAATGCATGAAATATATAAGCAATAAGGTACTCGAGGCCGTGCTGTATTGTGAATAAATCACGGCTGAAGGGCATTTGTTAGGCACGACGCAAAGTGGAGTGCCAGCAACCCCTTCAGCCGTGATTTATTAACAATACAGCACGGCCTCGAGTACCAAGTTATTGCTTTTATAAAACAGTTACCACAAAAAAAATGCATTTAAATGTTACTTTTTTGAAGCAAGTTGGTTAAAATGCAGTCCTTCCGCTAAAAAATAGTTCCTGACAGCAACAGTAAACTGCAAGAGAATGTTCCGAACACGCCTCATCTAATGGAGCTTAAATAAAAACAGAGAATAGCTTATCATCCACTGTATCATTTATTTTTTCCCACAATGAAAGGTGAAAGATGCAACAATGTCAGCTGGGGTCACTCATACTTCATTAAATAAATAAGCATTTATTTTGCCGAAATATATAATACACGGAACCGTTTTAATGCTATATTATTGATTGTTTATGTTGCTAAGGGTGTTGCTCAGTGATACACAGAATCGTTGGTACAATCAGAACCGAGGAATAGAATGAACCATTTTATAAATATAAATAAAACATATATTGTTTTAATTTTTTTATTATATAGATATAATCTTATGACTGATTTTGCTGCGGCTTTTCTCAAATTTTGCGGTGATATTTGCAGCAATTCTTCTTGTTTTGCAGTGAAAATATTCCATGGACAACATCCTTCTAACATTGTTATAGCTTTTCTGACTTCGAGAACCATTGAAGGGCTTCAGTCTAACATTTGAGGACACCAGCACCAGTGCCATTAAGTTCTACAGAAGGTGGCACCAGCACCTGACAGTAAAGCACTCAGTAAAGCCTAATCGCACATATACATCTCAGAGATGTCTTTTGATGTCTGCATTTACATATGCAAGACATATTTTTTAGTGTTTGCTCATCTGCGATACGTCTCTAAGACATTTCCTGTCAGATGTCAAATAGACATTTATTAGAATGCATGTAAAACTGCTTCTGAGAAGTTTATCAGATTAAAAGGCGGCTGTTTCCCAGATCTTTAGCAGACATCTTAGAGATTTACTTGTGCTGTCTGGGTAGTTGAGATGCAGATAAAATTAACTTGTATTACTGTCATTCATAATGTCTAAATATAATTATATATATATATAGGGAGTGGAAATGGCTAATAAGCCTAGAAGTCTCTGCTGCAGCCATATAGTGGTAATTTAATGTCCTTTTTATTTTTAAACAAGTGTTTGCTTTCCTACATTATGAAACTTTTAGTCTTCCTTGTTCCTGTAGTTATGTTAAATCCATGGTGAATGGTGGAGATGTGTATTTATTGAACAATGTTTTCCTGGTTTCCACATTAGTGGCGTTTGTTCTGATATCTGTAACTTTAACATAATTCTGCGCTGAATTTGAATGCTTCTCACAAGATTTTTAACAGAAATTGTATTCTGCGGCGAATTCGACTACTTTCTTCAATGTATCTCCCAGCGAGCGCTGTGTATAATGGTGTCGCGTGATCAAGAGCAGTCCACGGCCTCGGCCCGAGCAGATAAACGGTCTGCACCACGTAGCTCAACGAGTAGCGTGGATTCGTTCCTCTTTCGGTTCGTTTGTCCAATGTAGCTCTTGATGAGAACGCAAGGCCGTTCATTCCATTTTTCAAACTGAGAAACAACCTTTCTTTGACTGAATGTGCATTGTGATGACGTCACGAGACATGTCTAAGTCCAAAATCTGCAGGAAATTTGCGGCAGTTACGAAAATTTGCAAGCTCTTGCGAAAATGGCAGTTTGCTTGATTTGGAGATAAATTCAGCGATTGCAGAATCACAAAATCCTGGAGGAACTGATATCTACACCACCGTGGTCTCTAAAACATTGGCCATCAAAAAAAAATAATTATACAATCACTGTTGAAGTGTCTACAACTGATGATTTAATTTAAGGACTTTATCTTCAGGTTTTCCTGAAGCAAAAAGTACATCCTCACCATTTTACCCAACAGTAACAGAGATTATTAATACTACTACTATTAATTAGTAAATTGGACTACAATAAAGTAGCAAATGGAGGTACGTTGATCTGTAGACTTACTTGAAGCCCTGCTGGTTCCAGGCCTGTCCGTACACGCCGTAAGTGGGTACCTGCCAGCCGTTAGGGACGTACTGACTAATTTGTTGTGCGTTGCCGTACCACTGTCCCCACTGGCCATATGGTTGTGCAGCAAAACCAACTTTGTTCTGCTATAAAATAAGAACATGAGTTATTTATAATTTATTTACAGGAAACATTCTAAACTATTGTTTTTAAGAATAAAACGGGATGGAAACATACTACTGCTTACCTGGGGTACCTGCACCTGCTGCATGGGGCTCACCATGTCTGTAGTCTCTTTACCCCAGTAACATTTCACTATGTGACCTTCTACGGACGTGCCATTTACAGACACTATCGCATGAGCTGCACTTTCGTGAGAGTTGAATCTGGAGAGACAAACAGTGCTACATCAGCCTCCACCATCAGGACCTGTAACCACCACATTTTACTTGAATAACATTAACATACCTCACAAACGAGTAGCCTTTGTCTGGAAACACTCGAATCTCCATGATTTGACCGAATGGGGAAAAAGTCTGTCTCATGAGTTGTTCTTCAGAGAAAAGAGAAGCACGTTACAAAAATAACTTTCCATTAGCATAACTTTGATTTTAAAAAGGTTACATATAGCACAAAATAGGATTTTCAAAAGGCAGCAAACACTAACCTGTAAGGCCGTTAGTGACTCCGCCACAATACACAGTACAGTTGCTGGGGCTGGACTGGTTCACCACCTCATCAAACGACAAGTGCTTGGCATTTGCTGTGAAATTTAAAAGTTTTCATCATTGATTTTCATTAAAAAATAAAATAATGTTTTTCAAAGCTGAGGTACATTTTGCTGTGGTTGTGACTTGTACCCAGACACACTGAACCAGGATTATTGATGCCAAACATGTTCCTGCAAGTCCTATCATTAAGGTTAAACCGGTGCAACAAGACTTGACGTGCCATATTTGAATCGAATGAAATGTGACTTAGTAAATAATGACTTAGATTAAGCAAAAGCTTTATGTGGGGAAAAGACGTGGAATATAAACGAGAAGAATTAATTCCAACATTTATCATGATTTGCTTATTCTTGGAGCTCAACAGTCTGAGTTACTGCAATGATAAACAGATGTTCTGCAAAACTTTTGCTAAATATATTTTGTTTAGTAACTAACACTTTTAGCGTGGGTTAGATTGCAATTTCATGATGGCAGCTAGAAACAAACCAGGGTTATCTCTTGATTAAAACTAGAGGAGAAGTCTTCAAATGCATATGAATACTCACTTTCATAGGTTGCTTTAGGCGCTGGGGGTTTTCTTGTTGCCCAGTTAGTCCTGATCTGCCTGCCGCCCAACCACTGACCTCCCATTTGCTGAATGGCATTCTCTGCATCCTGCCAATAACCAGCACAACAGGAACATCAGCACATGGCCACAACAGAAGCGTCTGGGATAAGCATTCAAATGCAGATGTTCCCCACCCTTAGTTAAAAACCTGCATTTCCTGATGTTGGGATCGTGACTCACCCATTTGTTGAAGAACGAAACAAAACCATAGCCTTTTGACTTGCCCGTTGCCATGTCTTTGACTACACGCGCATCTCTAAGAAAATAAAGAGAAAAAAAGTTGAGAACAGACAGACAACTTAAACTCCAATGTGCTATTTTAACAGAAAAAAATTAATCCAAAATCCTTTGAGACTTGTAAACATATTATTGAGGGTAAAGTCAACAAATGTTAACACTGCTACACATTGAAAACCTACTCATTTGCAAAAACCTATTTTAAAGTGTCCCTATTATGGATTTTTGAAAATGACCTTTCATGCAGTGTGTAGCACAGCTCTAAGTGAATGAAAACATCCTGCAAAGTTTGAAATCTGAAAGTGCACCGTGTATAAAGTTATTGTTTCTCAAAAGAAATAGTCTACTCTGAATCATTGAAACGAGTCATTTTTAAACCGAATCCCAAGACATTTCATGTTAACGTCAACTTGCCCACTTGTTCAGTAGCCCCTCACTGCAGAACAAAGATCCAGGGGGCGGGGTTTGATCCACATCTAGGGGGTGGAGGTTGGTAGGTTTAGGGGTGGAGACGGGTAGGTTTAGGTATATGCAATGTGGGAGGAGTTGGATCTAGATCCAACCTCGCCCCCTCTGGATCTTGTGTTCTGCAGTGAGGACCATCTCCACTTGTTGGTCTGAATGAAAATGCAAATTCATTCTTTACCACTAGGTGCCGCTTTTGGAGCGTAAAAACAGCTGTTTCCCCGGTAACGGCTATACACAAAGCAGCACTGCCCTTTTAAAACGCTGCTTTATCAGGCATTACAGGCATGATGAAATCAAAATGAGACCAATCACTGCCAAATAGCGTCACGCAAAGGAGGGGTTCGGAAAAATGAATCATTGAGCAAGTAAGGTAAAAATAAATGCATATTATAAGAAAATTAAGTGTTTTTTGACTCCCAAAACATGAACCTTTCATTACTCATAATATGGGCAATTTAAGTATTCAAAAGGACCAGAATCAGTTTACATGAGATTTGAAATAATCCTAGACTATTTAGCGAAAACAAATAATCACGTGCATATTTAATAAAATGACAACTATTCTATACATGCAAACTCAAAAGTGGGGCGATGAGCAAAAACCTAGGTGTGTTGAAGTGTTTTTGCATTATCAACGCATGACCTCTCCTCGATAACAAAAAGTGACAAGGCTTTTACAATTACACGTTATTGGCTTTATTAATCTTTAAACAGGCCTAATGATGCAAACTCACTAAAGAAAAAAAAGATTTTCTTTACTCAAAATGCATCGTCATTTCACTTACGATAACCTCCCAAAGGGTGCAAAGGCAGCTCTGATGTCATCAGTGGTGATTTCTGGACTGAGGTCTCCAACAAAGACATGGAAGTGATCTAAAGCATACCAGACAAGAGTTAATTGGATTGATACCTCACATAACAGCTATATTAGTCAGAATATTTGGCCTTTTTAAGATGATAAGCATTGATTGAAGATGGAACTCACTGGTTGTGTCTTTTTTCTGGCTGCTTGGTGATGTAGCCCAGTTGACCTTTACCTCCTATGACAGGGGTATAGAGAGGGAAAAAATTGAGAGAAAGATTAAAAATGATACAGACATGGTCAAGCTGCTACTCTCTACTTATCTATTAATAAATAGCTTTCCTTAACACTATAGAGGTCTGAATGTACAGCAGAGAGGAGGGAGACCTGACGATACTAAATTTACACCTCACTGTCCAAGTGAAAACTCATTTGAACAGGCAAACATTTTTATTTTAATCTTCGTAGCAAAAAGGTCCAAATAACAAGGGACTTACAAAACAAGTGAATTTACCAACTTGTATTACTCCTCAAATGGTCCTTCATTACCTGTTGAGGATAAAATATTTTGCACTGAATAGGCATAAGGCTTAAGAATTTGACTTTAATGTATAATCTTGTTCTAGAGTCAAATTCTATGAAGGGGTAATTTATAATATACACTACTCTTTCGAAGTTTGGGGTCAGTAAGTTTTAAATAGTGATCGACCGATATTGATTTTTTATAACCGATACCGATTATTTGTATGTTTATGTACCCGATAACCGATATGCAGAACCGATATTTATTTACTGTTATAAAGTAAATAAATAACAGTGAAGTAAGTCTTCTTCACTGGTTTTTCCTCCTTTCAGTCATCTTAGTTGAAAATTAACATTTTCATGTAAAATTTATCTTCAAATTACAACAATAAAAACATTTTATTTATAAAAAGCATCATTAGCAACACTGATATTAACAATAAGCAAAAGAATTCTAATGTTTTCAAATGGAGAAAATAAAGGACAGAAGTCATATCAACTTCATTTTAAACTACAGTTAACTGTTTAATAGAAAATAGTGAAGAATAATTCACTGAATAATATTCTCTGGAATTTGAAATAAGCTAGTATTTTATTGCATTTCTTAACTGGCATTTCTTATTAAAATGTTTTTGTCATTCTCTGACATTTATCTATGCATTTACACAGAACTATACTCAAACTGCGATCGACGATATGTATTTATTTAGATGTTTATGGCGAAATAATGGTTCTATAGTAAATTTTAATATAGTTTAGCATGTTTCAAACAAGTGAATCTTGTATAAAGTTACATGCAGTGGTCGTGCTGGAGCTTCTCCTGAGTGAACAGCCTCCACTGCTCCAAGTGTGTGTGTGTGTCCACTGCTCCAGGTGTGTGTGTACTTGGATGGGTCAAATGCAGAGAACACATTTCACTGCTGGTTATACTCTTTATAATTGTGTATGTGACAAAAATAAAATAAAAAAATATCGGTTATCGTTTTTTTTCAATACCGATTATGGTAAAATGCTTAAATATCGGTATCAAAACCGATATATCGGTCGATCTCTAGTTTTAAACAATGTTTAAGAAGTCTCTTTTTCAGGACTCTTTGAATAGATAATTCAAAAGAAAACCCATTTACTCGTTAACAAATTATTAGAGTTAACAAAAATAAGCAGCTGTTTCTAATGCTGACAATAAAAATATTTCTGACGGATCATGTGACACTGTAGACTGGAGTAACGCCTGCTGAAAATTCAGATTTGCCATTACAAGAATACATTACATTTTAAAATATATTAAAATGAACATTTTATTTGTAGTCATTTTTAGTATTCAGTAACCGTATAAACCTCAAACTTTGTAAATGGTAACGCATATGAAAACAAAGCAAAAACAAGTTATAGAGGTGACATGCCTATAAGTGAATGGGGGTGAAGTTAAGCTTTTTTTCAAAATGCTATCTTCTGTACAATAAAAAGTGGTAATGTTTGTGATAAATCAGTTTTACATTTCCTGCCTGTACTTTGGCACAAAATTCACATTTGAATTTGAAGGAAGCACTACATCCAACAATGGAAATACAAAAGCATCAGTCAGGTGAATTAAACACTATTCGCACCAATAATTTTTTTATTCAATTTGAGTAAAAATATTGAGATTTTTATGGCCTGAACATGAAAAATGTCAAAATCTCCCTCTCCGTTCACATTGCACATCCAGTATACAGGCAAACTTTAACCTCAGACTCAGGTGGTCTACTTCGCTAAAAGCCTGCAGAAAATCTAAACTGTGCCACCCACCATCCCAGCCCAACTCACCCTGTAGATACGATAGCTTACCTTACCCATTATTTTACGCCCATTCATAGCTGCGAGTGAGGCCGCTGCGTGCCTATGCTCGAAGAACTCCACAAAGCAGTACGGATCGTTACCTGCCGTCTGAAGGCAAAGGAGTAGATTAGACAAAATCAACTTATGCCATATGGTGTAGATCTTCAAAGTTCTTGTTATTAAAAATGTAGAGTTTACGGTCAAGTAGCAGATAAAAGCCTTTATAGATAATTTTTTTTGAGATGTACTATTTTCAGCATACAATCATCTTACATATTGTAAAGAACATTCTGTGAAAACATATTCTTGGTATCTTTAAAGTTGACTGAGTAAGGCCATGTCAAAGATTGAAATCATAGTGAAATTAATGCTTGTAATCAAACTTTGATGCACGTCATCTCAGAATTATATTTTTAGACTTTAGCCTGGTTTTTACAGAGAGGGTCACACACACACATATACCTACCTAGATGGATAGATAGACAGACAATCATATACTCACATCCATAATCATTTTACAGCTCTTGCAGGGGCCAATTTGACCAAAGAGCTGCACTATAAGGGCCTCGGTCACATCCCGTGACAGGTTTCCAACATACCTGGACAAAAAAAATACATGTATAAGCAAATAACAATGAGTGACTTGCACAATAGAAGAAACATGTATTTGATCTATAATTGTGTACACTAATTTTAGGCGTCGATGCGCGCAATCTGTGCCATCTTCAAGTACCCGAGTTGCAATGATCCAACTAATTTACATTATAAAGGAATTAGGTAGACTCGAAGACCCGCGGGCCGTTACTTAACCTTAAAAACCTCTTTAGTCAACGAGCAATGCTTATTATCGTGTATGCAGGTTTGAAACAAAGAGATGACCAAACTGAGCGCACAGCCTGCGTGAACGACCAGCAACAAAAGCTCTCAACTGAGAAGTCTGCTGTGACCAAAATATTCGCAATTTTCACATGTATGCGTGTCAATTGTATAAGCATGCAGCATTTATGGAAGCGACGTGTTATACATACGCGATTTAGTGAATACACTAAACTAGCCCTTTGTCTAGCAATGCTGTAACAACAATGAGCTTTCAGTAACGTTAAGTACAAGGCAACTTCATACACTCAAACACAGACAGCAGTGTGAGCGGCCCTGCTGTGGCCTCGACAGGCCTGCTGCTATTATCGAAATTAACTCAACAACTATCACATGCTGTACGAAACGCTTTGAAACACACGACTGTCCTTTATCTAACGGTCTTCGGCGACAAAAATAACGCACATCTTTAATTCCAGCAATCGGAGCTTTTGTTTAAGGCACACAATGTACACGTCCGCTTTGTGGTTGTACGTTAACGTTAGTTCCCTTTGCATCACACTCAAGACTGTAAGCAACTACAAATACGCGAAATTACTTTTTTAAACGAGATACGACAGGAATTGACTTTATATGTTATGAAGTTGGATGTCTGAAGTGTTTGCATGCAACGCTAATATACGTAACGTACAGGGTCTTGGGCTGCTCGTCGTCCATCATATTTTCCCGATCGAATTAAGACACCGAACCCTGAGAGAAGATCCTCTTGTGTAGATGTTGAGATGATCTCGAGTTCCGCCTGTGTCTCGCTCTTTCCAGTGTTGTTACCCTCTCAGTTCTACGCCAAACCTGGTATAATGAGAGTAGATGTGAAATGCCGCCTGGGCTGACTACAGTTACGAACAATGGAAAGGCGACATAAGATGGCGGAGGAACCGGACCGGAAATGCAAGCGCGCATGCGCGCACGAAATACAAAGCGCAGAGAAAACAAGCTTTGAAAACACTCTTGTGTGCTGCACAGTACATTAAACAGTAATTTATGTACAGTATTTGCAGTGTTTATACAGCTAGAAAGTGGAGAACTGCACTGAAATCTTTAAATTCCCAGACAAAAACATGTGCGCCGCCCGGGAATCGAACCCGGGTCGCAAGAATGGGAATCTTGCATGATACCACTACACCAGCGGCGCTGTCCGAAACATTGGCACATGTGTATTATCATCCTTGTGAAAGAAACTTGCACTGACTGATCTTAAAATATATCAGTGCCTTTGTTTTGTCTTAAGATGCACACCAGTAACGTTAATGCTTTTTTCTAAGGCATGTTTATATAAATTACTTAATAGTCCTAATTAAACTATGGCCTAATCCTGGTTTAGGCTAAGCCCTGTCTATGAAACCGGGCCTAAATCGACATTGTCAAATAAAAAAATCGAAACTATGACATACTACACTGAGCCGACATTGACATGGCTAAACTATGAGATAAGTCACTTATGACTCAATTATGAAACATTGCGAATAGCTTTATAAAATTGTGCACCGCAATTAATTCGGCTCTTTCAAAGTTTATATTCAGAGGTATGCGTGTATTAAAATGTATTCATGTAACAGTTTAAGATATTGTTGACCATGTAACCATAGCAACATTTCGACGTGCGGACTTTTGCATTGTGAGAGACTGCTGAACCTATCAATATGCCTATACTCAAAATTCCTATCAAACATTATTTAGGAATAGTGTCTCCGTCTCAACAAGAGGACTTCAAAAAACGTTTCACAAAAAGGGCCGAAGAAACAGATACTCCTAGAAATGCCAACGGTGTCAGAAGGTATCTGAACAAATAAATTACTAATTATTTTTTTTGCTGCGAACGCCAAAACAACGAAAAAAATAGTATATCCATCCATTAAAATATATATTATCGTTATTAAAATTATTATGATTAAACTGATACTAACTGTGACATTTTGACGTATTTTATAGAAACCCATTTGAAACAACAGAAGGCTTCATTGAAAAATACAATCAAGCACAAGGCTGCAAAGAGCAGGAACAGTATGACAATCTCGCAAAGCAGTTTCTTAGTCGATGCAAGGTATTAGGCTGAACACGCTTCCTTAATTGTTCACCCGGTTTAAATAGTTCAAGAAATAAGGCTTCATTATGGAGATGTATTCGATTCAGAAAAAAACCTCGATAAGAACTTCTGACAAGTTGTGATAAATAAGCATTACTCTCTCCAGCCATGAGGTGGAGACAAACCTCCACGGATGAAAACACTCGACTCAACCGCAGTGATTCGCTTTTTGTCCTCAGCGTCGTGCAGGATTCACATCTAGAGGTGAAGGCAAGCATGTTGATCTCCCCGGGGCCTGGACACAGCTTCTCCTGCTGAGCTTGTGCAATGGAAACGTTAGAAATGGTGTGTCAATGACTTGCAGGGACTGACTTCTATTTTTACACATTAATAATCTGTTACGAATGGCTACTGAATTCACAGTGAGAGTCACAGACGCTCTCCATGTGTTGACTCCAGTCCTCAGAACATATTAGTACTTTTATATAATGAATAATTACAATATTCACACAAGATACTTCTAAGAATATTTTGGTACACACATTTCCAAAATCCTATTACCATGGTATTCTTTGGTTCTTTGGTTCATGGAAAAATGACAGATGATGCTCATGATTTTTCTTAGATTCTCTGGATGTCCTGGTCGTGTCATTGGACCATGCACCTGCTCATGCAGATCAGATCCCTGTGCTGTTCCACCTGGCAGAGTCAGCGCAGTTTTACCTGTGCTCTGAAACAACTCTTTTGGACCAGCCGTGTTCTTACGAGATGAAGATGCTGCAGGTACATGCCAGGCCAGGCCCAGCACACTATAAAATCACTAAACATGGGTCATTCTATAATTTCAGACATTTTTCATTTATTCATTATTATTATTATTATTATTTATTATTGTTTATTTAGATATTTGCTAACTAAACACAAGAAACGCAATATGTTTCTCTGTGTAATTACAGAAATATCTATATAACAGTGCTTATGTGGTCAATATATCTTCCTTTTCATAAATAAATTCTGCTGACAGTTTCAAGCAGATTTTTTATTGATTTTTTACAGCTTGGTTATTTAGTCTCTCTGAGGCTGTTCATCTTTAAACTGACTGGTAATTTGAAAGGACATCAGCCAAGCAGCATCTATCTTCACAGCTTGAAAGGTCTGAGACAGTCTGGGGTCAAATATTTCTTCAAAATGATAAAAACCAGTGATGCACTAAAAAGTCCAAATTATGGCATACAAGTAGATTTTTTAAGATATGAAGTCATAACTACTAGATAAAACCCTACATTTTGATGTAAAAATGTATATTAAAGGTGAAATTGTGATATACTAAATCCTTATGACATAAAAATGTCAATTTATGACATTAAAAACTTTTCATGTAATGACTTTAATTATCAGAATTTTGACTTTTTGTTTTATAATAATGACTTTTTATTCATAGTTATGGTTTACCAATGATTCACAATGATTGTTTTTTCGTAGACGGCATAAACGGCTTATGTTTAATGTTTTGTCAAAAAGAATGATTGAGTTATGATCTCATGACGGGTGTTTTCAAAGTAAATGTTTCTTCTGTCAAAACTAATGGCAAGTCAAATTGTGGGACATGTCTGAAGAACCAGTGGAATGCATATCAATTTAACAGCTGTCTTCATCTGTTGACAGGGCTGTTAAAATGTGAGACACGCTACCAAGAGTTCCCCAACATGTTATTTGCCGTTCACTTAATGCTGCGCGTCGGGGAGGATCTGTGCGCTCTCAAACATACCAACGACAGTTCAGTGCAGGTTGAAGGCTGGGTCAGCTGTATCAGAAAGGGAGTGCTGAATGATTCACTGAAGGGAAAACTCTACTTGATTGACAGGTCTCTGCGGAAGCACAGGAGCATGGTGTTAACCAGATACTATGGCACTGCCTTCTCAGCTATCACTGTGTGCAAAACAATGGCACTCGGCTCTCTCAAGTGATCAAACAGCTTATGTTGCTGCAGGCTAAACTTCAGCATGACAACTGGTGCGTGAAGTGTTTGGGAGATGCTTTGCACTGGTTTTGATGTTATGTAAGCAGCTTATAGGTGGAACTGTAGGTTAAAATCCCACAGTAACATCAGTCTTTTCACCTTCTCTTTTCTCAGGGCCCACTGTTGTTTAGGACTGATGGTTCTGGGAGAGGCTGCCAAATCTAGCATGCTGTGTCTTCAGACCCTTATGAACCTTCACATGACCCAAAGACAAGAAAGTTCTCAGGTGCATAAGAAAGTAGAGGGATGACGAAAAACACATTCAAACACTGATTGAAAGGAATGGTTTAGAGTCACAAATGAATAACAGTTGGGTTCAGATACAGATAATGACAACATTTCAAAGTTGTATGACTTTAATCTAGTTTTTCAAATATTAATATGCAGTGAAGTAGTTTTGTGAAAATATTTTCCTGAGAAATAATCAAATATTATGCCAAACTAAAGAAGATAAGGTTAAGTAATAAATTCTTTATTATGATTTATGTTTTATCTCCATGGTATTTTTGACTTTATGCACCCCAAAACAATATCAAAATGAATATTAATTGAGAAATAAAACAACAATGATAGAGTATACTGCAAATTTTCGTTATGCATGAAATACCTGTACAACCTACTACATTTGACAAAATGTGCAGATTACAACCAAGCACATCGTTCACAGTATCCCACAATGCCATGCACTTGCCCTTGCAGTTCAGCACACAGATGACCTTAAAACTACCACAAATGGACAAGTCGACTTTAAGTCAGTGTCTCTATAATGTTTGCGGATGTCAGGAACATAAATAAAGCAAATTATTCTATTTGTAAATCAAAGAACTGACATTCAGTGAAAAACCTCATCATAGAAGATGTTATACCTGCAATATTCAAGAATTGCACGTTAATATAGTTTTTGACAAAAGAGATAAATGACAGAATTTTGTGAATGAGAATAACAGAACAGAACATTTTCAGAACAGAGAATTATTCCTACTCAAAATTCACACCCAGAATGGTTCTGAATAAACCTCTAATAATTTGATTCATTAATACTCATTATGTGTGTGTGTGTGTGTGTGTGTGTGTGTATTTTGTTAACAAGGAAATGACATCGCAGAAAGCATCCTGGCCGTGGCAGTTGGAGCACATTTACTGCTCTGTTTTGATCGACATTTGCCAAAACAGCTACTGTGCTGACATTAAGAAAACAGCCCTCAGTGGACAGCCAAACTCTACTCAGCGCAGACGTTCTGGAGGACTTATAACCTTGCTAAAACCATGTAAGTGCTTTAAACAGAAAGATCTGCATACAACGTCTACATGAGACTAGAATCATCACTCAGAAGGGGGTGTGGACAATTCTGTCTATTCTCTTTGACACAGTTTATGTACAGTGGCATCCAAAAACTATTAGGTCACATAAAAGTAAGATTTTTAATGATAAAACAATAGACAAAAGAACTGAGACACTTTCTGTCTGTCAAATGGGGGATCAAGTTTGTAATTAATGTGTTAAGCTACACCTGATTTCATACATCTACTAAACGTATTAGCAAAAATAGTGTGTCCAAATACTTTTTGGGGCCACTATAGTCTTTTGTCATATATTGAAAGTAAGCACATACACGTGTGTGTAGCACAAGAAGACACGTGGAGGCTGCGGTACAGTGTGGTTCAGGGTTTGGCACAGATCAGCCGCAGGATCACGCTTCAGGACGGTTTGAGGAACACAGCCTGGTTAACGCTGCAGAAGCACCTGAAGCAGGAGACAGACCCCCGTGTTATGAATGCCGTGAGGATCACTGAGGTACTCCAGCTTCCTGCTACAGAGGAAATGTAACACTACTCACAACAAACTGAAGAAATACAAAAGCCCTCGTTTGCTTAACCTGGCCGGTCAATTACTCTTTTGAACTTTTCACTAGGTAATGTTTCAGGTGAAATCTGTTGACTTAAAACTTCTACTGAGAGAGATTTGTGTTCCTGAAGTCTGTAAACACTAGTTAAGAGACATTGACTTGAAGTCAACATGTCGTTATTTGGAAGATTTAGGGTCATCTGTATGTGTATTGCGGGATATTGTGCACAATGTGATTTGTTGTAAACTGTACATTTTGGCAAATGTAGTAGGTCGTACAGGTATTTTATGCATACAGAAAATTTACAGTATGCACTACCATTTAAAAGCTACATTTTTTTTTTTTTAAGACTCTTATGCTCACAGAAGCTACATTCATTTGAATAAAAATACAGCAAAAACAGTAATATTATGAAATACATATTACAATTTCAAATGACAGTTTTCTGTTTTAATATATTTTGAATTATAATTTCTTCCCGTGATGCGGAGCTGAATTTTCAGCATCATTACCTCAGTCTTCATGATCAGAAATCATTTTAATATGCTGATTTGCTGCTCAAAAAACATTTCTTATTATTATTATCAGTTGTGCCGCATAATATTTTTGTGGACACTATGAATAGAAAGTTCAAAAGAATAGCACTTATTTGAAATATAAATATATTGTAACATTATGAGTGTATTTAATGTCACTGTTGTTTTGATCAATGAAAAAAGTATGGATTTCTTAAAAAAAAACACAATCCCCAAAAATGATAAACGTAGAAAGTTAGTATGTTATCCTTAGCAGTGCACAGGACAGTGTTATTTACAAACAGAAAGAAAGAAAGAAAGAAAGCAGATGTGTTTTGATATCTCTCTCTCATCCAGCTGAATAATGCATGAGGCTTATGTAGATTCAGTTCAAATTCAGTTCAAGTTATATTGTGCCTAACACTGAGGTGACATGATAATAGAGAGCTCACGAGGCATCAGAGACGAAAGTACATCTGAATTCAAACAAAATGCTGAAGCACATTGTCGTAGCTTTAAACAGTCATCTGGTGCGACTGCATTAAACTCTGACACTATGAAATCAGACGAGGCAAGAACAGAATCTTAATACGAGCCTCTACATGATCAAATGTTATTATCTCCTTTCCAGGGTGATAAAAGGCTTCTGGAGAAGCACAGAGAGAGGATGAGAAGTTCACACACAGTTGAAGTGTATGTCTGTGCACAGAGCGAGCGGATCGCTGGTCGGCTAGCACACTCTCTTTCCCAGATCTGCTCTCCAGTTCAGCTCACTACTCATTCTGCAGACAGAATCAAAACCACCAAACCCAGGAGAGAGGCAGTTTCCACAGCCAGGGCCGAAAGAGGACGCCCTGAACCGATCACACCCCACTCCATTACGAAAGACCATCCCAAGACACCAAGGTTATTGGCTTCTCTTCTAAAAATGTGCATATCATTGCTCTTTTGTTGATTTTGATTGCTTCCATTGTCCTCATTTGTAAGTCGCTTTGGATAAAAGCATCTGCTAAATAACTAAATGTAATTGTAAATTGCATCTGCTGTACACTAACAGAAGAATATTATAGTTTTGTGAAGAGGCATCACGGGAATACCATATTTTTTAAAGACTTTTCTCATGCTCACCAAGCTGCATTAATTTGATCAAAAATACAGTAAAAGCAGTAATATTGTGAAATAATATCACAAACTTTGTTCTTTTTTATAATCTTCTAAAATGTAATTTATTCGATGACTAAAGGCTGTTATACTCTACACAACTTTTCAATTGGAATTTTTAAAACTTCAGCAACCACCAGTGTCACATACCAGATTTAAAGTTGTTCCTACAACAAACTCACGCAAATCGCCTTGTTGCTAGGAGACACATTGAAAACATGTGTTCTAATATGAAAATATCAGATTTTATAATCAAAGCCCAATAATACACTACGAATTTTCTGTGGAATCTCTTCTCATTCTGACTTTCCTCATAGCGTCAACTGAAAACGGGGGAAATAGGGCAAAAATCACGTTTTTCCAGGCTTAATCTGAATCTTCAGCAACCATCAACATATACAGAAATTTTAATATGTGGTGCCCAAACTCTTCTCATTATTTATGAAAACTTACCTTTTAAAGGATAACCTTTTAAAGGGTTAAGTTCACCCAAAAATAAAAATTATTTAAATGAATTACTCACCCTTGACCTTTGTTCATCTTCAGAACAGAACTTAAGATGTTTTTGATTCAATTTTGAGAGCTCTCTGACAGTAGACAATGCTACTGCAGTGTTCACCGGTCCAGAAATGTAGCAAGGACATCGGTTAAATAGTCCATGTGACATCAGTGTTTCAACCGTAATTTTACGAAGCTACAAGAATACTTTTTTCGTTATCAACGTTGTTTACGTTCAGTAGACAGCGCACGAAAGCTGAACATAAACAACACTTACATTTCACTGCTGGTTATATTCTGTATAATTGTGTATGTGACGAAAAAATCTTGAATCTTGAAACGTTGTTTATGTTCAGTGGATACTCTCCAAAATGGCGGAAGATGGCAACTCGGGGAGAAGAATTGTTCAATAAATTTGTATTATTGTTTTCTTTGCGCACAAAGCTTCGTAAAAAAAAACCACTGATGTCACATGGACTATTTAACCGATGTCCTTGCTGCGTTTCTGGACCTGGGAACATTGCAGTTGCGTTGCTGTCTACTGAGGGTCTGAGAGCTCTCAGATTTGATCAAAAATATCTTAATTTGTATTCCGAAGATGAACAAAGGTGTTACGGGTTTGGAACGACATGAGGGCGAGTATTAATGACAGAATTATAATTTTTGGGTGAACTAAGCCTTTAAGATTACTGGTAGACTGCATAAAATACACTGTTCTAAAGTTTCATGTCAGTAAGATTGCTCTATTTTTGTGCTTTTTATTATGATAGGACAGTGTAGTGGTGACAGGAAACCAAAATGGTAGAGAGGGGGGGGGGGGCTCCTCGAGTCGGGATTCAAACTCGTCCGCAGCGCAAGGCGCTAGATGTTGGCACGCTGCTCACAAGGCCAATGACAATGACTTAGATTGCTCTTTTTTTAAAGAAATTAATGCTTTTATTTAGTAAAGCTGCAATAAATTGATCAGTAGTCTCACCGACCTCAATCTCTTGAACATTTGTGGTTAAATTTTATTACATATCATTCACCACTCTGCTCTATAGATATTAATATTACACTGGCAATTGAAAAACTCATATGACCGTTAAATCATCAAGTACCAATGGAATATATCAAAATACCACAGTATTACCATCTAATACCATCACTGTATCACATGTGCCTTATTTGATCTCTTTCATTTCAAATATGTGCCATATTTGATCAGACTGGGCAAACATGATGCTTCTCATCCTGACCTGAGAACCAGGACTGATATTGATCTGATTAAAGTTGTGAAAGATCAAGTGAGTATTGCATTCTCTTTGATTCAGTGCAGTAATTTCGCTAAGCGCTACTAACGAAGTTTAGATAGAGGTACAGTAGCTGTTTGTTAATGGGACCCAAGGAGCTTGAGTCTAGAGAAATATGTGTAGAGAATTGCTTAAAATCTTTTATTATTCTTTCTAAATCATTTAGTGGCAAAAGGAATTGAAAATAATGATGGAAAGAGAAGAAGAGATGGAGAAGACGGAGCTGGAAAAAAGAACGCAAGAGGAAGAGGAGAAGAGCATGAGGAAATGCATGGAAAAGGTCAAAAAGAACACAAAACCGTATGAGTTACCATGAAATGACAACATACGATGAGTCCTTAAAGCAATGGGAAATAGTCCTTAAAATCCAAACCAAAAAGTCTGAACATTTTTTATTTTTTTGCAACATTCCTTTCATAAGACAGACATTCAATGGCTACAGTTGTAATTGGCAACACTAGTAAAAAGATGCATACTTTTCAGATAGTCACCACAATTTTCAAGATTAAAAAGAAAAGAGGAATGTTCTCACAAGGTTGGAAAACATCGGCCTGCTTTCATTATCCTGATTCCCTACAGTCACAGACCAATTTGGTCATAAAAGTGTGAATTAAGCAGCTAGTTGGAATACAGTGATCACAGCACTTCTGACTGACCAACAGAACGGCAAGCCAGTCCATATTTTCATAAAAGGAAAAAGAAAATCAACTCAATTAACATAAAAAAAATCACAGTAGCAATCAACAAATGTTCATCCTTCATCACGCTCAAGACAAGAAACCGACTCTTTTATCGACAGTCTGAAAGCAGATTTAAACCAGAAAACACCTCAAAAAGACACCCATAGTGTAAGACAGGAAATGGTCCCCCTTCAAGAATAAACATCACAGAATGAAGGAAAATGCATTTGAGGAAAACATTCATAACGTGTTGCAAATCTACAACATACCAGAACAAAAAATCTCAAGAACCTCTGTCAGGTAAAACCGGGAGCATTTCTGACTTGATTTAAGATAAACCCCGTACGTCCTGTGTTACCTGTCGGTTTAAAAAATAGATCATCATAAGACAAAAAATTATATTTGCATAGTTTGATAATGTAATAAATCTAACTTCTAAGATCATTTCCATTCATAAACCTCAACACAATCACATGAAGTTTATAATCCATAATAACCACGACACCATTTTATGATTCGTCACCCCTTTCAACTAAACCACTGCATGAATTTACATTTATACTGATCAAAATATATGCATGTTTATAATCATATAGCTTAATATATTAATTAAAACATTTAATTTCTTCTTTGATAATTATCATCTCTGGGAACAATGCAATTACATTTTCATTAATACATTCTTTAGGAAATTGTTGCAAGACACCCACCTTTGGTGAATTTAAGTAGCTACTGAACCTATTTACAAACTTCCAGACTGCTTAAAATACACAAATTAACAAAAAAGGTGACATGTATACAGTGTCTATATATGTTTAAAAAAGATAAAGACAATCTGAGGCTTCATCATTTCTATTTCAACTTGCAGTGGTTTGCCAGGGACATTTAAAAAACAAACAATACAATAGCAATTTAGCTGATCTGCATTCGAATAGAACAACAAAATAACAAGTATGATTGTGAAGCTATGTGGTTGTGTAAAGATGACTCAAATGTATTTACACTATTTTCTCACATCCATTAAGACATACACCCCCATGTGAGACTAAGGCACAGTTCGGAGAAAAAACTTTGGGATTGCAATAAAATAATACAATAAAATAAAATTTCTGGTAAGACTCCAATCAACAATATATATTAACTTTCATCTGGGAATCGTGAGGATAAAACAGGAGCTTTTCTCTTCATCATGTAACAGAAGTAAGAAGAGCGTAAGAAGATGCCCACTGTAGCAACACTTTAAAAGTGTACAACAACTTGAACGTTCCCAGTGCATAACGTCAACTCTCAGCACAGTGAATCACACATAAGAAGCGTCACGTTATGTTAAATAACCTGAGAGAGCTGGTTGGGAAATCTTGGAGATTTCATATTGCGCTTTGCAGTGAAGCTTAAGGTTTCTGTCCACAATCGTTTACCGAGTCCTTGGCTGAAGGCGACAACCTCACGGCTCTCGAGTGTAAAAGACGGAGGACGTGAGCCGGTGTGACTGCAGCTCAGCTCAGCTGCAGGCGGTAAGTCCTGATTTCCATGGGTTTAAGGCTGATCTCCTGGGGGTCGGCATCACTATTGTGTGTGTGCATCAGAGACAGCGATACAGGAGTGATGCTTTTCACCTTCAAATCGGCCAGGAGCTTCTCTAAATGAATCTACGCACACACACACACACACACACACACACACACACAGTATGGCCATTAGAGCATTTCCACCGTAACAACATGTTCAAGTATGCATTGAGTCACGGCCTTAGTTTTGACTTTTCACTTGGAAGAAGTGAGATGTTTAGCATATCTGACAGTCTGAAAGGTTTAAGCTAAGCCTGTGAACTAAACATAATAAACAAACTTATGGCAAAATTGTGGCACACAGGACAGTCTGAACATTAACCACAGCAAATTTGGAGTCTCTAACTCAATTCCTCTAGCGCCACCAACCGTCTAAATGTTTGAACTTTAAGGGCTAGAAACAAATATGTTTTCCTGAAATTCTCTCTCTCTGAATCCTTGGCTCAAGACATTGATTCAGTCACATTGAATGTTCCTACTTTTTTTTGTTTGCTGTTTATATTTACAATTTTCCCTTCACCTTAAAATCATTATATTATAAAACCGATAGTTCAGATTCTGAAATCTGATTAGATGAAATGTGTTCAAGTTTTTGTTAAATAACCAGTATAAACTGGATTTAAAACTCATTCAAAAATAACAAATAGAAAAAATTCAAACAAAAAAAAAAACACAAAAGCACCCAAAAAGTAGCCCATTGGTGCTCCTGAACCCATATGATAGCTTGTTAATTATTGAAATAATGTTTTACATCCACCCTAGCTCTCTTTGGTGAGCTCGTGAAAATGTATAAATAAAGTAGCGATATCTAATTTGTCTTTTAAGTTAAGTTTTTCAATAAATCAGCTCACACAAAAACACAAAACTGGTCTAAATTATAAGTCCTCAAGTTCAAAACAGTGAATTAATATTTCAATAGAGGTGGTTCTTATTAGGGGTACGGTTAAGTTTCTTGCACCCACAGGTCATTTCGTATTAATTTTATGTTGCCTGATTTGCTTTTTTTGCCTTTCAAAGTGACGGTAGCCATTGACTTGCATTTTATGAATCATAAGGACCACGGTTTCAGCTAAAAATCTTCTTTAATGAAGAACAAATGTCACCTACATCTGGGATGGCCTGAGGAGGAGTAAATTAACAGCAAACTTTCATTTTTAGGTGAACTATCCTTTTAACAGTTCACTGGAGGGGAACATATTTGGTTTCTTACCCTTATCATTGTAATTGGATAAGAAAACACTGACCAGAAAGTTCTCCCTATTGTGTTCTATGAATATGGAGTTGTGTTAAAAAGAGATTTTCATTTCTGCATTAACTATCCTTTTGGGAGCAAATGTACAATATTTTTTATATATATATAAGCCTCAAGTTCTTCCTCAACTTAGCAGCAGTGATAAGACCCTCTCTAAATCAGTGATGCGTGTCTGTGTGTGGGAAGCCGTGTGATCTGCTTTACCTTGCCACGTGTGGTGGTACACAGTAGGCCAGTGTTCCGATTGGAGAAGCCACAGTCAAAGCCTTTTCTGTGCAGTATCAAAGCAGCTTGCTCGGATGGACCTCCCCCTTCCTCCTGCGAGAGAAGCGAGACAGAGCCTCAGGCCACATAAACACAACACTGTTTCTTCTCCACACGCACACAACGGGCCAATTATGGAGCGCTGCCTTTCTCTCATCAGCTGCAGCTCAGCACCCGTCACAACACAGTGGAAAGAGCTTCTCCTCAAGACTTCAGAAAACAAAGGAACTTAAAGCAATCCTGCTGGTTCAAAATAACTTGAGCTTTATTGATAGCATGTGACAGGCTGACGATTTTGCACTGAAAATAAGTTTGACGTAGCCATAGGTTTGTAAAATCAAACAAAGTGTGCATTTACAGTAATGTGCTAACAATGGATTGATGGGGCAAGGCATTCTATTGGTTAAAAGAAGAAATGAATTTCACTAATTTCTAATGAAGCGCACTAATATCTTCCATACAGAAATGAGCTGTAGTTGTGCAAAGCTGGATTTCTCTAAAGTTGTATAGAGAATTATGCATTAATGATGTATTTGGCTGGAATTTCTGGTATCCTTGCACGTATCGCATCATAGTTATCGTTTTTACGAACTTGTCATGCTCATAAACATACAGTTGAAATTGGATGTGATTAATTATTTACCAATCCACCACACCGAAATTAAAATTTTCAGTTAGCAGAAAACAGGGAAAAAAAACATATACTTATTAATAAAATAATAAATACAATGTATTTGTATATCAAATTGAGTTGTATATAAAGATATTTTTATTTTAAATTACACAAGGTAATTTATATATAACATTTTTAATGATATATTAATTATGTATTTACTTTAATTTGCTGTTGAAATATAAATGTATATGGGGATTACCTAAAATAATCTAATTTATATTAAATTAAATAGAAATAAACAGGCTAAGTAAAAATATAATGAGTGCATATAATAAGCAAAATGGTGAGGTAAATGTAATGTTACATTGATATTGTTTACAAGCTGTTCTACTTACATCATAATTACATTATAAAGCTGCAAAACAACAGCTATTGTTTAGATATAAAACTGACAGAATTTGAAAGCTCACGCTGTTTCATATAAAAGTAACAAAGCGTTTAAATGTGCAGCACACTGGATCTTTTCCATCCAGCTGTACTGACACCTATTGGTCTGGATGTATTGTTTTTTTACTAACTGTAGCCACTTTGTGTTATTGCGGTTGCTATTGTTAGTAGTAATTGGGTGTATGACACAAATGCATTACAAAAATTATAGGGCGCAACTTTAAATCCTGTGGCTATATTGTTAAGAAAGTGTGTATTTAATATTTTCCCAATACAGTGTCTTTTTCCATATATGTCCGTTCATTGCAAGTGCATTTTCCCCCAAACTGGAGTTAGGAAATTATTTTCTATGGTATCACTTCTATCGAACCCGGAACGTTCCATTAACTGTTTTTTGTCATTATGCATAATAAAATTTGCACTTGAATCTGTACGTGGCACTTCATGAACAGTGAAACAGGAAAATATTCACACACACACACACTCTGCCCAGCCGAATCTCTCATCACTGTAAACCTGGAGCACTAGATTAACAACAGAAATAGTAAATCACTCGGCACAGTCCATAAAGCTCTCACAACGGAGATACATTTTTGGTCGTGCAAAAAAAAATGTAATCAATGTCTTCCATGCTTGAAAAACACTCCATTTGCATAAAGGGCCGGTGTCCTTGAGAGGATATTTCCACGGCAAGCAACAAAGGAACTTTCAGGCATTGTTAAAGGATTTTATTCTATTTCACTGCACCAAAAGCTCTTCAACACTTCAACCAACTATCCTGTCAATCGTTTTAATTAATAATTACATATATCAGGAGTGAATTCAGCCACACAACTCTGCAGTTAAAGGGAGTTCTCTGGCTTTCTGATGGTCTGTAACTAACACTCACGTCATTGCTCAATCAGAAGGAAAAGGATAGAGATCAGATTCCTCAGACTCCAAACTAATTCTGACACGTCAAAACAACATTTGAGTGGCCATGAATGCAGTCAATAAGTGTGAGAGAAACAAAGCCTAACGTTTTAACAGCTCTGTTCCACACCATAGTAAGCTACCTACCTAGAGAGCATTTTAAGCATTACAAACATAAAAGGTTCTTCTAAAAAAAACAGCAAAATTACACTTTTTTTATATAATATTATGTTGGCCAAATTCTAAAACAGCAATTTACATATCATCTGTGTATACGGCAATCTCAGAATTTAAGATGAATGTAGGCATATTATTGAAGCATATTAGCTTAGCAACATGTTAACATCAAATCCTTTTGGAATGAAATAATAGTGTACTACTATTGTGTGCCCTTGAGAAAAAGTGCTACATTGAACCATACTTTTAAAAAGAGCACTTATAAAAGATAATAGAATCTAATTCAGTGTGAACTCAATGTACTGTTTCCGGACACTTAACTGCAATTAAATGAACATGTCATATTTAATTTGCTAATAAATGCATTTTAATTAATTTTATATTGCTTTTTGACTCATTTAGGTACATCTTTATATGTAATTTCACAAAATTTGAAATATGGTTAAAATGTAGTTCTATATATACTGACAAGCAAGTAAGGGATAATCAACAGCTAGCTGTGCATTAAACGATTTGAATGCATGACGTGGAGGTGAAGAACCACCCGACGCGCAGCGGAGGTGCATTCAATTGATTACTGTTGATTATCCCGCTTATGCCATGGTCATTTGCCAGCATTCAAATATTAAAGATGTTAATAATATTTGCTGGCTTATTCCATGGTCATTTGCCAAGTTATAGACAAGTTAAAACTAGTATTGCTCTTTGCAGCGCAATATTTGACCGGAAGGGTAAAAATGACGGTTATATTTGTCAGTTATGGCTCGTTAGCGCTAACATTCTGCCAGCTTCAAATCAGACACAGAGATGAAATAGTGCGGTAAGCACATTTATTTGAATGAATTATAGCATGTATTTCAATTAATTGTTGATTGAGAGAGAGAGAGAGAGAGAGAGATGACAGTTGTGTACCTGCTTGCTGTGCATCTCTCTCTACAAACAATTACTTCAAAAACAGCGATTTTATGACCTCCTTGCTGGGAAAAATAATGTAGCGATCTAGTATCTATCTTTTATTTTAGTAATAAAAATCACGGGGAAGCGACAACAAGTATCTGCGATCTTCGACCTCTCTCTCTCTTTCGCTCTCTCTCCGTGTGTGTGTGTGTGTGTGTGTGTGTGTGTGTGTGTGTGTGTGTGTGTGAGCGAGTGATGCGTGCTGGTTAGTGTGCAATGCATCAATTAAAGCATCGCGTTAATATGGAACGGTGATTAAACTAACCTGGAACTACCTGTGCAGTTAAACTAATTTAATCAACACCTGCCAGCCAATCAGAATAGAGTATTCAGACAGACCACAGCTTAAGGTAAACTAAAGTATGTTTTATCATATACTGTATAATAGAACTCTACTGAAACATTGTAAGTCTTGTATTTAAATATATTTGTTACTATACCTTTGCAATGATGAAGTTAACTGTTTAGTGCATTTAAAATATATTAATTTTAAATGTAATATCGAATAACACTGCAGTTAAAATTATAATTAATTACTTCACATATGCTTTTGTATGTTAGCCAACACGTCAAAATAAATTGAAAGTACAACAAAAGATTATTAAAACGTAATGATTTAAAACTTGTCATGAAAGTGTTGTCTCTTTAAATACACTTAAGTGGCCTTTTATTTTCATACAGTACAGCTCTTTTACAGATATAATTTTAAGATAGCATACACTAAAAATGCACTTTTCAGTTAAAATGCTGCCTTAGAAGGTAGCTGTCTGTAGACAGAGAGGCAATTCACTACAGTTTGGAATATCATATATTTTTATTCCTGTGGGGTCTACTTACAATGTTACTAAAGTTTATGTACCAACACTCATTATTTTGTCTGAGCAGATAGCATAGCAATAGCATCCATGCTGAACCTGTATTATGTGATAGATTCATTAAACAATCCAAGCTGAAATATATCACATACACTGTTAAATTCAGGCTGACACGATCAAGGATACTGTTAAAAATACATTTCAGCTGGTGTTTCTAACACTGGATTCTTCAGAAGGATACCGCAGAATGACAGTATTTGTTCTGGAGCTAAGAATAAGTATCCTTATCCGTATCCATTTATGAATACCAAACCGGCAATGTTGACATGTTAATGTGGGCAGTCATGTGCTTATATGTTATTTCAATATAGTCACATGGAAGGATTTGAGTCCGTAATGTTACAGTATGTTTTGACAGTACAATGCAGTCTTTATCTCATAATATCAAGAAAATTGTGATTCCTTATGATAAGACCGCATTAAGCATTTAAGCCACATTGAATCGCATCCTCTCATCCTCAAATGGTCCCATAAGCCCTGTTCTGAGCACTTTTACCTTTATCCTGTCATGCGTTAAAATATTACAGTTCAGCCCTGGGAAATAGTATAGGACTCTAAAATATCAATTTGAAGGTCAATATACTTTATGGCCCTCTTAGGACCTGAGCCAGCAGTCCTGTGCTCCCCAATTACGGCCAAAACAGCTTCCAGCTTCCTCTTTCAAACCCTCTAGAACAGACCCTAGTTTTTATTTTTAAATGTATGCAACCCTATATATATGTACAGTATCTCACAGTGAGATACCCCCCTCACATTTTTGTAAATTCTTTATTATATCTCTTCATGTGACAACACTATATAACATATATAACCCATATATCATACTTGTTTTCTCATACACATCTATTTTGACCATTGTTACGATTATCACTAGGATTAGCTTGCAGGACTCACAACTGAACAAAAACTTGGGCTTTGAAAATCGCTGCTCTAGAACACACAAACACAACTGAGACATACCTTTGACTGGATGGCACGCAGGTTGACCAGATGCATGTCACAGGGGAAGGAGGCACTCAGAGGGCTGTAGGGAGTCAAGGATGGGTTGTCCGAGCGCTGACTGACTCCCATTGAGATGAGGGGATGGTTCAGGAACATGTACGACATGTGACTCAATATAGACGGATAGCTATATGGTGCAGTCTCCTCATTCTGGGCATAAGACAGAAAAGTGATACGTCAGCATTGCATTAACATAGTTGTAACGTATTTGAAACTACACAAGTATGTGAATGAGAACACTCCTGAATTAGTCTTCTACATCTAAGTCATGTAATACCAGCGACCACCTTAAGCTCATCTTCAGGGACTCCAATACTCATTTTCATGTTAAAGCCAAAACAGATTATGCTATTTATCTATATACATACACTACTGTTAAAAAGTTTGGGATCAGTAAGATTTTTTTCAAAGAAATTAATAAATGTATTAAGGAAGGATGCATTGAATTGATCAAAGGTGGCAGTAAAGACACTATGTTGCAATTGTTTTTTTTATATAAATGCTGTTAATTTGAATTATGCAATTCATCAAAAATTCTGAAAAAATGTATCACTGTTTCCACAAAAATATTAAGCAGCACAACTGTTTTCATTAATAATAATGATAAATGTTTCTTGACACTGAAGACTGCAGTAATGACAGCTGAAAATTCAGCTTTGCCATTACATTAATAAATTATTTAAAAAACAAATATTATATATTTTTAAATACTTGTAATAATACTTCACAATTGTACTGTTTTTACAGTTATCTTTTTGACCAAATAAATGCAGCCTTGGTCAGCATAAATGACTTCTTTCAAAAATAGTTAAAAAAATCTTTCCGACCAAAAACCTTTGAATCTTGAGTCAAAATACATTGTTAAAAAACATTAAAAAGCTAATTCTACATGTACATTTAGACATTACAACATTACAAAATACAGTATGAAAAATGTATGTTTTTTTTAAAAACTACGTTAAATAGTGTTTTTAAAGATTAATTATAAATGAGTTTAGATGATGGCAAAATTAATCTAAATATAACAACAGGGAAATGAACGTGCAATTAAATATGCAATGCCATCGGATGGTGATAAACTATAACAACAAGTCTTCCTGTGGCTTGAACAGTAGAGTACAGCACAGCACTAGCAACACCATGGTCATGGGAAAGCAAGAACTGATACAAAATGTGTACCTTCAATGGAACGCAAGTCGCTTTGGATAAAAGTGTCTGCCAAATGCATAAGTGTACATGTACATTTGATGTGATATGACATAAGAAAGATCTTGACTGAGTTTCAGCAGGGAACTTCCAAAATTCCAAAGATCCAGACACTGAGAGTAAGAGGTCATTAATGGGTGTATGTTTTTTCTTCTTTAGCTCAATTATTTCTCCATCCTGATTACCTCCTCCGCAGAGCTCCTCTTCTCCAGCAGTAGGCGGAAGGAGTTGGCAGTGATCTTATTGTCCAGCACTCCCTGACCTAAACCTCGATTATCATCCTGATTGAGCCTGCGGTCCATCATCACCTCCAGCTGACCTGTGGAATCCACACCAATGAGCTTCATTAGGATGTCACACATACTTCACCACAACACCCACTGATGCCTCCAATGGACCTACATAAATCATGTGCTCCACAGACCACGAGACCATAGAGCCTGGTGTTTGAGCACCAAACAAATAAATATGTTTTATATAATACCTACACCTGTAGACCTGCCAGCGTGGAGAAAGGCCCTGTCTATTGAGACAAATATCTGAGAATAACGGTTCTGATGGTCATTGATGCGTCTAAATAGTAGGCTGTCAAATGATTTGCTTACGGTTTTGTAACGTGTAGCATTAGGTTGGCATGTGCTATTTATAATGAAGTGAGAGGGACAGTCTCATTAAAAAGAGCATTTTATTTTTCAGAATGCCTCAGTATTTGGTTTGACGTTCATGACAGCAGCACTTAAGCTGTAAAATCTGTTGATCATGTTCTCCAGTATGATTTGAGAATGATCCAAAGAGCATCTCAGATCATATTCAAAATCTATAACATTTTGTCTAAAATAAATAAAAATACCACAATGCATAAAATACAAAATAATGCTTAAGGGAATTTAGGCATTAAAATATTATATTGTTAACTAACATTCAAAAGTTTGGGGGTAGGTAAAATATTTGTTTTTGAAAAAGTCTCTTATGCTCACCAAGGACGCATTTGTTTGGTCAAAAAAATTTTTTTTTTTTTTTTTTAAAT
This sequence comes from Ptychobarbus kaznakovi, assembly GCA_027422405.1. Taxonomy (NCBI): domain Eukaryota; kingdom Metazoa; phylum Chordata; class Actinopteri; order Cypriniformes; family Cyprinidae; genus Ptychobarbus; species Ptychobarbus kaznakovi. The sequence continues at coordinate 13,171,244 of CM049797.1, forward strand.
ATAACCATTCTATCTTAATGTTTTAAAATATAATTTATTAATGTGATGGTAAAGCTGAATTTTCTGCATCATTACTCCAGTCTTCAGTGTCACATGATCCTTCAGAAATCATTCTCATATGCAGATTTGCTGCACATTTCTACTCATTATCAATGTTAAAAACAGCTTAATATTTTTGTAAAAAAAACATTATTTTTTTCAGGATTCAAAAAGTTAAAAAGAACAGCATTTGTTGAAATAGAAATCTTTTATAACACTATAAAAGTCTTTACTGTCACTTTTAAACAATTGAATGTGTCCTTGCTCAATAGAAGTATTAAAAAAAATACCAAATACAACCCCAATCTTTTGTACGGTAGTGTAAACCTCAAAATGTGGACATATGTTAATACTGAGATAAACAGTTGAATGGTTGAGATGATAAAATGGTCAATGGTACAAATGTGTTTATGATCAATATCCAAATAATGCTGAATCTGGAATGTTTAATAATAATGCATTATTAATTCAACCGAATGCAGAATCTGGGATGTTTCTTGTTAATTCTAGATGATAACTTTCAATTCTTAAAAACCTTTTTTATTTCCAGGTTTAATGCAGACTTTCCATCCCAGATCCAAAACCTAAAGCACTCAGAAGAGAGTTCAAACTGACCGCTCTTGAGGCTGGCCGCTCCGAGGGACTGTGCGGTGAGCAGAGAGAGTCTGGCGCTGGAGTCCTGCAGGTAAACCATGCTGGTCATGGGGTAGAAGTTTGCCTGCAGGGGAAGCTTAGCCATGGTTTTCCTGGGCTGCACCTGTAAAAACAGCCCAAGGCATTTTTAGCACTGCAGGCAGGAAAAACTCAAAATTCCCTGTTCATACAATGAGTGTGGGGGCATGTGGAGGCACTTATCTGAAGGAAAAAACACTGTAAATTGATGAGTTTCGATGTGTGTGTGTGCATCACTGGATATTCCACTGTTTTTATTCATGAGGCATTTGTTTTGTGAAGTCAGTTAATTAGTTTGGACCGAAGAAAAGCACTTAATCCTGGCCAAGGCCAGAGAGACATCAGCTAATTAAATGCCATGCCAATACTCCAACATGTCAAAAAACATGACAGAGTGATTTAAACTGACACTTGTTTGTTTTGGTCAGCCCTACAGCACACTCTCAACTCTTTTTTGATTAATTATTTGTCAAAAGAAATGAAAAACAAACTGACATTTTCATTAAGCCATCCAAAAACAACTAGGCATTTTGACACTATCAACCGAAATCAAATAAGACTGTCAAAACAATCACTTCAAATTAATTAACTAACCTCTGACGACTCCTTTGTTGATTGGTGTTACTTGTCAGTAAATTTGTCCATATGCGCACCTTGAGATCATATATTTAATGTCAACTCCGGCATCAACACGTTTCACGTTCCTCTTTATTCAGAGACTGATGGAAATGTGGTTTCATCACACTTGATGTGTGTGATCAGCAGTAGAGATGGCCAAAATTCACAGGGGGGTCTCTAGCTTGGAGATGACCTTTCAGATGAATTTCATTATAAAAACCTTTAGAATCTATAATAGCATTAAACTTATTTCATGTTTCCTATGAACCATGTTTTCTTGGGTATCAAGACGGGGTAATTTTGTGAGGTATAAACATATTCATTCAACAGAATCTTTGCTTTACCTGTATAATTATAATTCTGGCTAAAGTAAAGATGTATTGTGTAGGAATCTGCACTTGTGATCATGTAAGCATCATTTAAGACCCCTTATGTCCAATAAACAAGAGAGAATGAGCACTTGTGCTCCTAATTTAATACATTTAGGAGCACCTTCTGATCAATGACAAAAATTACCTTCCCATGAGTTGATATTTGACTCACAGGGGCACTTTTGTAATATAATTTTTTTCTAACCTTATTATTAAATGTCAACTTTTATGTCAAATTCATAATTTTTATTATAAACCTTTTTAAAAACTGTGATGAAATAAATAAGACATAATTGGGAAGAATCAAATAAAATCTGTATCAACGAAATTCATCTCTGCACTACAGAGGTGCACAGAAGAACACACAAATTGGCATTTAGGTATATTTATAGACTGTTTGAGGAAGATGAGTGCAATGAGTGTCATTGTGACTGATTCAATCATTCAGTCAGTTCGTCAAATGGCTGATTCATTCAGGAAAGAAGCATGTGACTTTACGAATGGGTCATTGAATCATTGACTCGCTCGATTCGTTCAAACAATCATTCACAAACGAACCAGCGCTGTGTTTGCTTGGAGATGCCAGCGGCTCAGTTGTGACTTTGTTTGGAAGTTATTTGCATTAACGAAATACAGCAAAAACAGTGTTCCAAAAATGTAATATTAACTTCTTGTTTATTGAACTGTTTTATAAAAACAGTGTCACGTTTGCAAACACTATTTATAATAATTAAAAGCTGTCCCTCATCTCAGTTTATCACAAACCTCTGTTATAATCAATGAAACTCTCCCCTGCACAATTAGTCTTATTTACATCATGTCTACACTTTGTTATAATGAAAGGATAACTTAGCACTGAACAAACACTCCAGTGTTAATGAATTAAATTAATACAGCTTTATCCATACAACATTTTTTCTGTTATTGCATCTGTTAAAGATGTTAAGATTTTCGACAAAAATCACGATTCTTCCTAGATAATTTACTTGTCGCAGTCAGCTTGCTGTGTCTGTTCTGTGAGCAGGACGCACACTGATAGAGAAGCATTCCTATTGGCTGCAGTCTGCAGGTATTATGGCCAATCACAAGAGTCGACTTTGTGCATCCCGCTACGTTTTTATTATAATATATTGCACTTATTTGCGGAACTCAGATCGTATTTATAGGCTATCAAATGGATAAAATGTACAAATCCCTTTCATTTCCACCCAACCATTATTATTTTGCTTTCTTTCCTCAAAAAGGAACTAGAAAAACGTAATTTATATAAATTTAAATTAACTATTATTATTAATTATCATTATCTTGTTAGACTGACTGCTATTTTTTTTTTCTGACTATATCCTCAAAACCATGTTTTGATGGGATGAAGAGGCTGAAATTTGTGGGCAGATTTAGTGACACATCTGGCTTAGTGTAAAGTCAGTCCACATATGGGCCGGTTCAGTTAGAGATCCACAGATCCCCCTGCCAAGCCCCGACCGACAGCCAACTCCAGCACTGGATACTGCATAGCTTTATAATGAACACTTGCATATAAACTTTATTGTGTATGTGTGTGTCAAGGAGAGAATACAAAGAACATACTGATGTCCTACCTGGTAGCCATTGAGGTCAGTAAAGAATCGATCTTTGCTGTTCAGATCTGAGGTTATCCTCATTGCAATTTCACGGTTGGTTTCGCCTCTTATATCTACAGTGTTACAGATCTCAAAAGACTGACCCTCTACACCTATGAGAAAGAAGGAAAGAAAGACAGGGGTCAAAATAGCCGAATGAGCACAGGTAACAGAGGAAGGACAAGGATATCTTTTTTCCTTCATGTTCATACAACAATTTCTGTCAAAGCATCAACTGTATCTGAATATTTAAAGGAACAGTTCACAAAAAGATCATTCTCATGTTGTTTTAAACCCGTATACTGTTATTGTTTCAGTGGAACACTGATTTTTGGAATTCTGTGACGTGATTGTTTGTGTACTGAATGCTTGGAGTAATTTAACAAGACCCACTAAAGACCACTTCCTTTTAGACCAATAAGTATCATTAGGCTGATAATGCACAAAACAACATCTCATTTACTGTTTGGCGCATAATCACATACAAACTGCCAAAATACCGCAAATTGTACATTTGCCAACAGCAAAGGACTGCTTTCCTTTTTTACCTTTAATAACCGGTTTGCCTGTTCCTGGCTTGAGCTGAATTTGAGCAATTCGATTTTCTGAGTACAGTCAAAATAAGTGAACAATCCTTCATGCTAAATGCACATCTTGAATTGGACTAATTGAGCCTTTGGGAATAAAACAGTGCAAGAAACAAATGTGTTCCATTTCCTTTAGTTAAAATAAAACCCCTTAAAGTTGGGAGAACATGCTCTATATAGCAGCACAACCTCAAAAACAAGGTTATGTTTTTATGGAGTATGATAGCTTGGAAATTATTCAACATGAGTGTGTCCTCATTAGCTCACAGTGAGATGGTAACCTGACACTTTTAGTGAGCAACCATCACTGATACTACTGCTCATAACTGAAGTTACTGATTTGAACTGACACCTAAGCATACATATTCAATTTTGTTTGTCCTACAGCCATAAATGATACCTCAAACTGTGTGTCTTGATATTACTTTGCTGATTTGGGTGGAAAGGTTCTAGATTTACACTAAAGAAGGACCTGAAACATCTCTAGAGACTAAAATATGATAGAGACTTGGGCTCTTTTGACTTGAGCGACAGCATAACAATCCCTAGCAACCACACAGGAATAAAAACACTCAAAATATCTCAGCAATTAGGTAAAACACTATTGAAACCACCTGAAGGAATAGATCTCGCAAAAATGAATTTCTGTTATTATTTATATTACTGTTCAAAAGCTTGGGATCAGGAAGATTTATAAGCAGTAAATTATAAATACTTTTTAAAGCATGGACACTAATCAAAAGTAGCAATAAATGCTGTTTTTTAATTTTCAATTTGACCAAATATTTCTGAAAGAAATGTCTCACAGTTTTGACAAATATATTAAGCAGCGCAACTGTTTCCAACATTGATAATAATAAGAAATATTTCTTGAGCACAACATCAGCATATTAGAATGATTTCTGCAGGATCATGAACAAATTGAGTTTTACCATAATTAAAAACATTAAAATAGAAAAGGGTTATTTCACAGTATTGCCATTTTTACTGTATTTCTAATCAAATAAATGCAGCATTGGTGAGTATAAGTCCCTAGTAAAAAAAAAAAAGTAATATTTTTAAAATACATTTATTTCATACTAAGTAGAGTACAAACATATTAAAATATTTACTGACACTCAATATCACTCGAGACGTACTGATATAAAATTATAATTAAACAGTATTTGGAGTACTACCTGTGCACAATGCGCATTTCTTAATATTAAGCCTAAAATGTGTTTTAATGTCATTATTGATGAGGATTGTATGATCTTTGATTAATATTGGTCTTTAAAAGCAAGATATTTAAAGTGTACATGAGGTATACTAGTTCCACTTTAGCACATTCAAATATACTTCGGTATATCTTTAGTTGGACTTCAGTCCTACTTCTGCACAATACAATTGCATTAAGTACAAAATGTTTACATTTACATTTATGCATTTAGCAGACACTTTTATCCAAAGCGACTTACAGGCTATACATTTTTTTGTCAGTACATGTGTTCACTGGGAATCGAACCCACAACCTTTGCGCTGCTAACGCAATGCTCTACCACTGAGCCACAGGAACACAGTTCAGTATAGTGTTGTTTACAGTGGATTAAGTACATGTCAGTAGTAGTGTACCCCTTAGGATATTTGATTAAGTACATGTATATGCAAATGTATTTGTAGTATACTTAGCCCCCCCCCCCCCCAAAAAAAGAAATCTTATCAACCCCAAACTTTTGAATTATACAAAGTCACAAAAAGCAGCATTTAAGTGTCATGATAGTAGTCCACACAACTGTTTTGGATCTATTCAATAAATCAGTTGACTTGGTTTTAAAAATCAATATGAATAATTCATTCACAAATAGATCTAGTAAAGAGGGGGAGATTATCAGTGAATAACGGATTACATAAGCTCATTATATGAACATATATTATATGTATGCACAACATTTTTGATACTTTTCTGATATTTTTTGTGTCATTTTTGAAACTTGAAAGCTTCAGCTGCCATTTGTTGAAATTACATGGAAAAGAGCGACCAGTACATGCTTCAACATTTCTCCTTTAGTTGTGTCTTTTAAAATGAGATGAGGTGAGTACATAATGACAGAGACAACTATTTTGTGTGTGAGATGAAGGTCCCTCTCATTAAGCTTTGCATACTAAATTCAAACTTCCATTTAAGGGAATAACCCACTAGAGGTTTTGCCTCATACTTTTCTTTTTTTGGACAAAAACAAACATCGCTGGGAGAAAGGTCCCTAAGGCTACGGGGCGATGGCTCGTGTGACTGCTCTGCTCTTTCAAAAACGCTCATGTACATTATCTCACCCACCCAGAAGGGGTCACAAACAGACCGTCCAACCCCCTGGTGCTCTTGATAAGAAAGCCATGAACTCTTTCTGAATGCATTTCATTCTTTCACAAAATGAACCCACTTTTAGCACACCATTAAACGTCTTTTGTCTGGTATCAAACTTCCTTGTCTGAAGCCGATTAAATTTGTAACTTAGTAACTTAATGCACTGCATTTTTTAGCACTGATGATTGCACAGTTCAAATAATCCATTATAGCTTGAGGAACATTCAAAAGCTTACCTTTACAATTCAAAGATTTATAATGTAATTTTAAATTTATGTCTGAGCTAGAAAAATGCTTTGTACAACGTCCAATACAAAAAACTCTTACTGCTATAGTAATGTGAATAAAAGGCTCTCTTAAGAAAGAACACTTGGAAAAGAAAAGGACGTTATCCAGCAGCACTTCAGGATGTGGAAGTTCTGGGGGGGGATTTATTCCAGGGGTCAATCAACTGGAGGTTTTCTGAGGTCACATTGCTAATTATACAGAACTTCCTTCAGACAACTATGTCATTTTGCACATCCCTGGTGTAAATATTTGATTTGCATACTGTAAATACTGGTGACTGCAAGCATAACTGAGGAGTGCAGGTGTTGAGTGTTTGCTGTCCTCTCTTACCCTGGATGTTGTAGAGCCGGAGAGTGTGTGTGATGTGCGTGAAGGTGGTGGTGACTTCAGAAAACAGCGGCCCTTTAGTGACTCGAACCACAGGCGGTTGAGAGGGAGAGTAAATCTGTGCGAGAGAGAAAGAAAATCAATGTGAATCAAATCAAACTCATAAAATCCCCTCAGAGCAGAGCTACCAAAGACACTGCATGACAAAACTGCCTAATGTCCTGATGAAAGACAGAGCTTAGCTCTTATGAGGTTTCCCAGTGTTTGGGTGGATTGCAGATAAAGCTGTGAGCAGTGACTACGTTTAGAAATCCAGTCAGCCGGATGACACACTTTGATGTTATAAGTTTAAATGAAACTCTACAAAAAATACAACGTTCCAGCAAATTCTCACAGTAATAATTTGTTTGCCACAGATTTACCACAAGCCTACCATAAATAAACAGTTTTTATATATAACCCAGTTTCCATGCACCGTTATTCAGCAGCGGTTCCACGGCTAAATAAATTACATTTGTTTACGTAAGAAATGGTGCAATGCAAATAAAGTTTAGGTTTTATAATAATTTTTAAAATACCTTTTAATAATAGTAATTGTAATGATCACTAATGTTAATATTCATTTAATAATAACAATAATACTAGTTGTTGTTATTACATGAAAATCTTGAAATTATTTACTTTACCAATTTGAATGACAATTTAAACCGGTATTTCGTTAAAAAAAACCTGGGTTTGAGTCTAGGTCTAATCATGATTTAAACCCGATCCACTTTCTCTTGATTTCCTCTTTCTGTTTACTTTATCTACAATGTCTACAAATAAATAATGAAAATACAATTTCTCACAAAAAACTAAATATGGATGGAAAAAATGATCATTTGAAGATTTCAAAAAATGAATAGATTATTATTAAAACAGTTTTTACTGTTGCTTCTTTGTCAGGCAGGAACAGGTAGGCGCCGCTCTTGTCTTTGTTGCTGGTGGTGCCGTACCAAACAAACTCCACCTTGATCAGGTGCTCCGAGTCATCCTCCTTCAACCTTATTTTCTGTAAACAAGAGGCATTTTCTGAACATTTCAGAGTCATTCATAGATGTAAGAACTCACAACGAACCCAGAGAGCTGCAGTCTGTGATCTTACCTCTAAAAGACCTGTAGCTGTAGAGATGGAGAGTTTCAGGTGAGGATTTTCAATGTGCACAGGATCCGCATCTTGTTGGTAGAACTGTCGGAAATGCTTCAGTTCACTGACTGAAATCTGCCTGCCATCCTGAAGAAACATGTACTTAGCAGCTTCTGTCTTTGGCTCCATTTCTTCCATCAGCTGGTACACGCTCAGTCCCAGAGGAGCAGCTTGAGCCACAAACGACAACTGTCATGTAATAAACAAACACGTTACAAACACTATGAACTGGCTAGCTTGAAGAATCCACAATCCTCACATTGCTCTTTTCCATAAACAATACACCCATAATGCTGTGATATGATGCACTGATGTAGCAGATCTCACCTGGAAGACGTCGGCAGCAGCATGACTGGCATCATTCCACACTGCGCTGACTTGAGCACGGACCACATGACCCAGAGCATTCAGCACGCGCACTTTAGGAGTCGTCACATATACTGTAACCATGGACGTCCTGGCTTGCTCGGTGGGGTTGTAAACCACCAACAACCTGGGAACAACATAAATATTAAGCACATTTATGAAGCATTATATGCCACACAGATTCTGCTGCCTTTTGTCATCCACTTCATCTACTTCAACAAATGTACCACAAGTCCATTTTCAACTCAACATTATTCTATATTGTGATAATTATTATGCTATAAAGCAGAACAGCAATGTTATTGTTTCCAAAGTAAAAATCCTATTAGTGCTATGTTCCTGTGGCTCAGTGGTAGAGCATTACGTTAGCAGCGCAAAAGGTTGTGGGTTCAATTCCCAGTGAACACACATACTGACAAAAAAATGTATAGCCTGAATGCACTGTAAGTCGCTTTGGATAAAAGCGTCTGCTAAATGCATAAATGTAAATGTAATTTCTGTATTTTTAAATAATTAATTAAAAAACTGAAGGAATTGTTGATTTACCTTGGTTTTTCACGAACTTCAAAAGTTATTTTGTGAGCTAAGGCATCTTGAGATGGCTGAACATCATCCTGTAATAAGAACCAGCAAAAATGTCACATAGCAATTACCACATTTCAGAGTCATGCCATATTATGGATGTACAATATGAACGCTCACCATCTGAAGAAAGGGATTTGAAGGATCATGGTAGTATGTTTGTTTGTCCTTGAGCACCAACCAGTGAGCTGAGCTCACAATCACTCGCTTCACATTCAGAATAGAGTGAAACAACCTTAGAAATAACAAAAATCATGATGTTTTACCATGTTTTTACCATGTCTCTTTTACCTGATAATATCATATAATAAGAATCAGATTTTTGTGAAAAAAGTTAGAATGTTATAGTGCAAGTGCAAGATCATCCCGTCCTCTTTACTATTAGTTTTAATGAATGAGCATCTCCTCATGTAATTGCTCAATCAGTATTTCAACCACAGAAAGACGTCAATAAAACTATTTATAAACAAAATGTCATGCAGCATTTCATTTACCTCAGTCAAGTCATCAGTGTCCACAGCTCGTTAGTTCGCTAGAGAAATTAAGTCTATAGAAGAGCATTTTGCGAAATATTAGACTATACTCATCATATTTTACTTTACCTGTTAGTGATGTCTTAATTAATGAATGCGTTCAGAGGGGGGCTAAAAAACTTATTCAATTCAGAGAAAGTAATGAACGCCTAAACTTTAGCTATCAGTTTTTTATATACAGCAGCTTCGAAAAAGGCATATTTTACTTTTTTCTGTGGTATTAAACTTCTCAAATGCCACTGTTATTAGTAATAATGCCAACTGCCAAATATGACACTTACAAAGTAATATAATTTATGAACGAATATAGAAAAGAGAGAAAGTTGGGATTCTTTCTTTCAATTCAATAAAAACTACTTTTTTTAACAATTCATCAAACTTTGCGGGTGATAACCTCCTCGTGCTGATTTTCATCGTATCATGTGTCCTTGACAATATTACATTGGCAATATTAAGAGGATTTAGCATTTCCAATTAATGTAGGCCTGCTACATTCTTATTATTATTAGGCCTATTATTATTATTATTAGATTACTTTTATTATTAAATTACATGAAATTATTGCCCAAGCAAGTTTCTGATGGGGCTACAGCCCCGTCAAGCCCCACCCTAGTGCCGTCACTGTCAATCAGACATGATAATTACCAGTTTTTTCAGTAAATGTTATTCCTTAACACTTTAAGGAACACTTTTTTGACTGATAGTTGTTTGATTAGCCCTAGAAAATGTACTGTTTTCTTTTAAACATATTGGCGGTCTTTTGTTTTGTGTATATTTTGATACATTTATTATTTTGTCATTTTGCAATGGTTATTAATCAGATGGCGACTGCTTTACGAGCAGTTTGAAAGTTCTACCCGACTGACACTTTGGGGCAAAATGCAACAAACGTATGCAAATACTGGTGGTATTGAAAAGGTGGCATTTGTCTTTTACAAATCTCGCTTTAAGATATTTTAAGAAAGATGCACAACCTGGTTCCATAGTCCACAACCACCCGGTCCTTGCCCGTGCCCGCGATGGCATCATGATGCTGGAAGAGACCTAGATTGCGTCTGGCTTCTGTCAGTAGCTTGTAATTATCCCCTGCAGGGTATTCACTGGGCTGGCCGTACTTCTGAATGTTGGCCAATGTCAGAGAATAGAGGACCTCAGCTGCCCTGTGGACAAACATGAAGTGACATATGAAACTCCCTCCTGCGTAAGATCAAAAGTCCCCTCAAATCCACACTGAATAAATCCACAGTGTTACAAGAATCCACCTGGCATCGAAATACCTCCAGAATCCGGCTAATGTTCACATTCCAGTAAAAGAAAGATAATAGTCTGGTATGATCACTGTTGTGTTGGGAGTGTCCGAGTGAGAACAACAATAATACCAGAATCTCTCCACATTATAGTAACAATACAGGTGTTGTCTCTCCAAATAATGACCTTCTCAAATGTTCTACAGGAGATGAAAATCTATAGCTGGGCGAACCTCACAAAACCTGTTGAGCATGAGTCATATTTCATATCTTAAAAAAAAAAACTATATTTTTTCTTTAAGGCAGTGGTTCTCAACCAGGGGTCCGGGGCCTCAGCAAATTTCCTATTGGTGTGCAGGAGGACTTAAAAAGTATTTTAATAAAAAAATAAAAAACAGTGGTAATATATTAAAATAATCTAGCTCTAATCTAAATTAAAATGCTACATATACATTAACTATCAATAATTACTAAATCAGTAACTAATACCTAAAAATCAATAACTGTTGGGATATAGTTCTTGAAACATCTGGAATCACAAAATGAATTATTTAAAAACAACTTTTCTTTCAAAAGTTTGGCATCTTTGTCATAATTACAGCAGAAATACAGGGAAATGTTTATCCTACATTGGAGTGGGGTTTTATTATAATGTTAAACAGCAGAGGTCTTCGAGTCAAAAATGTTTAGAACACCTGCTTTAAGGAAATGAAACCAATTTTTGCATGTGAAGACATTTTTTTATGTGAAAATATGTAAATTATTTTTAAATAAATACATTTAAAAGTACAGAAATCATTTGTTTTACTAGTTTTCTTTATGCTGATTTAAATAAAATAACTGTATTACAGTAAAGAGAATCTATAATGAGAATAACTAATTTCCAGTAAAATGCGGGTAACACATTGTTTTCTTTATGAAAAATATAATTTCTTTCTTTTTTTAAATGTTGGAGTGAAATGTGACATGGACATGCTTTCTTGAGATTGACCCCCAGATAAGGTTTCAGTAAGTGACATTTTATCAAATTTATCAAAAAAATGACGGCCTATAACATCAGTACATCAGTAAACTAGAGTGACACAATCTTTTTTTTTTACCCAAATAGATCTTTGAAGTGAGTTGATAAAGTAAGACTAAGTAGTTTCTGCAGATCAAACATTTCAACATTTCTACTGTATGGTTCAAAGACAGTAGTTAAAAGATGAAAACAGTACATGTGACCTACATATTTCACATCAAACATGCATCTGCTTTCTGCTCCCGCAAGAGCAGCCAAACACTTACTTTAATAATTAATTACACATGAAATGACCTTGGACTGAATATCTCTAATCAATCTACTGTGTGCGCGTGAGAGAGAGAGAAATTGAGCAGAGCTGAACAAAGTCCTATTTGCTGTGTGAAAGAAGCCATCGTGTAGAACGGGGAATAGTTTAACAACTGCATACTGATGAAAACTGTCTCCAGCCTACATTTAGACACCCATCAAAATGCAAATACTGTGTTAAATAGAGTTCTCCGCATCCGCGAGCTGAAGGTGTATGTCTATTCACTCGTGTGATCATGTACGGTCGTCTTTGAGAGGACAGGATATAGACATACAATGCAGGCACTAAATGAGGGAAATTCATAACCTTAACACGTATTGCACTAAATAATGCACACACACACACACACACACACACACACACACACACACACACACACACACAACACACATACACACACAATACACAATGTCTCACAGATGCACAGTAGACATTAATCAATGTTGAAAATCAATATGGACAAACAGTAAAATCCAATCCAATAACCATTTTAAGATGTTGCGAAGATAATACTGTAAAATAAATAAATAGCAAGGAGTTATTTCTTTCACATTCCACAAATTAGCGATAATATTCCTTATTTCTTAATAAGATCAATTTTTATCTTTCTAGGGCCAATATCATGTTAGAAAGAAGCCAAGGAGTAAAGTTTGTAAAGCACCCACAGATGAGAAGGTGGCACAGTCAATGGCCATGGTCAAATATTGAATAAGTACTAAAGCCATTGAGTTTGTGGCTCAAAACCGACTGCTTTAATTTGCTTTGACCTTGTCACGGGGCTTCGGTCTTATCATGACAACACAGACATGTGACCTTCAGCTTTGTGTTAGTTAGCAGCATACAGCAAGAAAAAAAAGACGGTACCGTCTGTTATCACAGAGCTCCATTTCCTATACACAGACTCTGTTCAGGGGCCAGTTGCGTAAACTGCTTAGACTAGTCTTAAAAGTTAGTCATCTATTTTTTTTTTTAAATCAGTTACATAAAACTTAAAAAAATGCCATTTTCATGACTGCTTGTATATGTTAGTGTACTTATAAAAGTTAGTGTACTTATAAAAGTTATTAATAACATTGCAGATACAGACAGTCTTTTTCTAGTGACCAAACAGACCGAAAATATTTGGGTCTCTCGAAAAAAGTGATCAGACTTTGAAAAAGCTAAATTACCAGAAAATGTCATTAGTTTATACAATATGAATTGCAAATTGTATTGCCCATATTAGCATGGCATTCTGGTTCACAATTAACTTTGTGTTAATTTTCCTGAGCTCATGGTCTCACAGGCAAATCAAGCCCAGGCATATGGAAATTGTATTTTTTATTGTTTCAGCTTTTGGACATTGAGACCCAGACCAAAACATTTTATGCAGTGCATTTACAAGATTAATGCAGTGCATTTCAAATTTTGTTCTTCACATTTTTTTTCATTGGTGCAATGGTGCAATGCTACAGAAAGCCAGAAAAGAAATCATCTTTGCTTCTTCTAAACTTTTGCTGATCATTTTCCAATTTGGTAAAACTGGTCACTAATCTTCTCTTTCATAAACTGATTCAGCAATGAGTATCAATTTTTTAGTTGCACACATTAAAATTTAATAACTAATTTGGCACTTGGCAAGTGTTAAAGCAATGTCACTGTAGAGATTCACGCAGTGCATTTGGATTTGTTAAAGGCTTACCTGAGGTGTGATTCCAGCACTCTGTCCAGGCGTTTGTAGAACGGCCGTGAGGTGAAGTATCCGCTCCAGTAGTGATCGTCTCGATCCGCGTACGTGAAAAAGTCTCCACTTAAGCACAGGCAAAGCCAACTGGCCGACATTCATGCCAACCGGATCCATGCCAGTGCTTTTACGCAAGGCCTCGAAATAATCTGAAATAGTTCCAAATTGGGCCTGCAAAGAGAAACAACAGAGATATATTAGAAAAAATATACAATTACAGCTGAAAATATAACAAGACTTCAAAGTGTGGCCAATTAAAAGACACATTGGAGTCTGTCTAAGGATGCTAGACCTGGACATGAAGCTCAGGGTGAGAATTCATGTAGTCAAAGAGTTTCTGGTAGTTTTCAAACTGTTGGTCCCATTCAACAGCTTCAGTGTAACGGAAATCATCTCCAAGTGGTACCAACAGCACATTGGTCCGAAAAAGTTTGGATTTCTTCCTGTACTGGTCCAGTAGTGTCTGAGCTCTACACATGGAGAGAATAAACTAAGTGGAGAGAAATCTAAAACTAATCAGAATTGAGGGAACACAAATCCACAAACAATGATACAAAAAAGGGATTAAAAACTGTAACTTATTGGAACAGTTAGAAACAATCATTGTTATTTCTAGGTCGCTATGAGTAAATATGGTAGTTCCTAATGTCTGTGACTGGTGTGTATGGCTGTACCTCTCCTGCATGTTGTTATCTGTGATAGCCTGAGGAGGAATTCTCCATGGACAGCTGATTCTTCCTCCAGGCAGCCTTTTAAAGTCAAACTGGCAGCAGATTTTTGGGTCAGGACCACATGTATGGGGAACATCGTAGCTGTAGAATGGCATCATGTGACACAAAATATCTGAACTTGAGTCCTGATCTGTTGAAATAAAAAACAAATGCTATAGTCAATAGTCTTGTGTTGCCACACTGGTGAAATGTCACCTAAATTTTACAAACAAAAAGGTACAGAGTCAATGTTTACACAGTAGTACACAGGTAGTCAAGTCAATGTCCAAAACAGTCAATGTCCCAAACTGTTAATAGTGTAGCGATAGATGAGGCACAGATTACGCAGAAATCACTTTCAAATCAAGCAGCTTCAACGTTGCACATTTACCATTTCAATTCTGCACCTAAAGACTAGAGATCGACCGATATATCGGTTTACCAATTTGTTCCCGATATTTAAGCATATTGTTAAAAACATTTTTTTTTTTTATGTAATACACAATTATACAGTAAAAGCAGTGAAATGTGTTCTCTGTATTGTACAATAAAATAACATCATACAATAACTCAAACTCTGCTGATGTCACCAAGCCCTTTCATTTTTGGGTAGTTTAAAATGAAGTTGATATGACCTGTCCTTTATTTTCTTGAAAATAACATTATTTTGTATTGTTAATATCAGTGTTGCTGAATGCTCTTTATAAATAAAATATTTTTATTGTTGTAATTTGAAGATTAATTTTACATGAAAGAATGTTAATTCCACTTTTCATGATACAACCAATTGCTTAAAGATGGATCAATTCCTATTTTTCCCTGTTACTCGCTGAAAACATTCAGTTTGCACATAATTCAGAGTGCGATTTTGATAAACAACTACAAGTCCATTCAGTTTCAGGGCTTTAAATCATGAAATGATCCACTAATGTCAAAATCAAATCATATTTTATTTGCAATAAAAAATATTCAATTACCCATTCAGCACAGCATGTGCTCCAGAGTGACCTTCATAAAAGCTGTGCGAATAAATAATGCAAGATTTTCTTTTAAACAAGGGACCAGATGTGAAGCACAGAGTAGTCTGGCTGTCTGTTAAATTGTGATTTATGGTATTACATTGAGTAGAAAGCTAATTCAGCCTGGCATAGAGTGCACGCTGTTGCAGCCAAATGAACTGTAATCATATTTGTTCAGCAACAGCTACAGTCAGAGATCTAAGTTCGGAGTCCATTTTTCCAGGGTTTTTTAACACCACGCCTGGGAAAAACAGTATATCCCAAACAGATGCACGACACTGAACAGGCAGACAACGGAAAACAATAGATGGGATGTGGGAGGATGTTTCCTCTGGCTTCTCTTTTGTTTGCAGTTCTGAGAAAAGTTGGCTCTAATTCAGCCCTTGTAAAGTTTTACTCCTTTCCCTCAGCTCTTGTTTTTTATTCAAATCATTAGAGAATAAGCACCAATAAAGCAACATATAGCAGATCCAAAAGACTTAAATCGTACTTTAAATGTATGAATGTCATTGCATGCGATCTCAAATCATGTGGCATCAGCAAACAGACTTTTAGTGATGTTTTTATTGAGGTCAGTTCTCCTCAAATTCACAGATGTGTAATAACAGAGTAACCGCAGGTGTAGTTCATCACATTAAATATAGGCACTTATGGATTTAGAAACTTTGCCCTATAGTAAGAGATTTGGACAGATAAAGGTTGTAGGGCATCTTTCTAAATGCACAAAGCCTGATGCTAATTATTTTATACTTCACATTAAATATTTACACAAGATTTTGCCTCACTAATCAACACTTTCATAATGCAACACTAACTAAAATAAATGCTTTAAAATTATTGGACTTTTTGAAGACATTTCGAATGCTTCATGTTTAATTTTTTTATAATCATTTTAATATTTAACATATAGCCTATTAGCTGAATTCATAAAATTGAAAGAGAAAAGGTTGGTTGTTCTGCAGTGTAGCAAAAACACCACCCAAACATACATGCAAAGAAAGAAGGCGTAACTTTTGTTCTCGCTGTAGTATTGTTGCTGCCGCCGGCGCCATGTCATGGAGGCGCTCTGTGAGCTAACCCTAATTCTTGGTTTGAACTTTGTACTTAGTTTGTAGTGTTTTCAATCGTGCAATCACAAGTGCATTTAAGTGCACAAATGTCTAAATTACATTCTGCACAGTAAAGCTCAAAAAATTAGTTTTTTTTTTTTCATGATACAATATTTGGCATGAGGTGTTCAACTGAACACTATTGACATGTAGCTGCATGCAGGATGTTACCAAACAATAATTATCCAGCCATAAATGATGAAATGCAGAGGAAAGAGCCTAGGCTGTGTGATGCACGGTCACTGCACCGTTATTATCACTAATTTAACCAAGCTTCCTGTGTGGTTTCTGACCCCCTGAGGAGTCTGAGGAACTCAAGCAATCTAAATGCAGGGTTTAATCCCGAGCAGAAAGTTTTCATGCATAAAAAAACATCCTGGACAAGCAATATTAACCCATCGCAGACCCACAACATAACTTCAAGCGTATTTGGTTGAAGTTGATCATTACAGCTCCTGTCAAAATCTCTTTGTGTTATTATCATCTTTCAGGGTGAGGGTCTGAATGACCTCCAGTGATGGAGATGTATCTGGAACAGTAGATGAACTTTCCCTAGGCACAGGCTTTGTTAGGTCTGTTACCAACTGCTCCAGGGCCAGCAGCTGCAGATGCTTCATGGAAAACTGGATTTATCTCACATTGGTCGACCTCTATTTCTAAATCATGAGGCTAAATGTAGCGAGCACCCCCACCTACCCAGGTTTTAATCAACGTAATCGCTAAATAAAAGATGGATTCAATCAATGGGAAGTGTGAATGGCACCACCGAGCAGCTCATGTGATTAGAACAGGCTCCTCCAGAGATTTCCAATCAAACGTGTGAGGCCACTCTGACACAGTCAGATTTGAGACCCACCGTCCTGTATATGGGGGACCTTTCCAACGATATATAGTTTGTCATGATTAGATTAGGATTTAATGGTAATATGTTGAAGTAAAATTAGGTGCATAATTTTTAACAGCAAACAGTGTTAAAAATTATGTAGGAGCAGTAATAGATTAATTTATGACAAGAGTGCACCTCAAAACATATACACCAAAACAGGAGCTCTGACCTTTGACACAAAAATTATTTTAGTTTCCTTTTTTTCCTATCACATGTTTTAGCAGCTTATAAAGCTTATAACCTCAAAATTCAAACAGTGTTTACTGTTTTGAAATATGACATTGCATTACCATATAAATGGTACTTTAAAATATTTTAGCGGGCTCCTCCCCCTTAGTGGGAGGTGTCATATTCCAAATGTATTACGGTCTTATATAATCAAAACTATTATTTTGTGATAGGAATAACACTGAGAGAGAAATGTATACATTTGTGACAGAAAAATGCATAAAAAAATTAAATGGGGTTTGGATGGCACCCGGTGGCTGTTTGTGGTATAACGCCCCCAAAAAATTGCATAATAACCTCAATTTTTATTATATCAACTTCAAATTTGGAACACAACTTTAGACATATGGCTTTAATGTTATGCCAACTTTTGATTAAAACCTATTTTGTAAAATATTTATTATATATAAAATAAAATAAAAATAGTACCGTAGATTTTCTTTACAGCAAATTAAAACATTTATAACTTTTTTTGACTTTCATTTTTTTGTTTTATTATTTCACTTGTGCAATAATTTGCTGATCGTCTTCTTTAAAAAGAGACCAACCTTAAGTCTGTATTCAAAAGCATTCATGAATTATAACAATTTAAATAGTGCACTTGCAAGTCTATTTTCAAAAGGGGGGGGGGGAGTTAAGGGGTTAAAGGGACAGTTCACCCAAAAATGAACTGCAAAATGATTCTGAAAAACATCTTCATTCGTGTTCTGTTGAAGAAAATAACTGTATGGGGTTGGAATGACATGGTGGTGACTTTGATTTTTCTCAATTTCCTACACCAAGATCAGTTGCTCACCCCAGTTCTGTCTCCAGAAGAACTCCAGGGTCTTCTGAGAGGCGAAGTGTTTCTTCACTGAGTAATGTACTCTCTGGATCAGCATGTTAGATAGACCGGCTTGTTTCAGCAGGTAAGCCTGGGTAGAAGTGTGACCGAACGGATCCACAGCCCAGCCAGTCTTGGGTTTCACTCCTAACAAAAAGGGGAGGAATAAGACACAGTATTACATACTAAACACCTTAGTACTAAAAGTGCTTTCCACCATTCACATGTAGTTCAAATATAACATATTGTCTTGCGTCAGCACTCAAAACTGTTCACAGACATTTTAGTATATAAAAATATATGAATTATATACATATCAATATTGTTGATTATTATTTTTACTTAATGTAATGCATTACTGATGCATATAAATAAAAAAGATTCAATGCTATTCTTCCTTGTGTTCATTTACTGAAAACAATGTAAAACATGCCATGATTACTTAACTGATTATTTCAGATTTAAACTGTTTAACTTTACTGTATTGACTGAAAGCCATCAGAACAGTTCCATTGCTAACACTACACTTCAAAGGTTTACGGTCAGTAACTTTTTCTTTTTTTGAAAAAAATTAATACTTGTATATCAGCAAAGATGCATTAATATGATCAAACAATGACAGCGAAGACATTTATAATGTTAAAAAAAGATTTATATTTAAAATTAATTGTTTTTTGAATTTTCTATTTGTTAAAAGAATATTCTATTTATGAAAAAAATTCTAAACAAAAAAATTATCACTTTTAAATTTGTATTTCTTTTAAACTGTAATAATATTTCTGTTTTCACTGTATTTTTCGAACGCAGCCTTGGTGAGCATAAAAGACTTCTCTCAAAAACATTTAAAAAAAATCATAATTATTTGAAACTTTTGACCTGTAGTGTATTTTAAACTGTAATACTATTTCACAATATTATCACATGTATTGTTTTGTGTGGTGTATTCTTGGTGAGACATCATTCTTCTGAGGCAATGTATGGAATGGCAAACCCACCCCAGTCACCCAGAAACAGCACGTTCCCATTTTTAGTGTGGATTGAGAAAGTGTGTATGAGCACATTTACAGCAGCTCTGAATGTAAAGGGAAAGACTCAGAAGGAGGTCGTGGAACAGAGTGATGGGACGCAGGTACCAGGTACGTTGTACACCACAGTCAGCAAACCTGAACACAGCTGCACATAGAGCATCAGCAAACCTGAACACAGCTGCACATAGTTTTCCTCAATGTAATACTGGGTGCATGGCATCATCAGCAAAACAAGTGCTGTTTGAAAGCCAGAGACTCACTGTAGTATCAGTCTCTCCAATCAATCTATATTTGAGAAGCGGTTCACAGACAGCTGAGGTATCAGGAGAGCAGATGGTAGAGTAGATGTGTAGTAATGAGAGCCAGGGCTTTGCTCCATGTTTTAACACACTAATAATGAACACTGAAAAAAATTATCCTAGAGGTCTTTGAGCCTATACAGGAAGCATAAATATGTAGAAGAGCTAAAAATCCTTATAGTATTGCAGTTAAGATGGTTTAACATTCTGGGTTTCACAGCCCACATCTTGAGCGGAGTCTGATTCAGAATTTAAATGGGTCTCAAACAAGATATTATTACCCACTTTAACTTCGGACCGCCCACAGTCACCTTCCAACTGGAAAGTTCTTTCTCGATCTAGCAAGTTCTAATCTAATTGACTGGCTTTATATAACTTATGTATCAGTCTGCCTAGAAACAAAGCTGCATTCATCTATTTTTCCACACCACAGCTTTTTTTTTACACCGGTATATTATATCTATTATGCATTTATGATGCATACTTGATACTTTTTTTCTGTTTCTGTGACTTTTAGATTTGAAATGGACACACTGACATTTTCGTTGTTAACTTTAAAGCAACTGAATGAATGATAAAGTGGAAATAATCAGGTGAGAAGCAATAGATTTACATACCCAAATTTAGCTCCAACCACTGGTGACCTTCAACTAATTGATCTATCAATGCAAAGTAGTGAGCGTTGGCTTCGTCAGGCATCACCCAGCCTCCTGTAGCCACTTCGAGCTGACCGCTCTCTATCAGCCTGCGTTAGAGAAAGAGTGACAGTGAATGAAAGAGAACCTACCTAAAGTCATTGTGAAACTACAACTCATTGTACTAAAAAAAATAGATATTTCACAAGATAATAAAGGAAGCTGAGAACTTGATTAAATCAAGGAAAGTTCTTAGTTAAAAACAATCAATATCCCTACAGAGCCTTTTCCTTGACAGACATAAGAAATGTGGGTATTGTGGCCATGATTGCAGAATTCGCACCCACGACTTTTTAGTTTGTGTTATGGTGGGGTGATTTTTTCCAATTTTATTGATTCATTAGAATGTAATGTTTTGCCATGATTTGTTTTTAAATTGAGGAATCACAGTTTTAAATAAAAATATTAGCAAACATTAAAATTAAACACGTTGACAATACACCAATGTTAACATTTAAGAAAAACATCACACCTGATCAAACACGTCCATCAAGCGCATTTACAAAAAACAATGGAAAATCAGCATAGGGAATACGGAAGGGTGATATGGGCTTAAAAAATATCACAATGTTTCTGGTATTTATTGCGATAACGATATCAATGACGATAATTCAGGGAATCCTGTTTCTTCAGAGAAAAGTATTTCCTATTTTTACCTGTTTAATTCATACTGGAAGCCATACTCATACCACTGTTCTACATTTATTCAGACCGATTTTTTGTAGCACTGTACAGCCCTGACCAAACCAGTTCCAGATTGTAAAAAGAGCTCGAGCTCCTCATTTAGTGATATACTCCTCCTCAATTTCACATCTGCCTTCCGCTATGTCGCTCCACACTGTTGCACACAGAAATATGTCAACAACTAGACTTTATCGTTATTATCGCAGGAAGACTAATTCTTATCGTGGGGAGAATTTTTACCGGTATATCGAGAACAATAAGATACCGCTCATCCCTAGTGGGGAGTGCAAAAACCTGTAAAGATCTACAACTCTATGTTTTATATTTCTTGTTTGCGTGATGGTGATAGGCTGAAAGTTGCTGGTATATTTATTTATTTATGTTTTTATTAAATATGTACTGTTAATAATAGTCTGCTGCTGGTGTTTCACTTTCAGTCAGTCAGTGAATTTAAACGGCCTTTACCTATTTAGTTAAGCATAGAGGAAGATTTTTTTCCAGCACTCCACGGAGCACTTGTCACTCCATTCCCACTACATTACACACTCTGCCCTAATAAGCTTCTTCCTGACGATGGGCATAATCTTTGCCCATCATGCCTGGGTGTTCAGAATCTACAGGAAGCATTGACGGACCCATGCCTGCATTGTAGCTTGCTGCCTATGTCGGAGAGATAGTTGTGTTTAGTGTGTCTAGCGCAAGCAGATCTGAATTTGCAGCAGAGAGCTCAAAAGCACCGCACCTCAGCAACTGTTAGTGCTTCTCGGGCTTAGAAAAAAATGTGTGTTAGAGGTAGTCATTAAGCTGGACATCTGTTGTCAAAGAAAGTTGCTTGCCTTTCTACAGACATGTTGGAGATGAAGTATCTCTTACAAAACCTCCAAACTGAAGACTCAGTTCCTACTGCTACTGTGGCTTCCACGGAGGATGCTCACTCATATTCGTCTAGTGAAGAGCCTATATTTGCTCTATACTCCTCATAGCCCCCACTTGGAATAAGAGAGGTGCTTCGAGGTGGTGCACTGAGCTGCAGGGGTTTGTATTCCCTCAGTTCAGCTCACATCACTATGTGACTTCGTTGGTATGTTTTTTACCTATCTGGTTGGCGCTGTGATTATCCACTAATATAGCACCATCTCTGGTGGTCAACTGGAATTTTACAGAACCACGGTTACATATGTAACCAACGTTTTGTTTCATGTAGATGTTTTATGTAGTATAGTTTCACAAAGCTAAAGTCAGACTTGTTTTAGTTAATTCTGTTTTTGCTTCAACTTTTAAGCAATCTAATTTAAATACAAAACTGCTCATGCTGCATGTCTGCAGCATCTTTGTTTGGATTGTGATGAAAATGCCATAGTTGCCTCCAATTGTAAATGGAAAAAGCGCAGGCAAAGCCAGTGTGTTTATATGAAGATATTTATTTTAATTTGTATTATTTTTTTATTTGGGATTTGTTTTGTTGGGATTCAATTTGTTTTGTTTTATTTGACACATTTAAATTTCACAAAGCAATGTGCAGCATTTTGTCCAAGCAATAATGACACTTTTTCATTTCTAATTTGTCTTATATCTCATTTTGTTGTTATTTTTTTTATTGTGAAATCAGTATTGTGAATCGTATTGCATCATGAGTTAAGTGAATGCTTGCATCCCTACCATGTTGTAGGGCTGTCAAAAAAATGCGCATTTCGAATATTCATCGAATTTAAAATAAAAATCCACATTCGAATGCAAAACGCTATATTCGAATTTTAGGTGTCCGTCAGGCAGCTTGGCACACAAAATGCGATGACGAGGTGTCGTTGCATTTTAATGCTTTTTTTAGCCTGTCCAGTTGAACCCACTCCATGCGGTGCTGCACATTCAAAATATTGTAGAAAGAGAGAACATCAATGTGGAGAAGATGTTGTTTACCTCAAAACTGAAACCAAGCCGTTCACACAGAACGCATATTTATTGCATTTTCTAGAGGGACATCTATCATCGTTGCACTCGCGTCTCACACAAGAGAGCCCAAAGCCATGTCAATTCATGTAAGTTCAACTTAAAAAAAACATGTAATTGCTAGATTAAGAAATTAGCTTGCTAGCGAACGTGCATATTAATAGCGTAAACATTAACCTTGCGATCCTATGATTAAATGTTAATAAATTACGTGTATCAGCAATGATGAATCTTTGAGTTTAAAGCGGCTCTGACAGAAAGGCTGCGTGTGCCTCTGACAGAGACGCGCTGTTTGAGCTGTGTGCTCTTTTCCTAAATGCATTACTTACATTTCACAGGTATATTCTCCATCTGTAAATGTTAGAAAGCCATGGAAATATTTCCATTTTGCTGTCAGACGTGCATGATCTTTTGCTTTGCGAATATCTGCTAAACTTCACAGACTTGGTTCTGAACGCGCACCGCCGCACGCATGTGCACCAAACAGACAGAGCTCAATGAAATAGGAGCGCAATAACTCGGACTAAAATATACATTTTACTGAAATGTTTGTAGTTGGACATTTTAAAACCTACAAGTAAGTGTATTTGTATGATAGCACTAACTGTAAAGTGACTGTAACAGGGTAATCAAAATAGACTTTTTACTCAATTAGCCTAGTCTGTACTTTTACATTTTTTTATTTTAGTAAATTTAACTTTGCTTTGAAAGCATTATTTTTGTTTTTAGATCTTTTAGTGTGTGTATATATATATATATATAATATAATTTATTTTTTTATTTATCAAATTAGATTTAGATATTATGGATGACAATAATAAGTTAATTTTATCTGTAACTCAAATACCCAGACAGCACAAGTAAATCTGTAAGACATCTGCTAAATTGTGGGAAACAACCGCCTTTTAATCTGATAAACTTCTCAGAAGCAGATTTACATGCATTCTAATAAATGTCTATTTGACATCTGACAGGAAATGTCTTAGAGACGTATCGCAGATGAGCAAACACACTAAAAAATATGTCTTGAATATGTAAATGCAGACATCAAAAGACATCTCCGAGATGTATATGTGCTATTAGGCTTTACTGAGTGCTTTACTGTCAGGTGCTGGTGCCACCTTCTGTAGAACTTAATGGCACTGGTGCTGGTGTCCTCAAATGTTAGACTGAAGCCCTTCAATGGTTCTCGAAGTCAGAAAAGCTATAACAATGTTAGAAGATTGTTGTCCATGGTATATTTTCACAGCAAAACAATAAGAATTGCTGCAAATATCACCGCAAAATTTGAGAAAAGCCGCAGCAAAATCTACGGTGGCCAAGAAGTGCAAAACACATCACATCACATTATGAAAACAAAATAACATATTACAAACACAAATCAAAAAAAAAAATAATTCAGAAAACACAACAACAATTCAGAAAACATTATAACAAGTCAGAAAACACAATGACAAATCAGACAAACCAGAAAAGGTCGGTATAGTTTATGGCAGCGCCATTGGTTTGGGAATAGATGACTCACCGCTGACTGGACGAGATAGCTGTCATGTAGGATGTATAGGAGGGATGACACACAGAACAGCAGAGTCATTATAACACTTCAGCTTAAATGGCTCAGAAGGTATGCCTTTTGAATCACGCAATCCCGCCGTTTTGCCAGTATGCCTTTTTATTTTTATATAAATTAAGGAAACGTGTAAATAGTCTCTGGTTCAATTTAGCCAAACTCTCCTTTTCATCTGCAAATAGTTGCTGCCTATCATAAAGGCATTAAATAGAAATTAAGGAAGGAAACAGTGTAAATAGTCATGTTGCACAGCGTAATTATGTTACACTATAAATAGTTGCACAAAATATGCATGTATTTACAACACTTACTCTGTATTATATTACCTTTCAATCAGAATACAAAAAACTTGTTAACATAATGTGAGGGTGTTTCAATACAGTATATATGGAGTGACATTAAATTTGACATAGTTCTGTCAAATTTAGCTAAAAATTGATGCCACCTACTATGTGCAAACCTACCCTAACTGTTAAAAATAGCATGGTTTTTCTGCTATCTATACTAGGCTACTTGTTGCAAATATTGGCAATTATCTGACTTCAGTATTGAATTGCATTAAAAACAGTATGCAATAACAAACGCATTGAGTGTTAAATTATAATTCTAATTCTTAAATTGATGCCACCTACAATAAACAGCCTCCCCACACCTGCCCTAACCCTACCCAATTACATTTTTTTTGGTTTTACCTTATATTTGTTATATGAAAAACAAATGCCTTTATGATGCGAATAAATTTGAAAAGGAGAAAAAGTTTGCAAAAGGCGGGATTGAAAAAAAAAAAGTACTGGTGCGTGATTTACCATATGAGCCATTTAAGCTGAAGTGTTATCAATTTATGTCATTACTGATTGGCTATCTCGTCAGTCAGGGTGACAGCTATACCCAAACCAGATGGCTTGTCAATCAATCGGCGCTGCCTCAAACTATATTCTGACCTTTTCCAGAACAGTTTGTCTGATTTGTCGTTGTGTTTTCTGACTTGTTTTGTTTTCGAATTTTTGTGCATGGTTATTTTGATTTTAGCAAAATTTGTTATTTTGTTTTCAGAATCGAGATTTGTTTTGCTTATCACCGTAAAAAATCAGTTTTTAGGCCGCAATAGTATCAGAAAAAAGTCACGAAATTCAACATTAGGCCCGACTTATTCACTTTTTCTGGTTGGATCATGAATGCGGGCAAACATAGCATTCAATTGCAGAGGAACATTCATTCAAAAGCCAAAGTAAAAAAAACTGATAAAAATAATATTATAAACTACCGAAATTAAGTTTGTTTTTGTGTTTTACCAAATTGTCTGTTTTGAATAAAAATATTAGCATCTTGTAAAGTCTAGGTTGCATGAAACGCATTCATCTATCCCATTTTTTTTTTAAATATATTTTAATGTTTGAATTTAAGGAAATGTATGAGTCATCAGTTGTTGTCCAATGTAAATCTAGGTCCTAAAGCAAAACCAGATGAGAACCACTTATTCACGACTGGATGAAGTCAAACTGCTTTGTCTGTTTGACAGAACACATCACATCTGGAACGTTAATATCGTTTTATGAAAAATTATGATTTTTTTTTTTACTTTAGAAATACGTGCATTGTAGAATTTTTTTAAATTTAAAATAAAAAGAGATAGATAAAGTAAAGTGGCAGTAAAAACCAGGAATATATAAAATATATAAAGCATATAAAGTCAATCTTATGTCTTTAAACTAAGATAAGCAAAGCTTTGCAGAGGAGAGGGGATTTGCTAATGTTTCACCACAGTAACATCATCGACAGCTTTTCTTCAGGGTTTTTACTACAAAGCACTTTCTCCACATATGCATATGCAGCTTTTCCCACAGTAACTAAAACATTTGTTTAATCTTCAGATTTATTGAGTTTTGCCACTGCAAACTAATTATTTTCTTGAACAGACAGCAGACACCTTGGGTAATGGCATCCCTTATTAGAAGTAGAGTTCTCCAGGCCTGATTGCCAGTCAGCAGCTTTTCTCTGTAATGCTGAATATTTCAGCTGCGAATCGTATAGCGTGGCCCTCTGGAGGCCAGTAATAAGAGCAGATAGCAAAACCAAGAGCACTAGCTCAGCACGTAACTGATAGAAACTTTCAAAATTACTTTGAAAAATGGTCTGTTATTCTGGAATCAATCACTGGCTATGAAAATGAGCCACTGGGCAGCAGTGATTACACCCATCATTAAAGTCAATGTGAAATCAAAAACCACCCTATTCACTTTCTTTGTTCCTGGGCTTATTGTGCATGATTTATAAATGCATGTTTTTCGAAATTTAAAGGGGTCATATGATGCAATTTCAAGTTTTCTTTCTCTTTGGAGTGTTAAAAGCTGATTGTGCATAGATAAGATCCCTGAAGTTGCAAAGACTAAAGTCTCAAAACCAAAGAGATATTCTTTATCAAAGTTAAGATTCTGCCACGCCCCCTAAAACGGCTTATTTAAACACGCCCCCACATGTCTATGTCACGATGTGGAAATATTTGCATAATGCAGCCCAAATGTTCACGCAAAGAAAGAAAGCGTGGTTTCAGTAACCGCAGTAGTGTTGAAACAGGCAGTCATGCCAGGGAGACGCTGTGTGTTTCTAGGCGAAAGCAAAAGCACTTTATTTGGCCTTCCGAAAGAAGATGCATTTAGGAATCATTAAGATTACTTGCAACAGAACAGCAACGCATTTTATGGATGACAGTTTCGTGAACCTAGGAGAGGAGGTAATTCTGACTGTGCTATGACAATCTGGCGCTTCTGAATCAGCGACTGCAAATATGTTTTGTTATTGGTTTAAGTATTTGACTGTTCAAATGCGGAGTTTTGCACGTCGTGCGTGTATGTGTGTGAGCGCACCCGTGTGTGTGTGTGAGAGAGAGAGAGTCACAGCTACAGCGTCATGTGTGTGTGTGTGTGTGTGTGTGAGAGAGAGAGAGTCACAGCTGCAGCGTCGTGTGTGTGTGTGTGTGTGTGTGTGTGTGTGTGTGTGTGTGTGTGTGTGTGTGTGTGTGTGTGTGTGTGTGTGTGTGTGTGTGTGTGTGTGTGTGTGTGCTCGCGTGTGTGAGAAAGGGAGACACAAGTTCACACAACCGCGGCTTGTGTGCAAACACATACGAGCATCATCACTGTCTGTCATGCGACTCTTTTCCCCTCTCAGACTTGAACTGATGCTAAAACTAAGGACATTATTAACTGTCTTTACTTTAGTTTTGAAAGCTGAAGCTCGTGATTATGGAAAGGGGGCGTTACTTTTCCAACGCGGTTTGTGGTGTTCGGCCAATCACAATGCACTGGGTCAGTTGGCCAATCAGAGCAGACTATGCTTGTCGGAAGGAGGGACTTTGTAGAAAAGCGTTTGAGAGAGGCGGGGCATAGAGGACCTACAATAATGTACAGTATTTGAAAAATAATGTGTTTTTTGAACATTAAAGCATGCCAACATATTATTTGATTAACGCATGAAATATTTGAAAAGTCTCATTCCCAATGCTGAATATATATATATATATATATATATATATATATGCCAGCATAGATTGGATTTTATGGACTTATCTGCAGTTCCCATTTTCCGTAACTCACTAAGCAGACTCCAGACTCCAGAACGCAGACATCTTGATTTATTCTGAAGATACACCTCCATGTATGTGGCAGTAAAATAAATTGAATTATTATGCTAGACCTTGATGCGGCTGATATAAAATGAAATAAAACCTGCTCATGCCAGCCAAAAAAAAATCATGATTTGGAGTAAGCCAAAGCCTTATTTGGAGTAACCTTTTTTGGGGGGAGGGGCTGTTGTAAATGTTCAAAGGGAACAGAGCTTGTTTGCTTCAAACTCTTTCTGTACATCAAATCAATAGTGAATAAATATTGGCATTTGATTTTTCATTTGGCTTCAGCCTTCACCTCAGGCAGTTTTGAAAGATGCTCTAATTGGAATTCAAACCCACAGCAGAAATGTTTATTACATTTCCACATGACATTTGTGTCTTTTCCCAAGGCTAGCTCAACAGTGAGCACAGCCAATTCTGTATATTTGACATGCATTTATAGCCCATCCTCTCTTGTGGCAGGGTTGACCTTGTAATCATATGTAAATATGTACTGATGACATCTTTGCACGAATACTATTGATTAACTATAGCTTAAATGGAATACATTAGCAAATTGTAGGAAATGTTCGTGAGAAGCGAATGGTTATGAAAATAAATAAATACTAGAAACTACATTTAGTGTCATTATCACTATTAAAATGATATGTTTGTATCACACCAATATCTCAACTTAATTTTGTGTCGTTTTATTTTTGTGCATAAACTGTCATCTGAGAGCTAGGCAATAAAGTACAAACTTTGAGATTAATTAAAATGGGACCAAAAGCACAATGGAGTCCTCCTCCACTCCTCAACATCTCCCACTCTTGCTTACACCAGACCTGTGCGTGAACGCTGCAATTAATGAATCCATAAATTACACCGACGCATGAGGATATATGGATATCAACAGCAGAGAACAGCCTCACCTCCTGACAGCATCTCGTTTCTGCTCATCGATGTTGCCCCACCATTTGGAAAAATACGAGATCTCAGACCAGATCATTTTTCGCCGACTGTCTTCGTGTAATTTCACCACCATGTTGTCGAGAATGTGTTGCGTCTGGTCTTTATAGTAGTCATCGAATGTCTTCAGCCAGCCTGAACAGAACAACACACAAACTTGTTAAACTTTGACTTGATATTTCAAATGGTTTCAAAAATGAAAATTCTGTCATTTTTTATTTACTCTCATGTTATTCCAAACCATTCTTTCTTTTGTGGAACACCAAAGGAGATGTTTAACAGAATGTTCAAGCTATTAAATGGGGATCAGAAATAGCCGTAGTCACCATTTACTTTCAATGTATGGAAAAGATCAGCTTGAATATTCTGCTAAAAATCTAATTTTGTAACTAGTTTGCTACTCTATGAAGGGGAAATCTGTGATTGTATAAAGGACATCATGGATTCTTTGAAGTATCAGGCCATGTTGGCAAAGCTTGTGTTGCCTTTTGACTTTCCAGCAGGGCAACCATCCCAAAGTATACATCCAAGCTTGGTTCAGGAATCAGTCATACAATGTTTTTGAGTGGCCTGTTCAATTTTTAGATTGAAATCTCATTAAAAAAAGCGCTCTCTCTACCCTCAATACCACGACTGAGGTGAGACCCTTGAGCAAAGCATCGAACCCCCAACTGCTCCCCGTGCGCCGCAGCATTGGCTGCCCACTGCTCCAGGTGTGTTTTCACGGTGTGTGTGTGTGTGTGTGTTCACTTCTGTGTGTGTGCACCTTGGACGGGTAAATGCAGAGCACAAATTCCGAGTATGGGTCGCCATACTTGGCCACATGTAACTTCACTTTCAAAAATATTGGCCAAACTTTATTTTAAGGTCCAATTCTCGCTGTTAACAAACCATTAACTAAGAATTTTGCCTCAATAAACTCCTAATTTGCTGCTGATTAATAATAAGTTAGGTAGTTTTTAAGTTTAGGTATTGGGTAGGATTAGGGATGTAGAATATGGCCGCAGAATATGTTAATAATAGGTATGCTAATAAGCAACTAGTTAATAGTGAAAATAGGTCGCTAATCTAAAGTGTTACCAAGATATGTGTTGAGATTTGAAGAAAGCAGTGGAAACATGTCAGCACGAAGAGACAACAATTATTGGAGGTAATAAAGAATAAAAGATCATCTACAAAATGTAACTTTTGGGGGATACATTTGTACATGAATGTTTAGAGCCAATTTGTTTACTGATGCCTTGGTGTACTTGTTTTTATCAAATGCTGTTCAAGGCAACAGAATGTCTTGCAGGTCAAGGGGGAGTGAATAATTTTGATTGCAACTGTAGTTTATTCTTTGAGGTAACATAAAATGCCATCGTATATGAATATGGTCTCATTCATTGAAATAGCTCATGGTATAACAAAACACCACTGTTCAAAATTTTAGAGTAAGAAGGTAAAATAACTTAATTTTAAGAATCTTGAAGACAAATTACAGCATCTGAATAAAACAACATAAAATTAGTCAGGATGCTCAGATTCGGAGGCAAATTAAAGTTATTAAACAAGATGGATGAGATATATAAGGAGGAGAAGATTAAAGAGGCATTATAAATACATTATAAATGTCTATATATACTAAAAGACAACATGTGCTTCGATTTAAACGTTTTTAGATTCTCTTGACATTCCTTTGATTGGACAGAAACAAAATAATCTCTTAAAAGAAAATTACACAGGAAGAATTGAATAGCGCTTTAAATAATCTTACAAATAACAAAAATGCCTGGTAATGATGGTTTACCATCAGAGTGGTTCAAAACATTTAGAAAAGAGATTTCACCCATTTTTATCTCATCATTCAATTGGACTATTCTTCCTTTTGGAGAAAAGCATTCATCTCAGTTATACCTCAAGAGGAGAAGGATAAAGCCCTATGTAGTTCATTTAGACCTGTAATGTAAACTACAAATTGTTAGCCTTCATTTTAGCAAAAAGGCTTGAGTCCTTTCTACAGATTTATTTAAGTTAGATTAAACAGAATTTATTAGAGAGCAACAGACTCAGGATAAGACAAATGCTTCACGTAATTCAACAAAATAAAAAAAGATCACGTTAAAAAGCCTGGACACAGAAAAAGCATTTGATTGTGTGAATTAGGAATAGTTATTTCAGGTTTTACAGAGGTTCAGAATCTCAGAAAGCTTGCAATATTTGAAGCCAGAGACTAGCATTAAAATAAATGCTTTCCTGAACAGTTTTTTTAAAGAATAGAATTAGAATAGAGAGTGCTAGAGTTAGAGGGTCAAATAAAGATGGAAGCGTTGTGTTTTAGCCTGTTTCTTGAAGATGGCTAAGGATTGAGTTGGGCAGGTCATTCCATCGGGAGGGAACATTTAATTGAAAAGTCTGTGAAAGTGATTTTTGTGCCTCTTTGGGATGGTACAGTAAAATGACGTTCACTTGCAGAACGCAAGCTTCTATAGAGCTCCTGCAGTCACGTGACCCATTCTGTTTACACCACCATGCTGGCAGGCAAGAACAGCCGGGAGCGAATATGAAATGAATGGCGCCAGCATAAGTTTCAAGGCAACAGAGTTCACTGCGCACTTTAATTCAAAAGACATAGACCTGTACATAGCAAAACTTAATAGATTAAACATAACAGATCCCTATAATGCCCTCGGGGTGCTTTTAACGTGTATTAATATATGAACGGATAGATTTCCTGACCTGCAATATCCTGAACTACCTCATCAACTTTCCCTCCTAACGTTACTCCGGAGACTCTTTAAAAGCCTACAAAAGCCTGCAGGGTACAAATGGACGCAATCTAATTTTTTGATGAATATGCAGGAGTCTGCTAAAACCACAGACTGTAAAATATCGTCACTGGAAGGGTAAGTCAACTGTGTTGTTAGCTAAAGTAATCAACCCTAGCTGTCCTAGTCAGCATAATTATATCACCGTGAGTACAGTAGACATCATAAATGTCATGAAATAATGAAATGTTGTGTGTTAGCACATTTTATTGCAGTGAACCATTTTAGTCGTCTATCGAATACGGTAAAATTATTTCCCCTTTGCTTTATGGGACAAGTGTGTATATAGAAAAATGCATATTTTCAATTAAAGATTACTTATAGATTTAATATGGGCTGCTTTTGGTGCTGGACTCTTTTTTTATTTGTCATTTTGTGTGTTTTACGAATAAGGCTTAAGGTTAAGAAGCTTACTTAAATGGAAAATAGTTTTTCTCTATTTTGTAGTGAAAGACGGTTTCCCATATTGATCACGTCTCGGCTAGATTGTATGTTTTCTTGCGCGGCTTGGATGTTGGACTCTTTAAACAATCACGTTGTTTGTATTTGCCAAAATAGAAATGTACTGTAACGTTAGTCAAAACACGGACAGGATTGGCATTATTAGCGCGAGCGCTGCTTATTGTGAAGCGGGAGCGGCCAGCCTTCCTTGAGCAGTTAAGTTCAGGACTTTCTGATTTACTTAACGAATACTGCGTGAGGGGGCGACAAACTGAGAAACACATAAATTAAGCCCAATATACGGGACGTCCCAGCTAATACGGCTTTCCCCTGCACAGAAGCTGTCCACCATGTTAAAATGATGTAAGTTTTGTAAGGTCTAAATAGTCTGGTTTTAAAAATTATTGTTCCACAACTGTCGATACCAACGCTACGGCCGCTCTAGCGCTCTCCTGGTTTCCTGCCAAAATGTTGGAGTGTAGATTGCGTGACGTCAACCGCAGGAGCTCTATAGGTAGGTCTGAAGTACTGAATTTAGGTAAAGGGGTGCAGAACCAGTGGTGGTTTTGTACGCAAACATTAATGCCTTGAATTTTATGTGAGCAGCTATTGGTAGCCAGTGCAAATTGATAAGTTGAAATAAGTTTCTTTAAGGAATGTCCTCCATTTGCACAATTATAAAGGATGGCGATACCAAAAGCTTTCAAACTATACTTGAAAGAGATAAAAGATAATGCTCAAATTTAATCAACTCGCACAAATTATTATACAGGGATACAAGAAAGTTACAAAAAGGATAGTATCCAAATTATATAAAGCGATAAATAATTACAGCGGACATTCAACAGAATACATAAGATGAAAATGAGCAAAAGAATATGCATCACCTTGACTCTGGACAAACAGAATAAAATATATACTACCCCACATACCTCAACAAGCTCAAAAATGTGCCGTGAATTCTTTTGGGAGAACTTGACAGGATTGTTTATCACACCAAGACTTACAAACGGGTGCTCCCCAGCCATGTTGGAGGAACAGTGAGGCAGAGAAGCCACCTCATGCATATATACACATATTTTAGCAATGTCCAAAGATTAATAGTTTTTGGGAGGTAATATGGTATACTATTAATAGTATTTTTTCTCTCTCTATTCCTAAGTCATTCTGTGTTCAGTATTTGGGGGATATTCCAGATGAAGTTGAAAAGACTGACATATGCTTGTTTAAGATATTACAGATATCAAGTGGCACAAAGAGGATACATCTACTGTATGAGAAAGAAAGAATGGTTTCAAATACTAACAAATTTCACAGAAATGGAAAGACTCATTTGTACTATGACTGCTAAAAACAAATATTTGAGAGAAAATGGAGAAAGCTGAATAGATGAATCGGTTTGAAAGCTTACGTGAGTGTATAATGATTTAATGCACTGCTGAGCTGACTGATCGAATATACATAATGTATGGCAACTTTTATTGTTTTGTTTTTTACATATTTGTCTTTTTCTGTAAACGTATCTTCTGTTACCAAAAAACCTATTACAATTATGCAAAAAAAAAAAAACTGTAAATCAAAGTTAACTAGCATTATCACATAATACAATTAAAGTAGCATAGTACTGCCTTTTACAGGAAGCAGGAGGAGCTGTGTTATGCTTTAACTATTGGCATCCATGACAACAAAGGGTTTACATTCATCTAACACACCAGTTCTTCACGTGTGATGATTGGTATTGTATATCGCCGCTGGTATAAATGTTAAATTATACTGTGAAAATCTATAGACACAATATATAGTATAACTACTGTAAGAGTACATTTTTACAGTAGAATTACCTGATGTCACCTTGTTTCTCAAATTTAGAAACTCAGGTTGACTAGCAATATGAGTTTGTCATTTTAAATGAACTTGGCAAATATTAGAAGTCATGTGTGTAATTTCTGCACATCAATTAGCACCAAATGAAATTGCAAACAAAAAGAGGTTTCGCAAACACTCCCACAGCTTAAGCAGTCTACAAACATACACCCTGCAAACAGACACTTGGAATCCCACATGGAAATGTTCATAAACATGAAATGACAGTTTGCAGATATTAATAATTGCAAGTCAAACATTCAGAAAACTAATCCTAATAAGTATGAAGATGTGCTGACAGCTGTCTAAACACATTAAACTAGCACGGGAGTATTCCAACATCAGGTGACAACATAAGCAACAGAACATAACTGACAGTTGCTACATATCCTTTCCATAAAACATGATCACATTATGACATTTAACAGGAAAACAAACAACAACATGACCATCCAAGAACCAGTTTTCCAACTAAAAGCCAGTGGGGGTTTATCCTGAGGGGACTAACTTGCTGCTCGCTAACTAAACACTAATAAACACAGTAAATTACATTCTATGATAAATGTGAATTCAAAGTTAATTATTAATTAAATGTAGGTCTGTTCATGCAGACTTTTCGTTTTCCTTTTTAAATCAACATTTTGACAAAAACAGCAATGAAACAAAAGTGACAAGTGAAAGAAATGTTGACAGAACAAAAACAGGACCGATCAAGTTACCACACACACAAATTATGAAGTCAAACAACAAACGTGCTAGCGAGTCGGTTGACCTGTGTGTGTGTGTGAGAACAGTGCATGTTAATTCACCTGGTAATGTTTGCTTAAAAGAATTGAAATGGGATCATGATGGAACGAACACTAGTTAACCATCAACAGTCTAGTCACACTTGAGCGAGTCATTTGAATTGTATAGCCTTTACATTTTTGTAGTATTTAGTTTAGTATAGGTTTTTAGCATCTTGTGCCATGTGTATTGCATTTTTAACACAGCGATTTAAGCTTAAAGAGTCTTGTGAGCCCCTTTTTTGTGTTGCATCAAGCTGAACACAGAAACAACTTATGTAAAAACCTGCTAAAAATCACGTGGTCAGGATCAAGTGAACCTGCCATGGGGTTCTCTTTGTTATATCATTTCCTGTTTTAAGGTTTCCCTGTAACAAAATTACAAAATGGCTTCCTGCATGGCTTGCTTTGAATGACTACATCAGTAATCTAATTATTAACCTTATTCTGAATAAGACAATATTATGATTAATGTATTTACATGAGTTGCTTTTAGAATCATCGTTTCATGTTCCCATTTTACATGTTATAGTACATAGATCGATTAATGGCATGCGTCATTACGTCCCCACGCGACGCCATCCGACGTCCCCTCCAGAATTTCACGTGTAAACATAAGTTCGTCTTTGTGATGATGCCATATACAGTTTGGGGTGTTTCATTTGTAATTTTATGAAAGCTTTATTTGTAAATGCATACAGACGACGGCGGTGGTGAAGCTCTTTTATTTGCTGTCAAACGGTTGACCGCTGCCGTGTGTGTGTCCTGTCGCAAAATGCGATGAAAAGTCCTACACGACGGTAATAGTTTGATTAAGGTGTTTACATGTCTGTACTGCACTTCAATAATGCGACTAAAATAGGAATACTCCACATGATTTAATTTGATTTGTGTTTACTTCGATTATGACTTTAGCCGGATTAAGGTAGTCAAAAATCTCTGTTTACATGGTAGACTCTTAATCAGAGTATTTTTTTTATCGTATTAAAACCGGAGTATTGATGTCCATGTAAACGCAATGTTAATATTTTACACAAAACTTCAGCTTCACTGCTAATTTAAGAAATAATAAACAAACATTATGACAAATGAAGTCATCAACCTTTTCCATTTGAGTATATATAAACCAACCAGATTTCCCTAATATTAAACTTTTAGTCAGTTAAATACAAACTGCTGTGTATCTGACAATAATATTATTTTTGTCCTTTCTCAAATGTAATGTAAAATATGAAGTGCACACTTGGTTAATTCATGCAGAAAGGGCCAAGAAATAAACTTCCTGTTTTTGTAGAATGCTGTTTTATTATTAGCTCTTTTGCCCGAGTGAGATGACTGTTGAAAGGTACATCGATTCTCATCTATCACAGCTGTTAAAATACCTCAGAAAAAAACACAAAACGGCAAGTCTATTCAGTTAGGTGCTTTAAAGAAATATTCAGAGTTCAATACAAGTTTAGCTATCAACAGCACGTGTCCATCACCACAGGAAATAATCTCTACTATCCCTAAATATTTTTAAGCTAAACCTCAGTTTTAGGTCGGCACTTTATAATGGACAAAATACAGACAATTATTATATTAGACCTTTTGTGTGTAAAATTATATTGTACTTCGTTGTCATGGCTACTTTCTCACAAGGAGATGCAAGTGCAAGTGGCCACATTATTATTTCTGTGCTTTCTTTTTGGTTTGGTTTGGAAAGGAAAGGAAAAGGACATGTGGAATGTTACTAAAAATCAACATTACAGATTATTATGATCATGATGAGAGATGTATATAGTCATAAAATCAAAGACCCTTCACTCAAAATCTCATCCGAGTGGTCAAAAGAGATTTAAGAGCTGAGAGACTACCAGCTGTAAACAGCGATGTGTCTCGTCTAGCTAGTTGTGATCGGATCCCAGAGAGATATTAACTCAGAGTGTAAATCAAAGACAAAGCAGAAATAGCTATTTACTCTCTTGTAATTAAAAAGATGCTAATCATAGACTAAAATAAATATAGATGTACAAACAAGATCCTACAATTACAAGTAAGATAAATATCAGTAATACATGTACTAATAAACCAATTTTTCTTGAGTTTTAAAAACCGATTAAAAACTTCCAAATGCAAATCAGTTGCACAGAACAAATTCCTCCCATAGGACTTGTGTCAGTAAGACAACAGACATTCATTCACCTGGAAAACCATTCCTACCCCAGAAAGGTTTATTTAGTCGGACTCAAACATAGACAGCTTTTTAGTCTATTTAAACTACAGCTCAAACTATAAAAAGGTTGTAATGAATCATTTATGTAAGTGCTTTAACAAAAATTCAAGAGTCCAATTTCTGTTTTTAAACCATTCTCGCTCTATTTGCATAACTCTGACAGAAACAGAATACACTAATAATAATCAACGTCTGAAAGCACACACCGTCTCACATCCGGAGTACCTCTGGGCTGGGCAAAATGGCCAAATATGTTATCAAATTATTTGATTTAAATATTCATCATGCTATTGATTTCATACCAATAATGGAAGAGGAACATTTGTTAGAACTTGATAATATATGCTGTTGGGTTTGGTTCTGTGTTTTCTGACTTTATATAAATTCACCATCAAACTGGTGCCTAATGAAATTAACTTCATGAAGCTTAAACAATGTATTTAACAATGTAATCAAATTATAATTACATTTACAACTAAATATTTAGTTGTTTAGTCCACAATAAAACTTGCATGCTATACAAACTTTTATGTTGGCAGTTAGTAGCTATGAACCTTGAGTTTGTGTTGTATTTAACAATTCAATGATACCTTTACTTTCAAGAAACAAAAGTAGCTAGACAAAGTCTAGATGTAGTCTAAATAGAGCAAGTTACTCAAAAGTTTACTATCGATGTTGTGGATTAATTTTTTTCAATAGATATTGTTATAGATTTATCATCCAGCAGTAAGTACCACCCAAACACTGTCATAGTGGTTAGATTTAGGTGAATATTCATTGAGAACTTATATTTCATTGTTGCCTCAAACTGTGTTTTTACCAATTGACATTTTTGCATGGGTAGTCAATTACTCACATACATCCCTGGATTTAATCTAAGTCTGCAAGTGATCAAATTTTATCCATTAATCACAAATGTTTGTAATGTTCGCCATGTACATGCTTTAAACTGTGGTTATTCTGTTTACTTGATAAATGATGATTCTCACTGACTACAAACACAAGACAATGACCAACAAACATTAGCACTCACCAGGGTCATTATGTGAGTGGGGCACAACAAAGACTTGGAGTGGCTCATTGTCCCATTCATTGTCCTGATAAGAGATATCAAAGCCTTGTTTCCATACTCCACCATCAGTGTTATCAAAGCTGAGTAAATCATAAACATCCAGCATCTGGAAGAGAGGAGGAAAGAACATCATTTTACTGGACTACAACAGACATACTT
Organism: Ptychobarbus kaznakovi; assembly: GCA_027422405.1. Taxonomy (NCBI): domain Eukaryota; kingdom Metazoa; phylum Chordata; class Actinopteri; order Cypriniformes; family Cyprinidae; genus Ptychobarbus; species Ptychobarbus kaznakovi. The sequence goes on from CM049797.1 coordinate 13,209,984, forward strand.
CCATTTAATCCCTATATTATTGACTTACACTAAGTGCAGAAGTCAGTTCATAATACTACATGTGTACATCAATATCTATTGGTTATGAAAGTGAAAATCAATTTGTGGAGTTACATAAAGGCTGGACAGGAGGAAGTCTTGATGACAATTCACTGACAGTTAGTTTAATGATATCAAAAGCAAACTCATGGCTTCTCCGTGATCAAACTCATTCAAGCATTAATTAAATCAGAAGAGGACAGAAACATTATTTTATTGGTATTGGTTAAATATATTTAAATCCAAATGGCACTCCTAAAACGTGTGGTTCTAGCTAATTTCAGCTGTCGGTTTTCTGAAACAAACAAACAAAAAATGATATTCTCTAAAGCAATTCCTGCATGTAAATTTGAAGATGTTTATTTGGACAGGAATTCAATTGAATTATTGACAAACACAACACATGCTTTTGTCAAAAAACAGGAGGTAATTCAGCAGGGATTTTTTTCTCAAGTGATGGGTGGAAAAACAATATTTCCAGGTTGGATAGTAATAAATATCATAGACTTGCGCCTGCAAATGCTGATATTACATCACGTCCACATGTGAAACAAATAAAGGTGGAAAAGGGCTAAGGAAAAGGCAAGCCATAGACAAATGCACATGCAAATATATGCAAAAACTAGTCTGCTAGTGTGACACAATTCAGGCATGGAAATATTTCTCAACCTCCACAGAACAGCCAGTGGGTCTCCAGAAACAAGTCTCGCTGGCATTGATCTATCCGTGTTTACAGTAACATTGTTCAGGGGAATACAAATATTAAAAAAAGTATATTGTGCATTATAAAATAGCAAAACATTTTTCAAGGTGACTGTATTCATTATTTTCCTCTTACTTTCTCAGTCATGCCAACCAAATGCTTATGGAATGATAAATGTCTTCCTAATTCATTACAGTATCATCAACATACAAAATAGATGTGACAGCTGTGAACACCCTGATAACATAGTTTAACCCTTCAGTTAAGTCTGCCTTTATCATATAGCTGACCGGTATGCTAGTGTGGTTTACTTGTGTGCGTCTTACAAAAATATGATGATATTGAGGTTTTAGTTTAGGAGGATATCAGTGGAATTAATTTCACTCTGAATGCATGTGTTCCATCACAGTTGACCATGCAAATGTTATAAACAGAATGTTTTTAAAACTGGCATTTCCAGCTATTGTTGCTAAAAAAAAAATTTTTTTTAAACGTTTTTAATGAGCAGTAGTTTAATGAGTAGATTTTAATCAGTAGTACTGGATTTGGATGGGTATCATCACACGCCTCAACCAATGAGAGCATTTGGGGTGGGCCTAAGACTGCAGCAGCACTCACATGAACGCTCCCGATAAAATTATTTAGGCTAAGCATCAACATTCACAAACCACTGTTCACTGTTATTTTTAACAGAAAAGCAAGCATGGGCAGCTGCTTGTCGGAAGGTGCCGGTTATAATGTTATGATCTAGGCTCTGGACTCGAATAAAACGTTAATGCCTTTGCTGTGGCAAATAGCTTTGGTTTTATATTTAATTTGATTACATTAGGGCTGGGCGGAATATCGAGTTTGTACGATATATTGATATATTCTTTATAAGCGATACGGTATGAGGTAATACCGTTTATATCGATATACAGTAGTTTGATACGAGCGCATCTGAAAATATAGCGGAGGTACGGTGGCCGAGAGAGCTCAACGCGCTGCAACTTCAGAAAACACATGCAAATAGAAAAAGCACGCAGCAAATCAAGAAAACATTTTCATCATTTTGACAGCAGATGGTGCAAATGCTCACAACACAAACAAATAAAAAAACACACACAACCAAATAAATAAACACACTGCAAATGCTCACAACACAACAAATAAAAAAACAAATACAACACAAACAAATACAAAACCACACTGCAGCGCTACAACACAAAAAAAAAAAAACACACTTTCACAACACAAACAAATAAAGCAGCGCCACAACACAACCAAATACATTGTTTTGCTTTTTTTTTGGTTGTGTTGTGAGCATTTGCAGCGTGTGTGTTGTAAAAATTGAGGAAGTTGTTTCCTTAATTTGCAGGTGTTTTTTCTATTTGCAGCGCGTTGAGCTCTCTCGGCCACCGTACGGAGGACTCAGACTTAGCCGCTGTAGAGAAAGTGCACAATCCAACAATCCACTTTATATTAAGGGCTTTAAAAAACTTGTAGATATATTTAAAGTTTCGTATAGTTTAAAATGGCTCGCCCGTCAGATGCTCTGACAGAAAGGCTGCGTGAGCTGCTGCAGACAGAGAAAACGCTGTTTTCCTCAGTGCATAACTTACATTTCAGAGGTATATTCTCCATCTGTAAATGTTAGAAAGTCATGGAAATATTTCCATTTTGCTGTCAGAAGCAGGTTCTGGACAAGCAATAGAAATATTGTCATTGAGCCCTGACAATCAATTAGTCCACCTGATCTTAACACTTCTTTTTTTTGTACCTGAACATCCGCTGCTTTGGAGTAGGTCCGTGCTGCAAACTGGCAGTCCTCTGGGTGGATGGGGAGCAGCACAGGAGCAGGAGGCAGCAATTCCAAGTCCCCCTGACTCATGTTCCCTTCAGGAAACATTTTCCCATCTTTCACAGTTTCCCTCAGGTTAATTACAGAGTCCCTGATATTGGCAATAATCTCATTGTTCTCTCCAAGTAGTCTTTCTAAGTGGTCTATTTTGTCCTGGAGAACACCAAGCTGACCCTGTATAATACAGAAAAACAGAAACACTTAACACTGGACAAAATCACGTACTCCTTCAGCACAAAATTCAGACAATGACGTAACTAAATACATTACTATTTACTACATAACTAAGTGCAACTGAACTGAAGACTATGTTTTAACATCCAAAGTAATTTAATGCAGCATCTGGCCAGCAACTTGTCCAGATCAGGCACAAGCACTGTGTGTATGAAAATAGTAGATACTAAAATGTACAACATTTAATTCGAATTCTCCCAATGTGGCTCTCAAATATCATTCAAAAGAGGTGTTTGAATATTTGTCACGGCAGATTATAGTACATCAATGTCAAAGAACAACAGTGCTAAATCTTGTCAAACTCTCATATTTGCTGCTGCCAGAGATTTCAAACAAACACAGTGTATGTAAGACACGTGTGAACCCTGTAGGACTTGTTACTGAATTTAGAGTAGGCTAAGCCCAAATTCACTAAACATCACTGGTTCTCTGTACACAGCAGAAATGTGACAGTTTTCCAATATAACAGTTTTGTACACGAAAATACAAATAGACATGGCAAGGTGACGTTGTAATTCAAATTAAGAAATCTTGTCGAGGCAATTGCAGACTGCCAACGAGCTTATTTGAAACAAATCACTTACAACACATTTGAGTAATGACATTGTATTTTAAGCTGTTAATCGCACATTTTTAACAGTATTAAGTTGAAAAAGTAAGGGAAAATAGCAAGCATTATGTCTTCTTAAAACTGAGAGAACTGTCTGTTGAGATGTGTCAACACTGTTTGCGCATTTACTGACTCTTTAGTGTCGCGGCAAAACAATTGATATATTATTAGCACTCTGAATAACGAATGAGATGGAATAATAAAACAATGAAATAATACCAAAGCTACCTTTTTTTCTGCTGAGCTGACCTCGCAAGCTGCATGCGAGCGCAAACGTACAGCGCGAACAATGCAGTCCAATTCACGAGCAAATGACTCGTATGAGTCGATTCAATTAATGAATCGTTAAAAAAATCGTATGATTTCGGTTTAAATCAGTCTCACATATTGAATACTCAACAAAACGTTTTTCTTTCAGTCATATCAGACTCAAATTGTGTTGCTCATATAAGGTATTGCTTAGGATAGCTACATTTGTGCGCCTTTTGTAATAATAATTGTATTAATTTTAACCATAGATATACAATATTACGCACATTGTTTATATAGGTAGGGGCATTTATTGGAGTCTGTGGCTGTTTGAACGCAAAGAGTGTTCGGTGGAGATCACAGTACTGTGCTGTCTATATAGGCTGTTTGTCTATATAGGCTGTTTGTCTATATAGGCTGTTTGTCTATATAGACAGTTCGCTGGGATTTCCAAACAAAACCTATGAACTGAAGACATGTGTTAATGACCTTTGAGATCAGTTCACTGTCCGAAGCTAAACACAATCTTTCTTTTGACTTGCTTTCTTAATTACTTAGAACAGTATCACAATAAGTTATTCAATAAAAACACACGATAAAGTATTTGAGAAACAGGAAATGCAGGAAATGACAGTTCACAGCCATCTTGGTGTCGGTGTATTATTTGAACAGGATAATGTCACTTGCAAACTATCAATTCAAACTAGCCTGTTGTCTTTTATCAAACGCATCAGCATCGAGTTAATATTAGCCAGTAAGTTCACGGACCAGCAGTCTGAACACAGAAAACACACATCTGCTGACAGATACTGTTCATATTTAACGCAGTTTACTGATAAGCGTAGACATTAACGTAGTACTTACGTTTTGCATTATCTCTCCATTTGGGGTTTTACTAAGATCTATGTGATCCAACATCAGGTACAAGGAAAATATAACAACACAGAATATGGCACTGCCAAAAACTGTGAACTGTCTGCTGAGCTTCATTTTCTCAGATGAGTCCTGTACATTCACGTGAAAGGCAAACTTTTAAGAGCGTGTGGCTCGCGAGCGGCGGTCCCGTAGGTGACAGAAGGCAGAAGTGAAAATGGGAAGGTCTTCTCGCCATGAAGAGTTGTGCGGAAGGGACACCTTCTCTAGCTGACGGCGGGGAAATATCGCGCTGTGTATCCACGGACTGACATCCACGGCGGTCTGTCTTCAAAGTTTTGACGATGCGGAAGAGTTTGTGTGATTCAGCAAATTGTGATGGTCAAACAGGCAAAGGGAAAGCGCAAACCCTGCCCCCTTCCTGCGCTTACTGGGCTACAGACCCAAAAAGTGAGCGTGGAGTTGCGCCGCCTAACGATTCCGTGAACGTCTCACGACACACACCACCACACCCCACAAGTGCACACACACACTGCACACACACGCACACACACACACACACACACACACACACACACACACACACACACACACACACACACACACACACACACACACACACACACACACACACACTGTACAGTGGTATGCACAAGGCAGGGGGCTCAGCCCTTGAGGTGACCTAAAGTAAGTCGGACCTCATACATTCGCGCTCCGCGACGTAAATGTCAATGACGCAAATTTCGCGCTCCCGGTCCCGACTGTCAAATGATTCGCGCCCCGCGGTCCCGAACTGACTCAAATGATTCGCGCTGCGGTCCCGACTGACTCAAATATCGCGCTCGCGGTCCGAACTGTCAATGATTCGGCTCCGGTCCAACTGACTCAAATGATCGCGATTCGCGGTCCCGAACTGACTCAAACGATTCGCGCTCCGCGGTCCCGACTGACTCAAAAATTCGCGCTCTGTGGTCCCGAACTGACTCAAATGATATGATTCCCCCCCCCCCCCCCCCACCCCCCCCCCCTAAAACAAACCTACTCAAATGATTCGCACTCCGCGGTCTGACACTCAAATGATGATTTCCGTGGTCCCGAATACTCAAATGATACGATTCGCGCTGCTGTCCCGACTGACTAAATGATATGATTCGCGCTCCGCGGTCCCGATATCAAATTCGCATCCGCGTCGAGCTGACTCAATGTTAGATTTCCGTGTCCCGAACTGTCAAATGATCCGTGCTCCGTGAGCCCGATTGACTAACAAATCGCATTCCCTCCGCGTCCCGACTGACTCAAATGTTCCGCTGCGGTCCCGAACCTGAATCAAATGTGTTCCGTGAGCCCGACTGACTCAAATGTGCGCTCCGCGTCCCGACTGACTCAAATGATTCCTCCCGCTGGCGCTCCGCGTCCCGATCTGACTCAAATATTCGCGCTTCCGCGGTCTCCGAACACGTCAAATGTCGCGCTCAACTATCAAATTTCGCGCTCCGCGGTCCCGATATCAAAGATTTCGCCCGGCGTCCGAACTGACTCAAATATTCTGCGGCCCGAGACCCAATTTCGCGCTCCGCGGTCCCGACTGACTCAATGATTCGCGCCGCGGTCCACTGAACGCGTCCCAACTACTCATGATTCATTCGCGGTCCCGAACTGACTCAAATACGCGCTCCGCGGTCCCGACTGACTCAAATATTCGCGCTCCGCGGTCCCCGAAACTCAATATGCGCGATTCTTCCCGAACTGACAAATTTCGCGCTCCGCGGTCCCGAACTGACTCAAAGATTCGCGCTCCGACCCCAACTGACTCAAATATAAATTCGCGCTCGCTGTCCCGATGACTCAAATTTATTCGCGCTCCGCGTGCCGATTACTCAAATGATTCGCACTCCGCGGTATTGACTCAAATGATTATTTCCGCTCCGCGGTCAAATGATTCGTGCAGCCCGATCTGACTCAAATCGCGCTCCGCGTCCCGATCTGACTCAAATGATCGCGCTCCGCGTCCCGAGTGATTCGGCTTCCCGAAGACTCAAAGAGTCGCGTCCGCGGTCCCGACTGACCAAAATTCGCGCTCCGCTCCCGACACAAAAGTAAAAATCACTAAGTCTTGAGAAAAACTTTAATACAGTTTCCTTATAGGAATCAATTATAGTATTTTATTTTTATTGTGTTCTGCAGTTCACTTGGTAAATACACCTATTTTCTGAAAAATACACGTTTATTTTATTGTATATTATGTGTATTTGTAATGTCACTTTGTTCTCATTTTTTAATAACAAAGATAAAATAAACAACGATTTTTATCCACCGACTTTGGCCAAATATCTCATCCTTTTTTAATTTTGCTAATAAAAGCCTTGTTTTTTAGGGAAATTAGTTTGGCTGTGATGCTCAAACAGCTTGCAAAATGAAAAACACTACAAAGAAAAACCAACATCAGAAAGACCGCCCCCCGATTGTTCCCTCGTAGCCATTTCGCCCTTTCTGACCTGTGCAGAGCACACACACAATCAATCAGGTGAGCTTATACATTTTAGCAATTTACAAGTTAAGGCTTCTTTATCTGTGGGGTCCAGAAATCTAAAATTACCCCCCCCCCATAGGAATTTATGATAACGGGTTGGAGTTTTATTGTGTAAGGCCTATATTTTAAATGTCATTTCTAGGCTGGACTACTGCAATGCTCTTCTGGCTGGACTTCCATCGAAACACAATCAAACCTCTACAAATGATTCAGAATGCAGCGGCACGACTGGTTTTCAACAAGCCCAAAAGAGCCCATGTTACACCTCTCTTTGTCTCCTTGCACTGGCTACCGGTTGCAGCTCGCATCCAGTTCAAGACACTGATGCTTGCATATAAAACAACCACAGGCTCAGCACCCTCCTACTTCCACTCACTATTACGAATCTACATCCCTTCCAGAAGTCTGAGATCTGCTAGTGAGCGACGCCTCGTGGTACCATCACAGAGAGGCTCAAAATCACTCTCCAGAACATTCTCGTTCACCGTTCCTGGCTGGTGGAATGATCTTCCCACCCCTATCCGGAATGCTGGATCCCTGTCAACCTTCAAGCAACAACTGAAAACTCATCTCTTTCAACACTACTTGACTTCATCATAAAAAAAACAAAAAATTTTTTTTTAAACTTTCACTTTTTCTAAATCTTCATCTTTCTCTTTCTCTCCTTCCCTTGCTAGCTTGTATTTATTTGAACAATGCCTAAGACTTGGTGTTAGGGGCACTTCCTCTGTCTGTTTGCCTCTTCAAGATTAATCGCTTTATGTATTCCCCAATTGTAAGTCGCTTTGGATAAAAGCGTCTGCAAAATGACTAAATGTAAATGTTCTAATGCACTGAACCAGAAATCTGCATTTCAGTATTACTTACATACACCAAACTTTCTATTCCTTTTTATTCTTTTCTATACTCTGACCGTTTATACAGAACGGTTTATTCAGGCTATCCACCTGATTTGTATAACATCTTATATAAAATATGTTATTTTTTCTTGCCGTCTGGCAGCATTTTTTATGATTAATGGAGTGGTATTTTATGATTAATGAAGAGATAAAGCAAGATATCCAAAATGCTCTCCTTAAAACCTATTAACTCAATTTTAACAAAATGCTTGCTTTATCCAATGCTTAGATTTCTGTTCTGAACATTTATGCAATATATAGTGCATATTTACTTAGATATCTCCCCATTTGTATATTTCAACATAACATTTCAGAAAACATATAATACAAAAAAATGTCTTAATGTACTGTGCTGTGGTCTTTTTAATGCTGTTTAGCCTACTTGTAGTGTCTTGCCTTAATACATTATTAGCTAATTAATTAATTGATTAATCAAGTGAAATACATTTTTGTGCGGTATGTTTCCTCCAATTATTAGGTTTGTAATGTGTGTTTGGCAGTGTTGACTTACGAATGAATGAATGAATAATTCCCTGGTCTACACACATTCACTTAATATTTTATGAAGCACCTAGCAAATATATCGTTGGAAATCACTTATTTTTCAGTTTCACATAATTAATCCACCCTGAACTTGCATTATTCCAATGTGTCCCCCTAATCTTATCCTATCCTACCATGCTCTGTCCCGTCCTGTAGCATTTCACCCCATCCCCGCCAGCTTTCTGTTTCCAGATGGGCTTTAAATTGCTCACGTGGTGTTGCAGTTGCTTTTACAACTGCCTTGCTGCACTCGATTATAACCAAAGACTACAGATAATGCTGTCAATGATACTCGCAGCTGATTGGCGGACATGTGTCACGTGACCCTTAAGTTTCGTGGTGACGTTCGCAAGAGTTGGTTGTTGTGACACAGGAGGCATCCAGGAACACAGGTACTGTCCGTTAACACACGACACTTTTCCTAAACTAAAACATCGTGTGCGTTTTCTGCGTGAAATTAGAGGAATAAAGGCGTCGGCAGATATTATAATCCACGCCCTAGAAGCAGCAGCGCCTGTCGAAAACATTAACGTTAGTTAGCTTGTTAGCTGCGCTCAACTTGCACCAGGGCCCGTATTCGACTGAATTGATCCCACTGATTATGTGAATCACGGGATTAGTGTTTCTTTGGATAAAAATCTGTTTCGAGGGCAGTATATTGCATTCATTGCAACGATTTATCTCCATTGTAACGTGACAAGCGATAGCGTATGTTAAGGATATTTTGTGTGTATTGTTGACGTATGTAACGTTAATGTGTTTGCTGCAAACTACATTGACAACAATAACAAGACAGTGATTATAATTAGACTGTGATGACGCAATGTCGTTATGTTACTCTGATAAACATCAGTGTGAGCTGTCATAGGTTAGCAAGCTTTAATAATGATTTCTAACCCTGGTCCTGGAGTAGCACTGCATTGCACAGTTGGGATATTCCCTATGTTTAACACCAATGAGTTATTAGTAAAGGCTCCAACACCTGAACTGGATGTGTTTTATAAGGGATTGAACCAATATTTAAAACATTGCTGCATTTTCTGCATCAAAGATGGAGAATCTTGGTTAGACTTGAATCCTTTTTGTTTTAGGCCTTGTAACATAAAACAATATTATTTGTTATGTTATTATGTGTTATTTGATGCATTAGCTGTCACACGGTATGCTTTATTTTACGTTGTTACATTTAATCATTTAGCCGATGCTTTTATCCAAAGCAAAAATTGGGGAACAAAACAAGCAATTCATCATACATGAGTCAATAAAATGTACAGTACCACAAGGTCGAGTTGCAAGACTAAGTGCCTTTGTAATTCAATAATTGAAGTGCCTTTTTTACAATGACCTCAAAAAGTATGTAGACACTTAAGTTACGTTTGCTGATTTTAGCTAGCTTTGTGTTGTTAGAATCTCGGTAGTATATCTAAATGAAAGTGTGTACTTTTTCTCTGTTACCTGCACCCAGATATCCTGTTTATTTGTCATGAAAGGTCCAATGGATGACTCGGAATGATTTATTTTGCGTCATCTGGTGGATTTTGACAACTCGAGGGCTTTTGTTAAAACTAAACTAATAATCAATCTTCTGGATTTTTGTATTCCCGTTCATGGACAGTCAGATCTACAGAGGAGTCGGGCCAAAGTCAAAAGTGAATTATGGGGGTTGAATATTTTATTCAGTCAGCTATTTTTCTCTGTTTTCTCTAGTCTTGGAGCACTGATTTCAGGAATAAAAAACTTTCTAGTGTTCAGATTTATGAAAAGCCAAACTTGCAAGCAGTGAATTACCCTTTCAAGGCTCATTCACACCAAGGTGGATAGCAAGGCCTATAGTTAGTTCTAACTATAAAGTTCTAATTCTTTGAGAATGGGGAACAGAGGAATGATAATACAAGATAGTTTAAATATTTTTTTTATTTCGGCTGATGGCCGATAAAAACATAAACAGGCAATCTGAGTCTATCTGACTTCAAAGAGCTTGAGCATTTAAAGTGGCTGATGATATAACTGCAATGCACACTTATAATAAACAGAACGTTGTCTTGCATTGTGTGGACAGCAGTATAGCTATGGTTAAATATTTATAGTTATTGTACTTGGTGTGAATTTATACTTCTGTTTCTCGTAGGAATGGGTCAAGAAGCAGGCAAGTCTGCATGGCCTAAACCAACAGGAGGATACCAGACTATCTCAGGCAGGAGGTACGGCCGGAGACACGCGTATATCAGTTTCCGACCAGTTATAGATAAACAAAGAGTCGCATCCACTGTGGACTGTCAAAACATGGACAGGACGAGTAATCAAAAGGACCCGGCAGTGGGTACGTACCAGCTGGTGATGGAAACCCTTAGTGGATGATGAAACTAAAGAGTTACTCAACATTTAAGCCAAAGTGTGTAATTTGCTCACCACAAAAAAAAAAACTGATTTGCACAAATTGTAGGGGAATTGTTGCACAATTAATGACTGCTATTGGTTGAAAAACTAATTCCACCCCATACTCGAGTCAAGTCAAACAGATTATTTTTAAAGATTATTCTGGAAATCAACTTACATATGGCTTACTTATAGTTGTCACTAAATATTATATTGACATATTATAAAATTACAAACTTCAGCAAACAAGTCCTGCGTAACTGGAAATCTGTAAGCGATGAAAGTGGAGGAATGGATTTTGAGATCGAGGTTCTCATGGTGAATAAACAGCTTTGTAATATTGGGAATGTAACGGGGATTTTGAAGAGCTGAAATATGCGTGCGTGTGTGTGTGGGTTGTTTTCTGCTTTAGAGTGAAGCATTCATCACCTTTAAAAGGTGTAGACTGAAACCCTGTAGGAGACCATTTGACTTTATTATGCAAATATATACGAGAATGGTGAGGGTGGGTTGAAGTAAGTAGAAAGAAATGGGTTTCGGGTTCTTGTGTTTTTATAGTGTGACTCTCAGGAAATGCCCAGGCTATATTTCACCCATAAAACCAAATGAAAACAACAACACAATTATTTTTCATTAAGAAAATGAAGCCTGTTGTCAGGACCAGTAAGACTTTTTTTTATGGCAATTAAGCACATGTAAAGCATGTTCTCATTGTCTTACTCTAAACGATCTCTTAATGTCCCTGAATTAATCATTTCATTCTAGTTGACCTCAATGAGAAAAATAGATTTATTAAAATGTATAATTATTAAATAATAAGATTTTTTCTTCATTAAAATAAATAGTTTACATTGTGAAGTATAATTAAGTACGTAGAGCTTTTAAGTACGTTTATAGTTTGTCATTTTTAAAATAAATGAAGGTAATTCAAATGTTCAGGACAAGGTGATTATCATTATTTTTACAATAATGCATGAGGTTTTGTTTACAGTACAGTAATGATAATTTTGGGGTAAACATAATTGTCATGAAAGAGACATAATACAAGGAAGCAAAATGTTTCTAAAAATAGGTTTTATTTTTGTTGGAAATGTAATCAAAACATTGCTTGTCTATAGTGCATATACACTTACTTCCTAGATAAAACAATGCAATGATATCCTGTGAAGGAGAATGAATAATGACTGAAACGTTTTTCTTCTAGCATCAAAGGGCAAGATTTCTTCAGTGCTTCAGAATATCCTGCCGACAGCATGCACAAATGCAGTGCGCCCCGAGTTAAACGCAGCATCAAATCAGGACGGGCACAGCAGGAGGCAGTCTTCATTGTGTAGACTCACAAAAGCGCCCTCAAACCATTTCAAGAGACCAAAGAGTGACCAGGTTGTGCCATATGACAGAAAATATTACTCTGGCATAGAAAAAAGTGAACAGGCTAGAGTGTGGCCTATCAACGAAGACCCTAAGCCCAACCCGGAAGCTCTGAGTTACATCAACATAGACGCCTATGAGCCTGACAGCAGCGGGGCTGAGGAGGAGGACTCGAGTTTAAATCCATCTCGGGCTGCTCAGAAGAGACTTGATGGGATTTGTGGATTGGGTGGGAATTCGCTTGATGATTCACATCCTAATGTATTTTCAAAAATAAGTAAACATTCAGTGCAAATGGCACCTCCTAAAAGCGCGACAGACCTTTGCTGTGAGCAACCAGATATTGAAAGAACTATAAAAGCAAACAGGAAAGTTAGTCCGTTGTTGGTTGGTGAAGACCAAGTTCCAAAATGTCAAGGGGTTACAGCCAGCTCTGCACCCGCTTCCTATAAAAGCACAGGAAAAACATACCCTGAAGAAACATTTCAGTCCGAAATGGTCGTGAGGCCAAAGATCCGCAAACAGACGAGCGAGACTCACCTTGAAAGGAGGAAACGTTCAGAAAAGGAGGAAGTAAGCCATTTGTCGGACGCAGCAGTCAGAAACAAGTGTGACTCAGCACCTCCGGATTTCCTCGCACAAACAAGCCCTGGAAATGAGTTGCTCTTTGACTTTCCACCCATGGCCTTGAGTGACCTCTACTCTGAGGACAGGACAAACGGGTGTGATAATAACACCAATGTAGATGAGGATGATGATGACGATGAGATCTGGGAAGATCTGGAGAATTTTAGAGAGAAATGTGACCCATCTACAAAGGGTGATGAAAGGTATAGTATTGCATGTATTTCCATTTCATTTATTGCACTAAAATGTGACTAATGAATTGTACAGCTTTGTGCACAAATAAGTATGTATATACAAATAGAGAGTATATAAAATCCTGACAAAAATATAATCACGTTATTTTGTATTAATATATAGTAAGAGGATTTATTTAAAATAGTGATGTATATCTATATATTTCTGTAAATAAGGTTGCATCAATGCAGAGACAGTGGTCTGTACAATATTAGAAAAAATAAATAAATAAAAACGGTCCTCAATTATTTTACATAATTAAACTGGTAATAAAAAAGAGATGAGACTTAATTGATGTGACGTTACCTTTTATCTTACGTGTTATTTATGTATCTAAACATCTTTAGATGTTATAAACTATCACACTATTGTAAAAAAAAAATGTAAGATGTTTAATTATTTTGAAAAAGGTATTTTGTGCTCACCAAGGCTGCATTTGCATTTGTGCTCAAGACACTTTTATCATCATCAATGTAGTTCTAAATATTGTTCTGGAAACTGAGATACATTTGTTTTTTTCATGATTCTTTGAATAGAACGTTCAAAAGAACAGAATCCGCTTCAAATATAAATATTTTGCAATATTATAGACAGATATTAAGTCTCTATTGTCACTTTGATTAATTGAATGTGTCCCCAAACTTAACTTTGGTTGAGTTCAGTTCTGCTCAGTTATAGAACTGTATTTTTTTAATTAAATTCTAATAAACGAAAGCATAATATTTAGGTCCCACATTCTATGTGCGAGCCAGATGTATTTCTATAGCATTGTGGGAAGTAAATACTCTTTATTCAGTTTTATCTTTTGCATCACTAGTACTCTTGAATTTATTCATCAAGCTCAACAATACAACCCTGACACAAAATATATTAAAGATATATATTTATTTATAGAAAATGCCTAAATTGCCCAAAACAGGCTTTTAAATTTGTTCCAAATTTTGCTAACAGAGTTACAGAAATTGCAAAGTCAGGTGGACCAGCCTCATTTAATAAATCCTCCTAATTGAAGTCAAGGGTGAGCTTGGGCGTTTACTGTGAATGCTTGATGAGGTATACACTCAGCAGGGAATGAGTGGGATGCCAAAGGTGCGCTCAGTGGGTGCTCATTCTGCATGCTAAGGCTCTTCAGCTAAGAGGATTAGATTGACTTTTACGAGGTGGGCTCACGTGTGTTTGTGCGTGTTCTCAGCAGCAGCTCAGATTTCAGCGAGGGCGAGTGGTCGGCCTCGTGGACGTCTGACTCTGGGCTGGAGAAAGAGAGGAGCACAAGTGAGGAAAGTTGGGAGACTCTGCCTTGCATGGATGAGCCTCCTGACAGCAGTAGCAGCAGCAGTCTGGAGGAAGTGCCTTCTCTCAACCTCGCCTTAGAGTAAGCACACATCCTCTAACAAACTGGAAACACTTTAGTAATACTGAGTAATAACATCATTACTCCGCTGCCCCCCCCCCAAAAAAACAAACAAAACAAAAACAACAACATTGATATATCTGTCCATATAGAAGTTTTGGCAACTAATTTTAAGTGTTTTCATAATGGCATTAAATTATTTATTTTGACACATTTCACAATGCCAAATTATTAACACAATTCCAAAAATAATAACTTTTTTTCCATTTAAAAACAAACCTCAATGAGAAAGCCATCCGTTGTAAGATTACATCTGTAAAACGTGGCAAAGTTTTGACATTAAGGTATTGCAGACTGCATTCCCTCTCCTTATCACTTCTTGTTTCTCCACAACTGTCTATTTTTGTGGCTTTTTCCCTTTATTCATCTATAAAAATCAACCTAATCATACTCTGTTCATTTTAAAGCACTAGATATGAAAGATCAGTGAGCTGCCTTGCTGGTCACATATTTGGGCAGTATTGAGTTAATTAGCTTCACACACTCGCATATGGCACAAATAAGAAAGTTGTCTGGGTAGGCCACTTATCTGGAATTGATTAATAAATTGGCGATTAGGATGTTTTTTCCCATCGTTTACTGATAAATGAGTCTGTCTACAGCAGTGATGTACACGGACACCTGCTACTGCTATTATTCCAACATCTTTGGTCACTAGGAACAGAATGAAATGCAATGTCAGATTAATTTAAATGTTAAGCATTTTAATAATGTTAAAGTATCCTTTTTTTCCGCTGTCCTGTGTTTGTGTGTGGTGTTCTTCAGGGAGCAGACCCCTCTGGAGGAGGGCGAGATCCCCTGGGTCATGTATAATGTGGACTCGGGCAGCAGCAGTGATGAAGACCCTGATGGTGTCAGTCAGTTTGTGCACCCTGGACTCTTTATCCTGGATGGCAACAATAACCTGGAGGATGATTCCAGCATGAGTGAAGACCTGGACACAGAATGGAGGTCAAAAAACCTTATAGATAAAAAAAAAAACATTAAAGTAATGTCATGTCATCCTGTAACTCGTACAGGGGAAATCTCATGAAACATGTCAAGAACATGATGTCCTTATAAAACTTAAATTGTTGTACTCTGCATACTAATTTATGCAGATAAAAAAAATGTAATGCGATCGTTTTACTTATTAAATTAAATGAGGTCATTTTTTACCTTTCACCAATTATGCATTATGATAATGAGAATTTGAAAGGAAAATGTGCTTGTCATAAAAATATATCACTGCCTTAAAAATAGACTTCATTCCTTTATGCAAAAAAAAATAAAAAATCCAGATTTTTGGGTGAAACAACATATATTACTGAGATTCACCCGAAAGATGCATGCCTAAAATATGTAAAATGGTAATGAAATGTATTTACTATAATATATTACAAAAATAACTATTGATTGTGTCGGCTGCGAAATGCTGACCGAGAGAGAATAGCTGTTTTTAAAAGTCCTTTGTTTTTCAGGTTTCTGGATGAATTTGGCGATGGTTTTGGGATGGCTCAAGCAATCTCTTACGTGGATCATTCCCAGCTCCTTACTTACATGGCGTTAGAGGAGCGTCTTGCTCAGGCTATGGAGGTGAGCGAATTCTATGGTTTTCTTTTTTAATCACAATTTAAATAATGAGTTTAGACATCCATCCATCCATATATTAAAAAATATATTATTATTGCTATTATAATTATTATTACTAAATAAAATATACAAATCCTAAACAATCAAGAGATATTACAATTGTAGTATTTCACTGTAGCGTTAAAAAAATATTTGAAATATTTTGTAAAAAAAATAAAATTCTTACCGTGCATTATTCTCCACATATAGCGCATACTGAACCCTAAACCCGATTTGTCAAAAAAGCCGGGTTGGTCCACTTTCAAGGCATCACGACTTCACGTTTTACTGCAGAAGCCGACAAGCGCCCTTGTTGTTACAGTAGCCAATAAGTCAATTTTAGCGAATCAGCGCGCTGTATTCAGGTCAGGTGACAAGGCTACTTTCACTTTGAAAAGACGTGCTAGCTGAGAGGAGTTTCGTGAAAGCTGACTAAAAGTGATCGAGGATGGATAATTCCGACGAACTTGATGAACCTGTGATATCTTCAGGATCGAAAAGGAAAATAAAAGCGCAAACGTTTTCACGGAGCCTTGCAAAAGCAGCGCGTTACAATGGTGAGGGAAAATCTGCGTGTCACATCCATACAGTTTATTTAATGAGTTATCGGTTTTTGCAAATGAATTCTTCATTTATATTTAAAATTACATTACTAAAATGTATGGCTCTTTTAAATTTTCTTTATTTTCAAATGTAACTTAAACCTTGTCTTTTGTTTGTAAGTGCTTCTCATTACAAGTGTGAGAAGATGGATGGTGCATGTTGTGTTCCTGAATGCATGTTATAAATGACATATAGTGACCCTCAAACACCAATGTTTCCTCTTCCTTATGTAAATCTCGTGAATAAAAAAGACCACTGAAAAATAGGCGAATCAGAACATAACACCGACTATGACGTAACAGTCGGGATCACTAATAGTTACGCCCCCAACATTTGCATATACCCGCCCATGTTCTAGGCAAGCGCCAGCTGAACCATCAGAAGTTCTGCAGGTATTGTAAATAAACAAGCGAGGACAACAGCGAAAATGGCAGATCATGGAAATAAATGCTATGTTCCAGGCTGTGCAGGGGATGTGAAGTGCAGGGATGGTTGGTGTCTGTATTCAGAAAGGCACAGAAAGCAAATAACGCGTTCTAATAAAATAATGCGAGCCACTAAAGGGACATGGTTAGCTTCTTGCTAGCGGTAGCCAGTTACAGTACATACGATTTCACTTACCACATAAACAGAGTAAGGAGAGATGAGGATTATGGTGAATGATTTACAGATCCTGAGCACCGCTGACAAGCGTCTGATCTTGTAAAATGTGTGGTAATTGCTGTTGCTCCATAATATAAACAGAGCGATTGTGAATCTCGAAAGTGAAAGTAAAAAGCGATCGTGCATTTGAAAGCCAGCAGCATATTTATAGCGGCTCCCTGATGCCTGCATTTTATATACAGTATAATTACCCGATTATATAACTGTGAGAGAAAGTATTGAAATATATATTTTCTCTGTGTTTCCTTCCTGTGAGCTACTGAAATGAGCCGCACTGTGAAACAGCCAATCAGAGCAGAGCTCAACATTATTATTCATGACCCTGCCAAATAAGTCAATAACAGACTCCCTTCATTCTAGGGAGAAATCCTAGGGTTGTAAATGGACATGTAAACTGTTTCTGGAGAATGTTTGCCCTTACCTAAGCCACATACCTTCTATATAGATATCAGAGAACAATTTAAAATTCTGTATCAATGCATTCTATGGCACCTTTAAGTGAAATGCAGCCTTTGCCATTTGATAATTGCGCTAAGCCATATTACAATTACGGTTTTATTTTGATTGGTTGTGCAGCTCTAGCATTAAGCATATATTAAAATGTTTACCAAACTGAATGGAGTTTGTATTGCTTCCCTAGTATTGTGATTTTGCTGTTTGAATCACTGTGCAGTCTAACTATATTCGTTTTGATGTCACTAAGGGTCAGATTTTTTAAATAAAGAGTATCTTCTTTTTTACATCATCTAGACCAATTTGAATTAATGGTCAAATTTAAATGGAATATCAAGATGCATTTAGTTTAATTATTGTTCATGTCTTAATGAGATAAAAGCATAGTAGTCTTGCATAATGTATGCTGCTTTTTCATTAACATATAAATATTGTGTTTGCATGAGCACCTAAGTTATACAAATAAATGATCCATCTTAATTTAACCAAAAAGACGTTGGACTCGGTGCTGACTGATGTGGTTAAACCCCAGCAAACTTAATTGATTTCAGCCAATGAGAGAGCACACTAGCAATGTAAGGCTTAATGTATAATTAACTTGTTTCTGTCTTTATCCAGGGGAAATGAAATATGCTAATGTGTTTTGTTGTGTTGCAGGCAGCACTGGCTCATCTGGAGTCTTTGGCTATAGATGTGGAGCAGGCTCATCCCCCCGCCACTGAACAAATCATCGACTGCCTACCCCAGATCACCATCAATGCCGAAAACATTGGTACTACTTCCTTCACTTGTAGCTGCATAAAGTGCACACAATACAACACTGCAGTCAGCACGTGTCTTATAGTCTAGTGCACAGTTTTTAATCAGTCTGCTCAAACAATATGCAAATTTGGACGGACTCTGTGTTTAGTAGAAATTCAGTAAAACCAATAAGAAATGTTATTTTATGAAGCATTATTTTATGGGGTTTAAGCGTACTATATTATTGGATAAGTCTGGCATGTGTCACTAGAGAGACGTTGGTTATTTCACTGGCAGATCAAGTTTTTGAATGACATTTTTAAAAGACATTACGTGCTCAATCAAGCTCTAAAAATGCATGGATATATTGATTAATATCAATAAACCTGCATTTGTAAAGTAGATTGAATTTTTATTTCAAACAAACGGTTCAAATTGTCAAATTTGTCAAAAGAAAAAACGTATAAATTCACAAATGTATTTAAAATGAATTTATTTTGTCCGACAAGCCATGTTTTTTTTAATTCAAACAATAAATACTGTTTTGTGCTAGGGCTGGGCGATATAGCTAAAAAAATTAAGAAGCTATAATGTTCCATATCATTTGGTATCTGTAATTATTGAAAAAAATATATAACCTGTTTTAAACCGAGCAGTAGAAAAAGGTTTGAATTAAACCACTGTATTTATAATTTTAGTTTTAACAGTCGTGTACCGTCGATAAATAGCGATTACCGTTTCATTGCCCTGGTCTATTTAGTGGCTATTTAACGTGTTGTGACAGATTGCTGTCATAATGATTGGCACGTGAACTGATCATCTCTTCCTCTTTAATAGTTATAGCACAAAATAAACATGAATGAATGTCAGAAGGTATCTTGTTTTCAAAACACACCATTTTTCAATTTTAAGTCCACCAATGTTAATCTACTCTCATGTCTGGTGTGTTTGTCGTACAAAATGGCAGATTTGGCGTTATGATGGGTCGGATCGCCTGTCGGTCAGATCGCTCAGTCAGGCTCCGGGCGAAGGGTGAATTCCAACATGACACGCAAGTGTTCATAACTGTTCGGAATACAGAAGTTATACAGCTTTGTGGTATATTACAAACTTTATAGGAGTGTTACAAACCGGGTGTGTGTTTACGTGATTGTACTGTATTTATAATTTGCCTTCCTGTTTCTCACTGCTGCCCATCTGAAGTGTTATGCAGATGGGAATTGTAGTGTGTATGAGATACACCGAAACCCAAGCTCATCACCTCAAAATTATTAACTTGAAATACTTTGCGTACTCCTTTTTAGTGCAATAGGAACACCAGTTGAGAAATGTATTCTACAAAACTCACCACACGGGACGAATGCCGGGAAAATCACGCTCTCACACTAATGTCCCATTTCAACTTTATTGCCCGAGTGCATTTGGGGTGACAAATCTGCTCTGGAAAGCATAAAATGACTTCATTTTCAGCCCTCGTGACTGAAATGAATAATTTGATGTGTGCGTGACTGGATCGAGACATGTTTAAATATTTGGTTTGGTGTTGTATGTTCACGAGTTGAGTCTTTTACATGCTTTCACACGCACACTCTCTTTGGTTCTGCAGAGCAGGAGCAGTGCTGTGCCATCTGCTGTTGTGAATACGTCAAAGATGAGATCGCAACCCTGCTGCCGTGCCGCCACATGTTCCATAAACTCTGTGTCACTCTCTGGCTCAGAAAGGTAATGCTGTTTCTTTCTTGGAGCTTGTGGAAGAGACGACAAATTAAATGGTTTATTTCAGCCAAAACTTCACATTCTGTCATCATTTACTCCCATTTGATTCAGACTTGTATGATTTTTGTTTATCTTCAGAACGTGATTAAAGAAACTCAATATTCTCTCATCCTTTTTGAGCATCCATTGAAAGTCCGTGCAACCACAACTTTCATGCGTTAAGTCCAAAACAAATTTGGTTACACTTTATTTTAAGGTGTTACAGGGTAATTATACATTTAATTACTGAGTAATTTTAACTAACTACATGTACTTCACTACATGTGATCCTCTTTTATCACAGTACAGTTACACAATCTTTCATAGACATATTCATGTTTAAACTCTGTTAATATAAACAACGTATTAGATGCATTTGGCTATAGATTTGTATTTTAAGTTGCTCAAGCAACACATTTAAACACAACGTATAGCCTATATTGTGTTAGACAAATATTTAAAATTAAAACTTACCACTGACAGAAACAGTCGTCTCGTGCCTTTTACATTTAAATCTTTATTACAAACAGTCCTGCGGGTCTTAAAGAACTTTGTTTTTCTACCTCCACAAGACAAGTGCATATGTTGCCTTTATTGATCTAAAAGTGCACTTTTATTTGTTTTAAACCTAGCCAAAAAGCCTGTGAAACACCGTAGATTTTAATTATATCTATTTATTGTGAAATTACTACATTTCCATGTCAATCCATGTTCATTTTTACCACAAACAAAAAGCTGGCACTTTAATTCAGGGCATGCAGCACAGCAAAAATCGACTCTGTGCACCGCTCCTGGAACGCACTGCCGGACCGCAACCGCGTACAGTGTGAACATGGGTTAACATGGGTGCGGAAAAAAATACGCACTGCAAACGGAGCATGTTTGAATCAGGCATTATGCAAATATTTCCACATCGTGATGTAGACATGTGGGGGCGTGTTTAAATGAGCTGTTTTAGGGGGGCGTGGTCGAGTCTTAACTTTTATAAAGAATATCTCTTTGGTTTTGAGACTTTAGTCTTTGCAACTTTAAGGATCTTATCTATGCACAATCAGCTTGTTACACTCCAAAGAGAAAGAAAACTTGAAATCGCATCATGTGACCCTTTAATGGATGGACTGTTGTCTTTGAGGTTTCAATATCTCTTTTACGATTTCAATAAATAATCTTAATTTGTGTTTTTGACAGTCTTATAAGTTTGGAACAACCCATTGGAGTGTCAGTAAATGATGACAGAATTTTATAATGACAGAATTATATGTACCGAATACTGTCTTTTCATGATTTTCAGTCTGGCACATGTCCAGTGTGTCGCCACGTTCTGACCCCGGCGGTGAGCGAACCTGCATCTTCAAATACTGAACAAGAAACGCCGCCATCCGGTCACAGCGCGTCTGGGGGAACGTGTTGAACGTCAGTCATACACTCATCAAAACAGCCCACAAAAAACACTTCAATAATAAATCATCAGTCTCACAAAGAAATGGCAAGCAGCGGCCTGAACTAGCATTCAGATTCCATTTAACCTAGTGACTTGTGCTGCAATTCATGGTCCAAACATGGCAAACTAAACCTTATTTTCTAAGAAAATATGAATACATATATATTCATAGGAAGCATATTTATTCATGTTTCAATTAAAATGTTTTTGTACATCCAGGCTCAACGTAATTACATGCCTTTAACGTTTCATGTCAAGTAAAACTCCAATGCAATCTCTCAATAAAAGCACACATTTGGTTCAAGTGATCATTTCTTTGCTCCGTTCAGAGTGGCTTCCACCCTGAACTCTCTCCAGATATCCATTCAGTTAATTCAGCTGCTGAGGTGCATTGCAATTCCAGATTTAAGTGCATGTAGCTGGATATGAATGATAATAGCTGTGCGATATATTGCACTCTGGTTCATAAACATATTTGTATAAATCATCCAAATGATGGCCGCTGAATCGGTAGTTTTCACAAAAGCACCTTCGGGAGCAATATCATTTCCAGAAGACCGTGTGCGAGAGGTTGACAGTCTGAACTGGAAAATATGATGGCGGCGGACTATAAATATGAAATGGATTTGTGCTGTTTATTGCTAAGGCAATTGGCATGTATTCAACGTCGTGTTATTTAGAGGCAGCAGCTCGTATCTGTGGAGAAAAGCATCGCTGCAGAATAATACTGAAAGGCGCAGGTGTGCGGCCACCAAAATCACGCATTATTGTGGATTCTATTTACTGGAATCTTGCAAACCAGAGTACCAGACACATTATTTATGTATTTTTGAAAGACACTGTAAACATAATTAACTCTTATGAGTTATATGTATAAGCCTTCCAGCAGATTTCACGGGCTGAATGATCCGTGAGATGAACAGCTGTAGGCACTTTCCACAAATAGGGTTTAAATTGGTGTCCCAGTTTAACAATAAAACAATGGGTCTTATTCACAAATAATTATGTGGATTATTCATATCTGTATGCACAGGAGAACTTCTCATGAAAAATGCATATAATTCACAAATGTTGAGTATTTGAAATGAACAGTAATTTGAATAAAGCACGCTCCATATAAGGGCTTCCTGCACAACCTTTCCTTCGCAGCTTTACGTTTGTCTGCTTAAGTGATTTTTATTGGTGGTTTGTGTATGTGAAGATTCAGCTGATTTTTCAGACATTTAGAAGAAATGTAAATGGAAAGTTATGAATTTGAGAATTTGTTGCGTAAATTTTATGCACAAAATCGGGTGTATGCACAGTTAATGAATGAGACCTAATGTACTATAGAGAGGAAACTACTGGATAAGCTATATCTATATTATCTGAATGAATGCTGGCAAGTCATTAAATGTGATTAATCGCATCCAAAATAAAAGTTGTTTAAATAATACATGTGTGTACTTTATATAAAGATATACATGTAAATACATATAAATATTTTCAAAATATATGCTGTATGTGTCTTTTATTTATATATATATATATATATACATACACAGTACACACATAATTATGTAAACAAAAACTTTATTTTGGATGCGATTAATCGTTTGACCACTAATCTGTAGTTATTTATATTTACCACCATAAATACTCACTCAATTTTAGACACAAATGCTACAATTACTTCATGATTTCCACATAAATAATAATGACAAATTTGATACAGTTGAGTCACATTTAAGGTGACGTCAGTAAGCTAATTGAATTTTCTCCATTTGTTTTTGTCTGCATTCACCAAGCTCAACCATTCAACTCTGTTATCAAATTTATCACAATAAAAATAAATATAATTTTCTTTAATATATGGGATTTATCTAGAAAAAGTATTTTCTTTTCATTTTAATTCATATATAAATCAACACTCTAGCATACAACCAAACTAGCTTCAAGTTTGTATTTCTTGTAATATTTTTTGTTCATTATTATTGTATTACTAGAAAATACGACTTTTCTTAAGACACATTTTCCAGCTTACCAACATCTCCAGCCCCCCCCCCCCCAAAAAAAGAGCATACATTATATTAAACAGACAGCTTATATAATATTTAGTTTGACCTCCTTAAGGTTAAGCACTTCCCTTTAAACACCGTATCATTTTGATTGAAAGCCCGTTGCACACATATCATTTATTCAGCTTTTCAGTGCTCAATTTAGTATGAAGACCA
Source organism: Ptychobarbus kaznakovi (assembly GCA_027422405.1). Lineage (NCBI taxonomy): Eukaryota > Metazoa > Chordata > Actinopteri > Cypriniformes > Cyprinidae > Ptychobarbus > Ptychobarbus kaznakovi. The sequence goes on from CM049797.1 coordinate 13,234,003, forward strand.
ATTCTCACCATTAACTAGTTGCTTATTAGCATGTCTATTATTAACATATTGGCTGTTTATTAGTGCTTAGAAAGCAAATATTCTGCATGACCATATTCTACTTCCCTAATCCTACCCAATACCTAAACTGAACTACCGTAAGCAGCAAATTAGGAGTTTGAGGCAAAAGTAGTAGTTAATGGTTTATTAATGGCAAGACTTGGACTTTAAAATGAAGTCATTGCACACAGAGTCTGACATTTTGTTGCACGTTGAAAATTAAATACGACCTCACGTTGTGTCAATCACATTTACACACTGCCTCCGAAACTTTCGTCCGTCATAAAAAAATTCAGATCAGGTTTGATTTTCTGCGTTTTTGCATCTGTAGCAAGTATTTTGATAGGAAAGGATGACGAATACGAAAAAACATATGAAAATTTCGGACTCAGTGTGCAAGAACCTTAACCCTCACGTTTAATTCATTTCAAGCAGCAAATTCAAAGACTCCAAATTTTATTGCAAGTGTACAAAATAAACAATGAGCAGACATTGTTATAGTTGAATGTCCATCAGAGAGGTGTTATGAGCAAACAGAGACAGACGAAAACAAGGAATCAAGCCTTCTAACCATTTCACTTTTCATATTTCCTCTTTCAGGTGGCAGGGGTGAAAATCTCTAAAAGCATTAGTTTGAAAATTAAACATCCAGTGTTGCTTTTCTTCTTTTGTTCATGGATCAATTCAAGACAGTTTTGAGTTGATCATTTCCTGAAACAGTAACTTTATGCTGTTTTATATTAATCATTTTAAATCATAAAAAGGCCCAAAGTGCAATCAATACAATAAGTGTTTCCATCACAAAATAAATAGTCCAGCACGGGGAAAGAAGAATTGCCGATCTGAATATTTTGCTTATTGTTAGAGTAATCGCTGCTCTAATAAAACAAGCCATTTTTCTGATGGAAGTTTACATGAACACTGTGCAAGTCAGACATGGGAAAGAGAATCGAATGTCTTGGAGTAACACAATACTGACGTTTGCTTTAATACACTGACAGTAGGAATTATAGTGAATGGTACAAAAAGATTAAAATGCTAGAATAATATTACAGTATTTCAAACACACTATAGAGATAATTTATTTGTAAAAAAAAAACAAGAGCTCACTCACCAGTAGTTTATTTCATGTAAGCTCAGCTTCACCAAAAAAATGTAAAATAATAATTTTGATATGAACCCCATATGAATCATGCAAGGATACAAATCCAAGCTTTGTGTAAATTGTCACCAGTTCTGCATGATTGGCACATGCATTTTATTGCATGTCAAACTCCATTGACTTTTGGCTGCATTATAGTGATAGCAACAACGTGAAGAGAAATGATTTAACATCTCAGTCAATGATATTGGACCCTCTTTAGATATTCCAAATGTGCAAATATTAGAGCAGTATTGATTCTGGGTCTTAATCGCTACTATTATAGCTGAAAGTTGATGCATATTCCTGACAGACATCCACATTTCTAATATCATTAGTTTTGCAGTGAAAAAAAAAAACACCTACAAAATGACATTACTGAATCTACAAAAAAGTATTTACAAAATACAAAAGGAATGCTTTGATAGAGTAAACCTCGAAGAAACCACTATTCCATTTTTGTGGAAATGGAATGATACATTTATGTGACTCGGGAACAAGAAGCTGCTGGACTGGGCGGCCCACACAGATGTGTGGTATACACATCTGTATACACAAGCATGGAAAGAAAATGGCACTTGACAAAAATGGTAGGAAACAACATGATACTCTTAATACAAAACACGTCATTGTCTAACCAAACCTGTAATACTTGTGTTGGTAAACGCATCTATTAGTACTCAAGAGTTGTTTGGGTGAGAAAACCTGATCGTAAAACAGCACAAGAACATCACAATCCAAGACAATGGCATAGATACAAATAAACATGCTTGTGACTGGCTTTGGTTGCTGGTTACAAGAAAAACAGATCCCCCGACATAACAAACACAGTTTTGGACAGAGCTTTTGGTGACCTCTAATATGCTACATAGCAACATTGTAAATATAAAGAGATAGTTCACTGAAAAAATTAAAATTCTGTCATTATCTACTCCTTTTCATCTGTCCAAAATAGTATGATTTTCTTCGTTTCAAACAGTTGTTTTGAAGGCAAGCTGCTCTTTTCCATACATTGAAAGTTACTAGGATTGTCAAGCTACAAAAAGTACCATAAAAGTATCCGAAAAGCAGTCTATTTGACTTGTTCCGTATATTGTGTGTAACTTTGTGTGACAGAACGAAATAAAATTTAAGTTGTTATTCACTGAAAATCTTCCACATTTAAATTTGATGCATCATATTTGCTTGTGACAATGAATGGGATTTCGGCATCATTACAAGTGTTGTCGCCCCTTCAAATAACGTATCTAAATATGTACAAACCATAAACGAGAACTGAGTGAAGCGAAAGATTTTCAGTGAACGGCAATTTGTGTGCTCAGCAGATTTGAAATATACTGCAAAAATCATATAGACCACTTCTATGATATTCTCTGGTGCTTTTTGAAGCGCAAGGGCTCCGGTAATCATTTTCGTTCACAGTATAGAAAAGAGCAGTGTGAACATTATACTAAACCTCTTCTTTTGTGTACTACACAAGAAACTCAAATCATAAAGCAATCGGAAAGGCATGGAGGTGAGCAAATAATGACAGTTGACTTTTTTTTTATTCTGAACTATCACTTTAAACGTCAAATGACATGAGCCACAAAGAGGTGTGAGGTTGAAGTATTTGGAGATTTGGAAGAAATCTGAAGGCTTGTAAACTGTAGATTGATGCAGTGTTGCTTGGTTTTACATTAAGGCCACCTGGCTGTAGTAAAAGTCCCTTTAAGGTATTCTATAGACTTTGCTGTAGTATACTGTTTTTGTTATTATAAATTGCACTTGGGTAAATCTATGCATTTGGTCTCATTGCTTGATGAGTGCTGAAACGCTGGAATGTCACTCAATCAAAGTCTTAAGGATGTGACGTTATTTTGTGTGACTGACAAACATCTGTCATTTTCCCCCCCACAAAAGTTCCTATTACTCCAATTACATAAAAATGGCATAAAATGGCTTGACTATAAAACTCCCCAAACCATTAGGTTTTAGGACTTTAAAAAAAATCATCATTATTTGCAATATGAAAAAGCAATATTGTTATTGGGTGGACAAACAGTCCATCTTCACACATTTATCTCCATATTGTAAAGGGATAGTTCCCCAAAAATGAATATTCTGTCATCATTTATTCACCCACATGTCCTTCCAAACCAGCATGACTTTTTTCTTTCCTCTGTTAAACACAAAACATAATTTTGAAGAATGTTTCTACTGTTTTGTCTATATAATGAAAGTGAATCCAGTATAAAACTTCTGTCATTATGGACCCAACTAACCCTCTCTGATTGGACCAGAAACACTTCAAAATGTTTTTGTGTTCCAAAGAAAACAGAAAAGTTCTGCAGGTTTGGAACAACATAAATGTGAGCAAATGATGACAGAACTTCATTTTTGGGTGAACAACCCCCCTTTTTCACTGGTGAGTACACAGGAGTACTCAAAGGCATACTGAATACACCCAATACATCTTACATGCTGTCTATCGTAGCTTACCTGTTGCTCACTTACCAAAAAAATGGGGGAAATCTGCATAATTTTGACATCAGAGCAAAGCTGAGACCTCTCTCCATGCTAATGGCTCAAAACAGCTGGTGCATAGGCAGTTCACACAGTGATTATGTGACGGAGTACTCTTTAGTACAATAATAGCATGTCATTCGAGGGCGAAACATTCGTTGTGTTTCTTTCTGCAGATTAGGGATCACCTGGATGTGAAGTATGAGTTTGGCCTTCCAGCCATTTCCTCAAAGGCTATTTTTTCTTGACAGAGGCCAGTTCTTTCTGAATGTCGACAAATTTGGGTCGATTCTCAGCCTTGTACTCCCAACATCTCTGCATGATCCTGTACACCTCATCTGGACACTTCTGTGGGCAGGACATTCTGTAGCCTACATTACACACAACACACTTTCTGTCAGGGTTGATTATAAATCAATCATAATGTGATAAAACAAAAATGAAATATCCCATCAATCTGTCTCTGGATCATTCAGTGGTTTCGTACCTTTTTCGACCTGTTCTCGAGCCTGCTGGTTGGTCATGCCTGGGTAAGGACACACTCCTAGACTGAAGGTTTCCCACAGGAGGATCCCATAACTCCACACATCACTCTCTGAGCTGTATCTCCCTGGGATTTAAACAACAGGGCAAACATCAGCTTGGATCCAACGTAAGAACTTGATGGCTCGAAAATATATGGATGAAGAGCACAAATCAAGTACCTGAGTAAAAGTACTTATTTTGAATGTACTTAAGCGTTAAAAGTAAAACGAACTTCTTGTTCATTGATCATTTAAGTTTACAAACAAATCAAATCAAACATTTCATTAAAAGGGGGTGACCCAATACTTTTGGAAATATAGTGTATACACACACACACACACACACACACACACACATACTGTAGAATGGGGTTCATTAGAAGAAAGAACGTTTTGTAGGTTTAGAACAACTCAATCAATTCACACCTATTATATTTGTGATCAGGATAATTGTATTAAGTAGTGGAAGTAGCTTTAAATGATCAAAAACGTCTTCTCTATATTATATTTCGTTATTATTATTTTAAATCAGTGCTATTGGTCATCGTTATGTCTGTTTGTGGGTTCTACAAATATTTAACCAATGAAAAGCATTCAAAAGAGCTTGTGAATAAAGCCTATAATGCCATTTGATCGGTTTGTGGAGTAAGAAAAATTGAGCTGTTAAACTGGCAAATAGAGGTTTCAAAAAGTATTGAATAAAAGGGTGCTGTTAATTGAGGCCAATGTGTATTGGATAAAAACATTAATTTCATAATGATACCCCCCCCCCCCATTTTAAATTCTTATTATCCAATGAAAGGTTAGATTTTTTAAATAAAAGATCAAAAGGATTAACAATGCAGATTCATTTTCACAGCCTTCTTTGATCATACTTACAGAGGGTGCTGATATTTTTCACCATGATTGTATATATATATAGCACATTTCACACAAAGTGGTAATTCAAAGTGCTTTACAAAAAAGGAAGTCAAATAGTCATTAAAATAATAAATCACAACAATAAAAACAAGGAATTAACAACACAACAAATAATCAAACTCTTCCGCACCGAGTGTAAAAACCTTCCAAAACACCTAACTATTCCACTACTACACCCCCTACTTACTTTGACCATCATAAACCAAACACAGAACTCAGAGGTCCTTCTTTCAACTGATTAACCAACACACGTGTCTTTCTTTGCCCACATTCTATTTACTATCACAGCACTTACTTTAACATTCTGTTTATACTTTTAAAATTATATACAAATTGATTTAAAATTAATTTAAAACAGTTTAGAATAGAAAATTAATATACATAAAGTACAGTGCAATCAGTTCGGACGTAGCACAGTGTTCATTCAATAAATGCACAGATAAACAGATGAGTTTTGAGTCTGGATTTTAAATGTGGCTAATGTTTTAGCACATCTGAACTCTTCTGGAAGCTGGTTCCAACTGCGGGCGGCAAAATAGCTAAAAGCGGACTCCCCTTGTTTTGTGTGAACCCTTGGTATTTCTAACTGACTCGATCCTACTGATCTGAGTGGTCTGTCATATTCAGTGAGCATATCTGCAATTTATTTAGGTCCTCGGCCATTGAGTGATTTATAAACGAGTAAAAGTACTTTAAAATCAATCCTAAATGTAACTGGAAGCCAGTGTAAAGACCCGAGGTCTGGTGTGATATGCTCAGATTTTCTGGTTCTAGTCAGAATCCTGCAGCAGCGTTCTGGATGAGCTGCAGCTGTCTAATGGTCTTCTTTGGAAGGCCGGTGAGGAGACCATTACAATAATCCACCCTGCTGGTGATAAAGGCATGAACAAGTTTCTCCAAGTCTTGACTGGAAACAAAACATCTAATTCTTGCAATGTTTTTGAGATGATAGTATGCTGATTTAGTTACTGCTTTGACATGACTACTGAAACTAAGGTCTCCAGAATCACCCAAAGATTTTTGACTTGATTTTTAGCTGTTTGACCCCTAGAGTCAAGGTATGCATTCACCTTGAGAACTTCATCTACATTTCCAAATGCAATGACTTCAGTTTTCTCCTTGTTTAACTGAAGAATGTTCTGGCACATCCAACAGTTAATTTAATCAAATGCATTGGCAGAGGGAGTCAATGGGGCTATAGTCATTTGGAGATAAGGCTAGGCAAATTGTAGTTGTTTATGTTTTAAATATCCTGTGCATAGCAGTTCATCTTTCATATCATGATATTTTAGCCAAATGTATTAAACATTTAAGCTAAAAAAAAATTGAGTGCCCATATAGCTACAACAAACTTTATAACATGTAAATTGATGAAAATGTAACGCAATTAATCTGCGTCCGTTCTAATTCAGATTTTTTTCCTTATCGTAAAAGGTCGGGCAACACTGATCTAAGAGCAGCACAGACACCATGAGTGCCTTACCATAGTTCAGTGCCTCCGGTGCAGTCCACTTGATTGGGATCTGTTTCAGTCCTGATGAGGAGTAGATGCCATTGTCCTCCTGGCGGGACATCCCAAAATCACTGATCTTCAGCACACTGTTCTCTCCCACAAGGCAGTTGCGAGCAGCCAGATCTCTGCAAGATTTTGAGAAACACTGTAATACCACCTCATAAACAATGCAACACATGCACTCTCAGCTCACAATCTTGACGGTGATTGAACAATTCACACCTGCCAACAAAATCATCTATAGGAAAATTGGTCTAAACTGGTTTCAAATCAGAAGGCGAGAAAAGTAAACTTCTGCCAACAAAATGATTGTGAGGAGCTGGAGCAAGCCGTCTAGACCCACAATTATCCTATGATTACACTTATGAACACCCCCAGTCTGGAAAAAGTGCCCAATGAGACCTGCAGCAGCCAAGACAGGATAATCTGTCTTCTGCTGTCAAACATATCTACAAAACCTCAGTATAAAAAGTGTTTTATAGCCATGTGCTTTCTGGGACTGGATCAGTTTGGAACCTGTTGACATATGGTTACATCACAAAAGAGATTTTGGACAAGCTATGATGTTTCTGGCCAAGTGTAAAAGCTTTTTTTTTTTTTATTAAAGAATTATTCCCCCCCAAACTGAATTTTTTATAATCATTTATTCACGCTCACATCATCCCAATATATGATCTTCTTTCTTCAGATGAACAGTTCATGACTGTAATCCATATGACCCTAATGGATGACTGAATGTAAGCAAAACGATAGGTATGTGGGTATGTGCAAGAAAAACACTAATATTTTAAATGTTTTTTCAGTATAAACCACAGCACAGTGGATCTACTTTTGGGTTACAATCCACATGCATTATATGGATTTATAGCGCACAATAGTTTCATGCTTGTTTCATTTATTGGCATGTTATAAGCGGTGTTGGGCAGTAACTAGTTACTAGTAACGCATTACAGTAATAATATTACTTTTCCTGGTAACTAGTAGTGTAACTAATTACTAATAAAATTTAAGTAATAATATTAGTTACCATACAGAATAATGGCTAGTTTCTAGTTACTTTGTCACAATCTGAAACTGAATTTAATAAAAAAATTCAGTCATCTCTATCAATTTTCATAATCATTGTCGTGCATGTATGCACATGGCGGTTTCCCGTCTTTCGGATGAGACGTTAAACCGAGGTCCTGACTCTCTGTGGTCATTAAAAATCCCATGGCACGTCTCGTAAAGAGTAGGGGTGTAACTGGCCAAATTCCCACCACTGGCCTTTGTCAATCATGGCTCCTAACAGTCTCCTAATAATCCCCATCCACTTGATTGGCTCTATGTCTCTCTCTCCTCTCCACCTGTAGCTGGTGTGTGGTGAGCGCATACACTTGATTGGCTCTATGACTCTCTCTCCTCTCCACCTGTACTTGATTGGCTCTATGACTCTCTCTCCTCTCCACCTGTATCTGGTGTGTGGTGAGAGCATACACTTGATTGGCTCTATGACTCTCTCTCCTCTCCACCTGGTGTGTGGTGATTGATTGGCTGACTGTGTGGTGTGTGGTGAGAGCATACACTTGATTGGCTCTATGACTCTCTCTCCTCTCCACCTGTAGCTGGTGTGTGGTGAGAGCATACACTTGATTGGCTCTATGACTCTCTCCTCTCCACCTGTATCTGGTGTGTGGTGAGCGCGTACACTTGATTGGCTCTATGACTCTCTCTCCTCTCCACCTGTATCTGGTGTGTGGTGAGCGCGTACACTTGATTGGCTCTATGACTCTCTCTCCTCTCCACCTGTAGCTGGTGTGTGGTGAACGCACTGGCACTCTGTGTCGCACTGGCACAGCCATCGCATCATCCAAGTGGATGCTGCACACTGGTGGTGGTTGAGGAGAGACCCCCCCCACATGAGCGCTTTGGGTGTACAGCAATACACAATAAAGCGCTATATAAATGCATCATTCATTCATTCATCACCAATGCAGCAAGCAAGCTTCGTCAGGAGGAGAAAGCCACATCATATAGCAGCTGGAAATACAGCCATTATTTTAAAAGGTGCTGTATATGTAGGATTGACCTTGGTATTGCAGTCCAACAAGATGTTTTGTTTTCACCCGGCACCTCCTCCTCAGACTTGACGCACACGCATGTTGCCAGATTAACAACACCAACAGGAAAGAGCACACATGACGATGAATGACATGAAATACGCTGGATTTTCCGCCAACTGGCAACCCGGTGTACCGAAATACAGTTGGGTAAACTGGCAGTGGGCAGGTTTCACAAACCGACATTCCGGCCCGGAACGCACATTTTCAAAGGAGAATAACTGACTGTAGCATTGTTTTTCAGATAAACAAGTGTGTTAACTTAGCATGTTCGTTATATATCGGCAAACATATGGTATTTTTATGATTAAGTAGAGTCAAAAACTTACATACAGCACCTTTAATTTTGTAGAGAGAAAGGATGACAAAAACATCAATCACATGTAAATTGTGTAGTGGTACTAAGACTTTGTCTATTGCGAATCCCAACATGCTTGGTTGGGTCCACCTGCTTGAGCCCGTTTGCATATTTTACAATGTTGCCTCTTTATTAAAAAAACAGAAGTTGTTTAAAATATTGTGGCTTGTCATCGGTTTGAGCCAAATGGACTCTTTATCTGTAACTCACGGATTCAGAGGCTGCAAAAATTATGCAATTACCAGATTTTTGGGGTGTAATGGAAAAGTGATTAAACTAGTAGTGTAACTAGTTACTGTTAGCTGGGAGTACAGTTATTTTAAATTATAATATTTCAAAATATCAGGTTATTCTATATATTTTATCAAATAAATGCAGCAGAAAAAAAAGTTTTCATATCACAAGGTTCAGAATTCAAATCTTAAAAGAGTAGTCCCTTATCTGTTTTTTTTTTTTTTAAGTCTACAAAAGTCGATCGTCGTATTCTTAATGTCTCTTTCATATGAGGAAGATTATTCTAAACTCTTCCATCCCCAACCAGTGATTTAAGATTCTAGTCTACAGCCCCCACTGTGCCTCTCGCTTGCATTTATGCGGAGCAGATATCCTCAGCCATACAACCATATTAGGTTGTCACATCCCAAAAATTGCTTTGCTGACATGAGATGGGGAAAGCCAGTAGGGGGGAGCGGAGAAGAGAGGGGAGAGCTGACAGCAAGGTGCTCAAACCGCCGCCGCACCCTAACATGATCATGTCTGATAGTAAATGGATTTTAGCGGGGTGCTGATAGAGCCGTGGCAGTGTAAGCGCCCAGAGCTTATTTCTGATCGGAGACTCGATTGTGAGCGACATGTATTCAGCCGGCCGGCTCCGGCCTCAAACAGCACAATGCACCAAAGCCTATTTCACAGTTTAAAAATCACTACCAGAAAGCAGCAAGAAAATGAAAAATGAAATATAATTATTTCACAACTTCTTAAATATGAATTTAAGTTTTAAACAGCCTATTAATTTTTAAAACATTTGACATTAAATCTGTTGCTGTTCATTGAAAATGAAAAGACAATTTTATGTATCTTTTAGGATAATATTTTGTAAAATGTTTCTATGAAGAACTAAATCATACAGACAGCACAATATCATGTAACCTCAAACCAACTCAAAAGCAGCTGCAGCCTAATATTTTAGATTTAATGACTTTTTCTAATATGTTGCCTTTTCTAACATGTTGACAATTATGCTACTGGATGAAAATGAATAAATAATATGAAATGTAATACCACTGATTAATAAATATTTAAAAAGGTTGAGCAATTCTGCATTAGGCATTAAGAACGGCAATGTATCCTGCAATGCATTAAGAACTGTGTTTCCAGACATAATTATGTGTTTTTTTAGGTGCTGCGTTTAGATATATATTTTGAGACACTATCTTTGTATTTTGTTACTGGTTCATTTTTTAAGTTTATATATCTCGTTGTTTAAAATGTTCAATGCTTTATCAGAGCTGTATCTTTGTCGCTATGATCTGATTTCATCCTTGTATTATAGTGTAAGAGACTCATGCTCTGCAGAAGCGCTACAGCGGTCGGTCACGCCATATTTAAGAGCATCAAAATGGCATTTTTTGTGATAAAATGTACAGGATTTGAAAGCTGAGACTTTGTTTCTTATCAGAAGTAACATACAAAAAGCACAAAGCAAGCACAAAGCTCGTTGTGATAATTGAATTAGAGGCGGTTTACAAATAATGTTTTGTAGAGGGCTTGAACTACGGGTGCTTCATAGGGTCAAATAGAACCGGTGTTAACGGTGCTGTAATGCATTATTATTGATTTAACCTGGACAGCCCTAAATTCAACACAAGAAACATTTTCTTCACGCAAGTTGCTGTCTGACACTCTTTTCCGCTGCCTTTTGATTGACAGGATATAATCAGCCCTGATCATCAGCTGCCAATCAGTCGATCGCCGATAATTGATTTTATCGGCCAATACAGATTATTAGCCGATACATTGGTGCATCCCTAATTGTATTATAGTAATTTTTCACTGTAATGCAGTGAATTGTTCACAAATATTGCATAAAATAGTCCATTTAAATTTAGATTTCACTATTTTGACTATTTTTATCAATAATTTTCAGTAATAAAGGGCTTGTAAGTTTCATAACTCAATTTCTTCCACATCATCCACCTTTTATTGAGATTAATGTAATAGATTCTGGACGTTCTGATAAATATAATATGACCAAAAAAGAATGATATATAATTTAACATTTTTATACATCATAGCAGCAATTGTTGTACAGCATTTAATTTATGTTGATATAAGTAAAACAATGAAGTTTTCACTGTAATAAATTATATATATTGTGTAGTCCATTTAAATTTAGACTACAAGAACACGTAAAATACTACATCAAGATTACAGTAAAGAGAAACGGGAGGAAACTGTAGCTAATGGTCATGAAAAATAATATCCCAAAAATGTCCTATAACAGACTGTTTTTTATACAAAATATTGTATATATATAATATGACTTATTTAGTTTTTCCTCTGATTTTAATCTGACATGTCAATGATACTTCTCCGTCTGAAACATTGCCGTTTTTCTCACCTGTGTATACAGTTCTTTAGCTCCAGGTATGCCATTCCGGCAGCAGCGTCTAATGCAAACTTTACCAGTTGCTTTGTCTTGAGGTCCTCTTTTTTCTTCCTTAAGAATGATAAAAAGTCCCCGCCTGTTGAAAAATGGCAAAATAAATGAGCTACAGATATGCAATAAATTACAAGAGACACCAACATAGCCCAACGACTTTATGACACTTTTAACGAGGAAGGGTTTCAGCGGCTAATGGCTGAAGCAAAGATCCAGTTTACTGACCTGGTATGAGCTCCATTACTATGTAAATGGGCTGCCGTTGGGTACAGACGCCTATTAACTTCACAATGTTGGGGTGATCATACTGCTTCAGGATCCTAGACGTGGAGTTAAGCATTAATGAATATGGACATGACCACATTATTTCATCACTCATTGTTAGGAGAATATGAATGAAGCGAACATTATTTCTTGATGTTTGAGGAACGAGATAAAGAGCAAGTGTGACGTAAAGCAGTAAACGGTGAATGTGGGTTCACCTGGCTTCTGAGAGGAACTTTATCTTGAGGTCTTGTGGTAGATCTTCCTTACAAGTTTTCACGGCCACCAGGGTTTTATCTCGCAGCGTTCCTCTAAAAACCTCACCAAAATTTCCCTAAAACAACATGTGTCCAAAAGCACTTCTTAGTGTCTAATTTATTATTTTAAATAACAAAAACACCAAAAAGAAACACCTTAACATGGCTTTCTGGACACACACCATAGTAGTAGTACTAGGAATGGGTCATGACAGATGACTAATTGTCCAAAAAACTACTTCGACAACTAATTTTTGTGTTTTGTTGTCATATTTAAACAAGTCACTTGTGAAAATATGTAGTTTTGCAAAAGGTCCTACCACAGTGTTTTTTTCCCATTTACCATGCAAATTATGACCTATGCTAAGTTATTATGCTATTTATTCAGAGTATACACTAGTGTTGAAATGTTTGGGGTTGGTAAGATTTTCTTTTATGTTTTTATATTAAGTCTCTTACACTCACCAAGGCTGCATTTATTTTATCAAAGCAAAAACATTAATATAGTGAAATATTACAACAAATAAAACAGTTTTCTATTTAAATACATATTAAAATGCATTGTAAATACATTTTAAAGTTCAGAAATTATTAAAAAAATTGTGATTTGCTGCTGAAGAAACATTTCTAGTTTTAATCCATGCTGATAACTGTTTTTTTTTTTTTACATATTTTTATTGAAATGTGATCCTTTTTTCAGGATTCCTTGATGAATATAATGTTCATAAGAGCAACATTTATTTAAATCAGAAACATTTTGTAACATTTTAAATGTCTTTAGTGTCACTTTCGATATTTATGATTAATTTCAAGCATCCTTGCTGAATAAAAGTATTCTTTCTTTTTTTTAAATACAAAAAAAAAAAACAAAAAACAAGGGGATATTCTAAACAATCCTAAACACGAGTACAATATGGACTTACTTTCCCAAGGAGTTCTCCAAGAATGACGTCCTCATGATTGAGAATCCATTTCTTATCCTGTGCAAACAAACAGAAATAGCTAATGATCTTTCTGACACTTGTTCATTAATGAACTAATGACTCGTGCAGAGACAAACAGAAGAGAGATGCTGAGCATCCTGTGGGTCAGTCACTGTGCTACTGCTCTGATGAATGCTAATGATGCAATTATCACCTCATTCTCCGAAAGCACTCGCAAGAGACATTATGGGATCTTTTGGAATATCTCTAAAACATTTTGTGTGTGTGTGTGAAAAATCTACTTTTATTTAGTTACGTTTTGCACAATTGTATTTAGAAACGAGTACACGATCATGATAACAGCAATACACAAAGAGGTACATGTACACAGTTTTGCAAATAAAACCATCACAGTTAAATTTCTAAAGGTGCAGCAAGAAGATTTTCCAGAATATTCCTTAAAGCCACAAAAACACTTACTTTTAAATGCATGCATTTTTCTGTAATTTTGTTTCATTGTGTCTAATTGAACGTTGACCCTAGCTGCTTTTAGTGGCACAATTAGTTGGGATGCACGATATATCGGCCACCATATCGATATCGGCCGATAAGAAAATTTGGCCGATATCTTTAAGCCGATAAATAATGCATTATTTCCTTCAAAGACAATTCAGATGTGCACTGTTTGCCATGATGGTTTTGAAATGCTTGAAATATGATTGGAATCACTTTGAAAATGACAATACACTTATGTGCAATATGTGCAGAGTAAGTCTGTCATAAACGCTACATTATATTATAATAAGCACATTACTGTAAATGATGTTGTGAAATCTTTGTGCGCTGTGTTTTGAGCGTGCGTTGAGCGCATCCACAACGGAGCTACACCTCCATTACAGTTAAATTCGCTTGTGCATTTGCAGCCTTGTGTGCAATTGTACGTAGTAATATTGTGTTTATTTTATGTATATATGCTTTATCTCATATAGAATGCATTTGGTTAAGTTAATAGAGCGCTTCAGTTTGCCGGTGATCATCTTTAGCTCAGCGCATGCAGCTCAAACAGCAGCGCACAACTAATAACTATGATTGGGACTGTCGTGTAAATAACATTCTAATGAGAACATTATTATAATAAAATGTTGTGAATTCTTTGGGTTTAGTTGCCGTGTTTTAGTGCGTTGTTACGGGAAACCAAGTGCGCGTCCACGAGTTACACATCTGACTAGCACATAACTTGTGCATTTTTGTACATATATAAGTTGCAATATTATGTTTATGTTCTATAAATATCTGATTCTCATGTAGCCTAATTAACCCGCTATAACAAGCGCTTCAGTTTAGCGGTGTTCATTCAGCTTCACGCAGCTCAAACAGCTGCTATTTAAAACAGTGGTAGCCTATTAATTTGTTACTTTTTCAAAATCACTGAAGTATTATTAATAATAACCACCACTTTTATTTTCATCAACAATATGGTTTAGTAATTAATATCATTTCATTATTGTCCATGCAGATGACTCTTCCGTTTTATTCATCCATGGCACATGCATTTTGATTCTTTACACATGTAATGATGTCCAATGACTTGTTTGCATTATTTATGCATTATTTTATTTGTTAGACTTTATGGTGAAATTTGGTAATGGAAGAGTACTTTTTTTTGTTTTTTTTTACTTACACTGCTTATGTTGAAGTGTTTGGGATGTGGCTTTTAATGATGAGACGTTTTTTTTAATCAGGCACTCAAAAAGTATATAACAATTTGGATATAGATGTATTGGCCAACATATCGGTTATCGGCTTTCAAATATAAAGAATTATCGGTATCGGCCAAAATGTTCATATCGGTGCATCCCTAAAAATAGCGAATGTAGCACTTTGTTTAAGGGTTCAAAGAGGTTCAGACAATTAAAACCCATAAAAACACACATACAGATGAAAAATCCCTTTCTAAAGTCTCAGTGCATTTACAGCAGCACTAATGAGAACCGACATTTATTACAACACTGATAATGGCATCAATTAAAGAATCATTATTCTAAACATCTTGAAGATGAGTGACCTGCAGTGTCAACATTAACCTGGACAATAATGCACTTCACTTAATGTAATCTATAACAGAACGCAACAAAACAAGCAGCAGTATCTGCATCAAAATTGTATTTTCTGAGTTTTAGACCGCTTACATTAGTTCTAATGCTGTCATTTCAGACTTTCTCTGTCTACTAAAGCTGCCCAAATTGACCAAACCTAATCATATTTTGTCCATTCTCTGCTAACAGTTACTCTTTAAGGGTCTTTACACTAGTTTTCTTTTTTTAAAGAATCAAAATCAGACCTCTTCAGTGACTTAAAAATGAACCCACTTCTCTTTGGATTCACATTGTGCATAAACTCAAGTTGTA
The DNA here is from genome assembly GCA_027422405.1 of Ptychobarbus kaznakovi. Classification (NCBI taxonomy): domain Eukaryota; kingdom Metazoa; phylum Chordata; class Actinopteri; order Cypriniformes; family Cyprinidae; genus Ptychobarbus; species Ptychobarbus kaznakovi. The sequence continues at coordinate 13,249,617 of CM049797.1, forward strand.
ACAAGAGTTCAGTTTTCACTTTTTTGTAACGTCAAGTCAAATATTATTAGCAATAAAATTATTGCAAACATGAATAACAACATTATGATTATTAACTATTATGCTATAATATATTGTTTTTCTTCGTTTTCATAATGTTCCTCACTCCAAACCTGCTAATATGATCCAGTGCCAGGAACATATGTATATGTATAATATACACACACGTGGTCCTAATTCTTAGGAGTAAATTATATCTGAAATATATTCCCATTCATATTCACAATTTTGAGCACTCCATGTTGATTATGGCTTCCTGTTTCACAGAAATAAAAATAGGCAGGAAAACAAAGCCCAAATTCCCTTAATCATCCATCACAATGAGAAAAAACAAATAATAAATGTCTGATGTGCAGCAAAAGATAATTGAGCTTCACAAATTAGAAAGTGGCTTTAAGAAAAGAGCTAGAGCATTAAAAATTCCCATCTTCACCATCAGGGCAATAATTAAGAATTTCCAATCAACAGAAAATGTTACGAAACTGCCTGGAAGAGGACGTGTGTCTATATCGTCCTAATGCACGGTGAGGAGGAGAGTTTGAGTGGCCAAAGACTCTTCAAGGACCACAGCTGGAGAATTGCAGAAAATAGTTGAGTTTCGGGTCAGAAAACCTTTAAAAAAAATTATCAAACAGCACCTACATCACCACATTTGAGAATTTCAGAATCAATTCTAAGCTTATAGTTTTTAACCAGATGTGTGATGAAGCCAAGTTTGCTTTAGAAACGCCCGTATTCTACTTGCTTCCAATTCCTCACACACGTACACAACTCGAACCTTCCGTAAAATAATCTTTCATAAAGTTTGAATAAAGTTATATGCTCCTCTTTATTATTTGCTTCTTGCTTGTATGTTTTGAAGTTATATTAGTTTAACATTCTTAACATACAACTGTTTTAATAATTGTTTAAAATGTTTAATTATTTTAAAAAGTAGGGGAAACCGGGGGCAATTGTAACACACTCAATTCCTCCAATCAGAATTAACCTAAGCTAGATTGATTAAACTTAATCTGCAAATGCTCAGTGAGATTATCTCTCTGCCTGTGGAAAAGGAGCACAATCATTTCACCTCAGCAGAATTTTTTAACAAAATACATTTAAATTTATTCATTTAGCAGACGCTTTTATCCAAAGCGACTTACAATTGAGGAATACAATAAGCGATACATTATAAAGAGGCAAACAGACACAGGAAGTGCTTGTAATACAAATGTTCTAGGCATTGTTCAGAGCAAATTCTAGCCAGACGGTGAGAGTTTAGGGAAAAGAGAGCAAAGGTAAGGAAAGGGAGCGAAGGGTGTTTTTTTTTTTTAAGGTGAAGTCAAGTGATGATGGAAGAGATGAGTTTTTAGGTGTCGCTTGAAAATTGTCAGGGATTCAGAATCCTGATGGGGGTGGGAAATTCATTCCACCAGCCAGGAACGGTGAATGAAAACGTTCTGGAGAGTGATTTTGTGCCTCTCTGTGATGGCACCATGAGGCGACGCTCGCTCGCAGATCTCAGACTTCTTGAGGGGATGTAGATTGTTATAAGTGAGTGGAAGTAGGAGGGTGCTGAGCCTGTTCTATATGCAAGCATCAGTGTTTTGAACTTGATTTATAACTTGAATAGGGTAGGATATAGAACTTGAAAGGGATTTATAATGTATTACAAAAAGGCTTTAAGTAAAGTGTTACCAAAAAAAATCTTACTAATCCAAAACATTTTTTGATTTTATGTCAATTAAATGTGCAGTTTTTCACAGCCCAGAAGTATCCCAGCATTCACAGGGGTCGGATAGTGTTTTTTTGCATGCTGCAGCAGAAACATCACCACTATTATGATTTCAGTCAACATGCTTGGATGAGGTGCTTTACCCCTGTCATCAAAAACCCATCAGAGGAACAGCATGGCAGGTAATCATCCGACCTGACGGATGCACACATAGACACACACTTCCTGGGGGAATCCAGCCAGTGTAAACCACCATCAAGAAAGGAGTTCAAACTGATATTTTCTAAGCCATAACAATCTTTTTCTGTAGCCAAGCAGAAATCAACACACACACACACACACACACACACACACACACACACACACACACACACACACACACACACACACACACACACACACACACACACACACACACACACATCAAACCAGTGGACTTTACATCAGCAAGACAGGTTGATTTGAGAACTGCACTGCACAACATCAATCTAAAGTTCAATGTAGCTGCACACGTTAGGGAAAATGAGCAATGTACTGTCGGAATTTCTGTAATAAGGAATTTTATGGCTGCGTGTTGGAAATATAAAAATAGCTTTAGAAGTGAAGACATATCAAATGACTATACTGAGAGCAGAACAGCTTGTTAAAATGAAAAGAGAGACAATGCTTCACCTTTATGACAGGGTTCAGGAGCACGACCCCAGATTTCTTGGTGATGACTTGCTTAGTAGTGTAATGATGCTCTATGAGCTGTGGGATGGTGGGAAAGCCAGTGCCTTCAAATCTGTACTGATTCTGCAAACAAAAAGAGGCTAATTAAATCAGACAGTATAGTGAGCTTATAAAATAAATACATTTAGTAATTACTTACAAATGCAAAATAATCTCTAAAGTTCAGTGAGCTCATTAAATAAAATACAAAATAGTATTTTGGAGTATTTTGGGGATTGTTGTATACATTTTTATTTATACTTCGCTATTGTTTTTTGGCAATAAAAAAATTGTTATATGTGTGTGTGTAAAGGATAATGCATGGTATATGTCATCAGTTACGGCTCGTTAACTCTAGCATTCTGCCCAATTCAAATCAGACACAGAGATGAATTAGAGCGGTGAGATCACATTTATTTGAATTAATTATATCATTTATTTGAATTAATTATTGAGAGTAAGAGAGATTAAAGTTGTGTATGCTAATTCCATGTGCCTGCACATCTCTCTACAAACAATGAAGCTGTGAGTTTAGTTACTTTTATGGAAATATATAGAGTAGCGATTCAGCATCAAAGCTGTTTTATTAACAAAAGTCACAGGCAGCACTGACCAGAAGTTTCTGTGTACACCACGCGATCATCGATCTCTGTGTGCAACTGATGTGTGTGTGTGTGTGTGTGTGTGTGTGTGTGTGATGTGTCGATTAAAGCAACACGTTAATACAGAACAGTGATTAAACTGACTTGAAACTACCTGTGAATAAAACTGTTTTAATGCATACCTGCCAGCCAATCAGAATCGAGTGTCTAGAACAGGGATCCTCAAATCTGGCCCACTCCTGCAGAGTTTAGCTCTAACCCTAATCAAACACACCTGAGCATGCTAATCAATCTTCAAGATCATAAAAAAAAAAAATCACAGGTAGTTGAGTTTGGGGTTGTAGCTAAACTCTGCAGCAGATTGGACCTCCAGGGAAAGATTTGAGGAACCCTGGTCTAGACAGTCCATGGTATAAATATTTTACATAAATATATAAAAGCCATCATTATTAATGATGCCTTCTTTACTCATTGTTGAACCTAAAAATATTATGTGGATGAATAATGACATTGTTTTGAGTTAGTGTGTGGTGCACAGCTTTTTGATCATGTACTCACTTCAGCAAACTGAATGATGAAATGTCTGCGCTGTCCATCCGAGAACACAGACAGCACATATTCTCCAGGTTTGCCGTGGCTCTCGCGCACCAGGAAGTCTCCCTGCTGCTTCAGCAGCTCCTGAGCCTCTGTCCTGGGAATGGCACCATGATACCACTCTTGCTCGCCCAGCGGTTTCTCACTGGTGGGTATCACATCAAAAAACTGAAGGAGAACAAACACAAGGAGGTCAAGGGAGAGAACATGACAGGACAGACAGAAATGAGGAGGTGATGATGGAGACTCGGTTATGAAACTTACCGATGAAGAGCCCAGTACAGACTTGGGCGAGCGGATGATTCCAGCGATGGAGTGTCTGAGGGTGTCAAACTTCGATACCTTGTCTTTGCTTTTATCCTGAAATATAATGTATTTTTCAATGACTAAGTTTAGCAGCACAAGCATAAAGAGTATAACAAATAGATAAATAAACAGATAAACAGTCAATAAAATAGGTAAATATCCAAAAATGTTTTTTGGACATAATACAATACCCTATCTTTTAGACATACATCAGAGTGACAAAACGTATTTGGACACTGTAATATGACAGATTTTCTATCACTGCAATATGGTAGTGCCAAAGGACTGTTTTGTAAGAGAAAAATCATACACTTAATGTTCAAGTATATTCGGACGCATCAGGGGCATATATCACACGTGCCCCCCCCCCCACACACACACTTTTAATATTATGTAAATTCGTCCCCCGCACTTTTTCGGGAAAGTGTGTTCGCATAGAGGTTTACAAGAGCTGGTGTGGATAAATATAGATTTAAATTCAAAGAGACAGGATAGTCTGTGCATGACCTGATGTTTTATTCGGATCCAGAATAAGGCGAGATGAACATCACGGAGCACTAAACACTCGTTACATGCAGTGTGTGTTCATTCATACTGGACGCCGGAGGGCGCTCTCGCGCAGAAAGTCGCACAGGGAAATTCCTAATATGAACAAATGTCCAGCTATCACTGTATGAAAACTGTTTTCACAGAAAAAAAACGGACGAGTTTGGAATTGCGATTGCGACAATATATGGTTTATTTGTGTTTTTCAAGTCATCTCCAGGTAATAAATAAAGTATATAAACAATGCAGTAATTGACATCGCATATATTAACAGTATCTAAACTATTCTGCCTTATTATGTGATAAAAATTATAGTATATAAACAAATCATTATTATTGCTTATTGTCCAGCAGTGTATCTGATTTCGAAGCCAATTAAAAGCTAGAAATAAGAGAAAAATCAAAGTTGCCCAAAAGGTTTCGAACAAAGATTTTTTTATGTTTTTTAAAGAAGTCTCTTCTGCTCAGAAAGCCTGCATTTATTTGATCAAAGTACAGCAAAAGAGTAAAATTGTGAAATATTTTTTATTTAAAATAACTGTTTTCTATTTAAAATTACTCCAGTCACACGATCCTTCAGAAATCATTCTGATTTGTTGTTCAAAAAACATGTATTATTATTATGATGATGTTGAAAACAGTGGAGTAGATTTCTTTTCAGGTTTCTTTGATGAATAGAAAGTTCAGAAGAACAGCATTTATCTGAAATATAAATCTTTTGTAACATTATACATGTCTTTATCATCACTTCTGATCAATTTAAAGCATTGCTAAATAAATGTATTAATTTATTTTCCAAGAAATAACAATAATAATACTGACTCTAAGCTTTTGAATGGAATGGAGTATAATGTTACAAAAGCTTTTTATTTCAGATAAATGCTGATCTTTGGATCCTTCAATTCATCAAAGAATCCTGAAAAAAATGTACTCAACTGTTTTAAATATTGACAATAATAATAGTTTAAAAAAGTTTCTTGAGCAGCAAATCAGAATTATTTCTGAAGGATGATGTGACACTGAAGACTGGAGTAATGATGCTGAATTACATATTAGAATGTGTTTAAATAGATAGCAGTTGTTTTTATTAAAAGATATTTCACAATATGACTGCATTTGCTGTATTTTGGATCAAATAAATGCAGGCTTGGTGAACAAAAGAGACTTCAAAAATCTTTCTGTTCAAATATTTTGACTGGTAGGTTATATTTCAGAAATATATATATATATTTATGACAAATTTCATGACATTCCGTGTTAAATTGTAAATTGTCTTCGGTAACACCGGTAATTTAAAAAACCTGGTACAGTGACGTTTTAATTTTTTGTACCAACTTGGTACCGAAGTACCGGGTCTTTTGACAACACATATATATATATATATATATATAAAAACATTTACATTTACATTTATGCATTTAGCAGACGCTTTTATCCAAAGCGACTTACAGTGCATTCAGTTTATACATATTTTTGTCAGTACATGTGTTCCCTGGGAACCCACAACCTTTGCGCTGCTAACGCAATGCTCTACCACTGAGCCACAGGACATTTCTGTCCACCTCACTTCTGAAATGATGGCTACGCCCCTGGGACGCATACATTTAAATAGAATTTAGCAGACACATTTTTAGAAGACGAAAAATCAATCTCATTTACAAATCTCTGCAGTGAAAGTATTCCTTTAAGACAGTAATAATGCATCATTCTGTGTATCAGTGCACTAGTAAAAAAAAAATGGGAACACACTGCCCTCTTCAGCAAACCTCAACACTAGCAGCATGTCAAATAAACCTATGCCTTCATATTACACAACAAATATTAATATTGTGCTGTGATGCAATTTAATAGGTCAAAATTACTGTTAGTAAAAAGCTAAATGATTTTCACTGCACTGGTTTCACATACATTTAAGAGCATATTATTTACTTGTACAAGTGGCAATTATTATTGCACACAACATTGCAGCAAGGACACCTTAACCAGATAAAATGACTAATTTCATTAATTCATAGACAAACCTTTCTATGAATAAACATGCTTATCTCTGGGACATTGTGTGTATTATTTCTGGTTTGTATATAGTTTTTTGCATTGAATACTGTTTTATGTATGGTTGATAGACCCACAAGTTAATGTAGCTCACCTATACCAATGTTGGTACCTATGAATTTGTCATTCTTCAATAGTTTTTGCATCAACACCCAATCCAGTTACATATGCTAAACACCATGCTTGAAGACAGAGTCGTAAACTTATCCTTCAAACTGCTCTCTTACTGCTCTTACTTCCTTGCCACTCTTGGACAGCGAAGCCACGGGACCTTCCCTGGTGCCAGCAGGACATCAAAGTTGCAACAAGCCATGATGCAACTTTCCACAAGGGAACGAACTCTCCCGACCACCACGAGTCAGAATAACATCTTTAGAGATGCCAATCTTTAACCTGGAAGAACTCATTGCAACTCTAACACCACCGAACTGTTGAACCATCAAGACTTTCATCCGAGACTGCATCCGGATGCTAATTCAACGGCCAAGGCAATGCAAGTGTCGTACATTTAACTAAACGAAACAGAGGTTTAGTATAAGTGGTAGACCCCTTTATACAAAGGCACTGGTGATTCGGCGCAGGTGGTTAACTGACTGCTTTTCCATAGCCTCACTCACTGGTTTCTAACGGTTTTATTCATTCACTTATACTCCCCTTTCTCCCCAAGTATATGTGCTTGAGTGTGTATGCTGGTGTAGACTAGTTATGTGTTAGTGTCTTAGTTAATAAAACTTCATGAGTTTGGTTTCTGTGGTTACTGCTTGTAAAGTCAACTTAACGAGCAAATCTTGTTACATGCTCTAATACATTAGTATTGTAAAAGTTATTATATATGGCCATGACAATGTTCTGCTTGTTTCACAGTGTTTGTTGCTACAGTTACTACTGACAGTTGACATTAAACACTGTACACATGCAAATGTGTTGGTATTCAGTTTTTTCTTCACATACATACTTATCTCATTCTGTTCTCAGTGTTTCTTTGTCTGGACATAAACACGGTACACATGCTGTGTGGTACCAGTTTTCACCACCAGGGCATTTTAATGACCAAGTACACAAGCACAGTATCGGACCTGATAACTGATATTTCTCATTTTTGCATTTCCCACTTTTGTCCTCAGCACTTCATGAAAGCCAGAAGCGAAAAGATTACCAGTCATTATACTGCAACTAATGATATGACCCCTTTAAATCGTAGGTTTATACATTTAAGTCAAAAACCCGCCGGAAACGGTACACCATCTGGTCATCTTTGGCATACTATTTTCAATATTCTATGTTTTGGGACACACAAATTCTAATCCTCCGTACTCTTTAAAAACAATAGTGTGCGATTTGGGATGCATCTCCACGATATGCCTTACTATTGAGTTGACTGAGCGGGCGTCCTCTTCATAATTGACGACAGGCGGTGGTTCTTTGCCCTCGTTCTCTTGCATCTTCTTTTCTAGTAGTTCTCTCTGTGCCATTAGTTTGGCCTCCGAACAGCGCAGCAGCTGGACCGTCTGTCTCAACTCCTCCAGAGCCTGCTTCTGACTGAGTAACAACACCACACTGAAAAGAGAGATCACGCAGTTCAATCCACAATGAACGCTTCCTTTTAATCTCTTTTTATGGATTTCTGAACGTTACGTCAGAGGCAGAAGCACTGTCAAGGATATTTCTTGAATCAATTTTACTCTAAACTGAAATGCAACCAATGAAACTACAAAATATACCAAAAATGTCTTTAATAAATGCTTGTACTAATTAGGAAAGTTCATTTTTTAACCATTAACATTTATTTTGACAAAGCCCTTTTCACACTTTGCACAGAATTACAACAGAATGTCATGAATTTGACTTCAATTTGCTTTGCATAGCGAAAATTGGCTCAGTAATAAACCAGTTTATTCTGATTTCTAAAAGTATCCTAGAACAAATATGAAATATCATCCATGACTAAGACACATTTGTACAAACGTGATTAAAAAAATGGCATGTGAAAGATTACGTCCATAAGAGTATGAGGAAATATAAATTACTACATACATCAGCATAGTTTAGTTGTCTAAATTGGCATGGGGAAGTTCAGGTGTAGCGCTGAGCAGCACTGCCGCCCATGATTATATAAGAATCTCTTGTACTGGATTACCCAGCAGACCTTAAAGAATGTGCTGAAGCTGGACAAATCCTCATCTTGCCAGCACAACAGCACAGTTCACTGAGCTTCATCAGTCCGAGCCCTTTCATCTTCACAGAGGTGCTGAGGTCAACACGGATCGGTCTGCTCAACCTAATGAATCTCTATAGAAACACTTGAGTTCTCTTCACTACTGCAGAGAACACTGAAGCAGGGATGACCATGAATGGGAATTCAGTCAAATAATGGTTTCAGTAAAACAAGCCCTTGCTGCTTGACATTGTAGAACTCCTGAATTAAAAACACAACTAATGTAAACGAACATTAGTAAACCAGCATTACGGACATAGTGGCTGGTATTTCTCCTGTAATCAACACTAAACACTATTTAAGATCACAATATAAGATTTTGATTCTCTATGTTTTAACAATAAAAGTAATTGCATGAAATATGATTTCAGTTTCTGAATTGCTATCTTTATTTTCTGTTTTTTTCTGCATTTTTAATTTGTTTCTATATAATTTGTTATCTTGTGGCCTCCTTAGCTGAGAACCACTGGTTTAGAGACATCGCCCTGATTTGATATATTCTGTGTAGAGGTTAAAGGAAGTTCATTCTCTCACTCTGATTTCTTCTCATAGGTTTTGGTAGATTCCTCTATTTTGTTCTCCAGGTCCAGCATGAGTTCCTCTTTGCTGCGCAGACTCTGCTGGGTTAGGAGCAGCTCCTCTGAGGTGGACTTCAGCCTGAGATCAGTAAACAAACATCTTTACTATGTTATCTACCATATCAGGTCTACTACTTATGACTGCATAAAAATGAACTCTGCTTACTGAACATGGAGACTGTGGAAAAAGCTAAAACTCAGTAATGTAAACTAACGCTATCAAGCATTATTACCAAACATAAGGATCGAAGCATTCTTGCATCCAGCTCTTAAGTGACGCTGACTGAGAAATGAACAACTCACATTGCTTGTAAACTGTCTGCGGTCAAATTATTCCACAGAATCTCGTTTGCTTCAAGATTCTCCGTTTCTTCTAACAGCGTTGCATCAAATTCTACATTTGGTTCTTTGGCTTCTGGTAATCTGTTGAAAAATAAATTGAAAAGATCTCAGAGATATTTAACATTTCTGAAAAAAAGGGTTTAATTCAATAATAAAAATACACTATTTAGATTATTTGAATAGTAGTAATCACACCTATAACATTAGCAACATAAAGCAATTCTCATTTTTATTCAGAAGTGTCTTACTTATAAACTTCCATGAAGTTGTCATACTCTGACAGTGGATCGATTTGGTCGATGGAAGTGTGGATTTCTTTATGGACCTTCACTATTTCATCCGTTAACAGGCTGGTGATCTCACTGTACTCCTCCAGAATCCCCTTACTACAACAAAAAATAGAGAAAAAATAAAATCATTGTTTGTATCCATTTCTGAGTGTACCATGACATTGATATGAATTAATCTACTTGGATTATTATTAATATTAGTGGTGCTTATTGAGCTCATACTTAATGGAAGGGTTTTGAACAAACCTATTATTTTTCTGATTACGTAAACTAAAAATCAATGATTGATCATTTTTTAAATGAACTGACAGTTCAGCTAATTACTGGTTATGAATATATAACTTTTCCCTGACTTTATGTCATCATCATTGAAGAGACTTCTGCATGGTTGTTTGACCCACAATGAATGGTCATATATAATTCTGTGGTGCCTTCTAAATCAATCCCAGAAGGCTCTTGCAAATGTTTCCTTTGTGTGGATTAACCTCCACTTCAGATTACCGCAAACTCTGTGATTAAAAAACAGCTTAAGAAAAGAAAAACCCCAAAGAGACTTCTGTCCTCCGCTAATCCTCTGACAGCTATGAGATATAGGATTGGGGCTACATCATGCAGTTAGGTTTTTAGTGTAGCTGCACTGGTTGTGCAAGGTCTACAAGAAAAGATTTTAAAACACGCGGCGGTCCAAAGCATTCACAACACCCAGACACAGTACAATGCGAGGACTACACTGCCCTCCACAGTTCAAGAGGAAGCTGTATTTTCATGTCAGGGCTGAAAAGCTTATTCGTACATATTATAGGCCAAACTCATTTAACTACAGATCTAACTATTATGTGCTTAAATTGAATATTGTTATTACATTGTACAATGCTTACATATATGAACTACTGTTCATAATTTGGGGTCAGAATTTGTTTTAAATTAACTTTTATTCAGTAAGGGCACAATAAAATAGATCAAAAGTGACAGTAAATATATTCATGATATAAAAAAACATTTAAAAGATATGCTTTTTTGTATTTTTTTAACCTTCTCGATTTTTAATCCTAAAGATATTACACAGCACAACTGTTTTCAACACTGATGATAAGCAATATTTCTTGAGCACCAAATCAGCATATTAGAATGATTAATAAAGTATCATGTGACACTGAAGACTGGAGTAATGGCTGCAGAAAATTCAGCTAAACCATCACATAAATGAACAACATTTTAAAACATTATATATTTTTTTTTTTGAATTTACAATAATATTTCACAATATTACTGTATTTCTGATAAATTCTTGATGAGCAAAAGTCTAACCAATCCTAAACTTTTCAACGGTGGGGTAAGTTATATAGTTTTGCTAATGTTTACATTTTGTTGAGACCTTGAAATTATTATTTTTAACATTATAGGTGTATGTTTTTTGTCTAAATAGAATTTATAAAAAAAATGTGCAACCTAAACTACACAACTGATCAGTAATTATACTGATTTATACAACAGTTTGTTCTGGTTCTCAAATCTGATTGGTTGAGAACCGTCAGATGCCCTTTCACAATGTTGTATCACTCCGCTTGTTCTAGCCGGATCTATCTATGTGTTGTCGATCTAGTGTCATGGCAGATGCCCAAATCCACTATAATTTAAAAATAATACTGTTTTGTGTCACAGAATGCAGTTTTAAGGGTTCAAATGTTTCATTTGATTTTAAAAAACTGATGGACAGATTGAAATGATTATCTGTGTTAATTGATACTTGGCTGATATGTACTGTGGACATCAAAATGTGCATGTACATTTATCCATGTGCCAGACACTTTGTAACCCAAAGCAACATACTTTACATTCAACATATACATTTAATCAGTTCATTCATTCCCTGGGAATCAAACACATGTGCCATGTGCTACTGTTTGAGCTACAGGAATGCCTAGTGGAAAAACCCCAAAAGTGCAATCTGGTCCACTCACAGTGCATTGATCATCTCCTCCTGCATCTTCTGCAGGGAGTCCAGCAGCAGAGGAAGTTCAGTCTCGTGATAGTGCTCCTGATGCAGCTGTGCGCTTTTCACCGCTAGCACATACTGATTGTGCAGGATATGCAGCTTCATGGTGGCTTTGTCGTAGCGCTCACGGGCTTTCTCAGTCTCTTTGCCTGCAGGAGAGAGAAAAGTGGTTGTGCCGGTGAGATAAAAGGTGAAGTCCTCTGAACACCTGCTTGTATTGTGCAAGCCTTTGAGAAATGCAGCTTTGTTATGAAAGTAGTTTAATAATGATCAACTGATATTGGTTTTTAATGCTCAAAACCTCTGAGCCAGAGGGGGCACTAAGAGACCTTAGCAAACTGCCAAGACAATTTAAAAAGATGTAAAATAAGACAAAACAAGCATTAAAATATGCTAAAATACAGATGTGAACTTGCAAAACCTAGATATATGAGAAAATTAAAAAATTTCTAGGCCTGAAAAAAATCAAGTCAAGCGCAAATTTGTATTCATTTTTGTTTTTGTTTTTTTTTTTGGGGGGGGGGGGTTAAAATTGCTATTATTGCTATTACCTTTAAAAATATCTTCTTTTGTGCTCTGCAAACAAAAGTCATAAAGGTTTGGACTGACATGAAGGTGAGTGAATGGCAGCCAAAATTAAACACCTAGAGTGCACATTATAAACCTACAGTGCGCAGTACAGTAACGGTTCTCTGTTCATTTTAAACCAAACAAATTCAATAAATTATTCATGGTTCAATAAGGGAGTCATTTGTGAGATCAGTGATGGCCAACACTTTTGGTCTTTGCACTTTGGGCACTTGTTTACTTAAATTATGTGTTTCCTGCACTTTTCCCAAATGTTTGGGTGCAAAGTGTGTGTAAAGCTTTATTTCTACTAGGGATGCACCGAATGTTCGACAACCGAAATTGTTCGGCCGAAAATAGGAAAAAAATAAGCGCAAAGACAGAATAATTTGTACCGAACAATGACGTTCCGCGATCATATAGAGGCGTGCACTAATGCAGCAAACACGTCTGCAGTGTGGAAGCATTTAAAACTGTCAGAGAGAGAGAGACGCAGACATCATTACAAGCACGAAACACCGACAGCGAGAGACTGCTTAGTGCTGCATCTCATGTCTCCGATGAGAAGAGGAAGGGGTGGTTGTTGCTGGTTACTGTGATGATTGAAATCGTGAAATGGATTAGCAAATAAACTACAGAATGTTATGTTTTCTAAAACACGCACGAATGGCATGTATTCAAACAGCGCTGCACGAGCTCGCGGCGCCAGGGTTCAAAGTCCAAAGCGCGAGAAATTCTGCGCTGAAACATTGTTACTCATCATTTGCTCATTTTTATTATTTTTTTAAAGGCGTGTTACAATGTGATACGTGTGACAAACATCTTCCCAAATTCTTAATGAGATATATCTGAGAAATATCTGCATGCTGTTGTCAACAAAAATAAGCACTGAGGTCTTCCTGTGGCTTTCCGCCAAAATAAAAGGTCCATCCATGTTAGAATTGTAATTTTACTGTTGTTCTGTAAAATAAAATGTAAGACAATAATAATGATAATAATAATTACCATACAACAGCTGTAATTAATACATTTACTATAACATTCACCAATAGTGTAGAATTGTAATTTTACAAATTGTTGTTCTGTAATATTTTCTAATGAAGCTCTTTGCTCAGCAAGGCTGCATTTATTTTACAGAAATGTTTCAAGAAGGGGGTCTCAAAAAAGGCTCAAAAATATTATTTTACTAACTTATTAATTTTAAGTTAAATGTGCTTTGTTGGTATTAATTTGATAGGATGTTAAAAATGTTCTAACTTATTCATTTTAAGTTAAATTGTGCTTTGTTGGTAATTGTCTGATAGGATTTTGGCACAGGACAAAACAGTAAAAGCAGATTTTGGCTATTTAATTTATGCAATAGTGAAAAAAACATGCAAAATAGGCCTACATAGGGGAGAAAAAAAAAAGAAAAACGTGTTCTGTATTCTGCCTTCGGCCCAGTGTTTCATTTTGTTCGGCTTCGGCCAAGAATTTTCATTTCGGTGCATCCCTAATTTCTAGATTTAAATTTCCAATACTTTGCACTTTAAAACAAACTTTTAAATGTCTGTTCAGTAGTCCCTATGTAATAGAAACATCACAATTATTCATTTGTGTTGTCTAAATAAGTGATAAAAGCAGTTGCAAACATTTTACAAAATACACATTCATCTCTGCACCAACAAAATGTGCAACGCTTTGTTTTCCTACCAAATCTACCTACCAATTTATTTTGTTTAACTTACACTGGTAAGTTTCTCAACATTTCACAATTTTGGGCCATGTGAGTTCCAAAATGTGCTAAATGATGGAATGTGCTTAGCTTTGAAGCAGTATTTGAATACTAGTCCAATGCGGCACTACAGATAGACACTGAGCTTTGCCGTTTATCAGACCTCAGCACACTTACTTCCTGTCACTGAATGTGGATACTGGAACGACCCTCATTTAAACTTTTAAGCCTAAACTTTTTCATATATTTGACTCAAGAAAAATAATTGATTAATTTAGTTGTGAATCAGACATCAAGACAAATGGAATATTTATTATTTAAAAGAGTGAGCAGAGAATAAATGAAGAGCTCACCTTTTACAACAGCCTCCTTGTATTTGTCTCTTGCTAAAACAGCATCCTTCGATAACTGCCTGTAGGTGCATTTCAACTTCTCAAGATCGTTTTTAGTTACCTGTGAAGACAGAAGCCAAGTCAAAACTGATCCATCACACTGGTCCTGTTTAAACCTGGTATTACAATGCATTTTCAGTGATCCAATCGCAAGTGGTCAGCTGACACAAATGACCATTTACACCTGTTCTTAACAGGAGTTTTAAACGAGACAACATGTGCTCGGATTTCGTCACACATCACTTTCACGATATCACTGCGTGCAACGCACAAACATGATTGAATAAATAGTCATTACTCTGCTTATGAGTGAGTGAGAACAGAAGCATGAATGGATAATAATAAATGAATGGAAAGAACATGAATAATAACGGCGAATTCAATCATAATCTGTGTTTATTTACAACATAACCAAGTAGGAATCGATTGTTTTGGTGCGCTTTGTCAAAACACATTCCATAACCAGGGATTGAAATGAACTTTTTCTGGCACCAGCCAATTTGGCTGCAAAATGTTTAAGTTACCGGCCATTCATGACTTCTACTAACCAAAAAAACTAACAGAAATAAACCAACAGCTTGAGTTTGTCTACACCGGACGTGACAAAGCGACTGTTACGAATCATTTTGTGTCAGTACTAAGGGTGTGTGATATTGACCAAAACGATTAATAAATTGATATGGATTTTAACCTTTTATGGGCATTTTTACCTTTAAAAAGCCAATTTTTTCTAAAAGTGTGCATCATCTTTTGAGTCAAATTCTTACATTTAATCAATCAATTATAATTATAATACATTTAGGCTGTTACTAAACAAATGAAATCAGTGACAAATTCATCTTTGCGGAGGTTTATGGCATTTAGATGTATTTTCACATGTTAATGCAGCTTAGAGGGACATGGGATGCTTTAACCTGCAGTTACAAAAGCATAAATAAAGTTTTGATATTTTAAACATGAAATGTTGAATACTGATATTTGAAATTATTTAAAAATGAATAGATACTTTAAATGTAAACTTAAAATCGCCAGTAGGTGGCAGTAATTCACTGTTAGTAAGCGAGTCATTGCGATTGAACCGAATCATTTACATTTATCAGACGCTTTTATCCAAAGCAACTTACAATTGCATTCAGTTATACATTTTTTTTTTATCAGTATTTGTGTCATTGCGATTGAACCGAATAATTTAAATGATTGATTCATTCAGAAACGAAACACCGTCATGTAGCTGTTGGCGAAATAGAGCAAAAACAGGTAACATGGTGTTTAAAACGTAAGTCTCTTTATATGAACTTTGTTTATTGAACTGTTGTAGGCCTATAAAATCAATATCACATTTGTAACCATGCTGATTCTTTAAGAAAAAAACGGCACTCTTCGTGTGATATTGATTAACTATATGAATGGATATAAAAATATAAATGTTATGCCCCCTTATCTTGAATTATGTGACCATTCTTAATCCATATTAATAGACTGAATCATGCAGTGAAAGAACGCACTCTAAATGCGCACGCGCACTAGTTAGTCTAACCAGATTTCATCACGTATGCGTGCACTCTGTAGGTGTGTTTTGTTTGGTTTTTGCAATATACTCTATAATGTCATTATGTCTCAGTCACGAGTTCAGTTTTTGCGCTAAACCTTACAGATTTGGCTTCCATGAACTTCCCCAAGAAATTAACGAGTGAACATAACTTAGGAAAAGTAACCTGCCAAATTGGCTAGTGATTTGGGGACGTTACCCGCCACAGCTGATTTTTACCAGCATTTGGCGGGTGCTAATTTCAAAACGCCCATAACGTCACGTTAGGTCAGAGGGTGGCAAGTATAGGCAGCCTTTTGCGATTTTTCGAATACATTCAACCACATGAGTGTCTACCCTACAAAAGCAATCGCTTGAATGCATTTTTCATTACCTCTGGAAGTGGTTGAAAGTGGACAAGCTCAAAATGATTTATACTCCGTTTAGACCTGTATTTAACGTCATCGACTTATGATTGGATTAATGAAAACACGTCTTATACCAGCTGTAAACAGGGCCACCGATGTCCTCTGAATCTATATAAAGGCTCACCTTGTGCATCTCAAACTCGATCTGCTGGTGGAGGCTTTGGTAGCTCTTCTTCACCTGCTGCTTGTCTTTGATCATCAGTGTGAGGCGGTGGAGAGGCCCTGAGTTGAGCTCCTCAGCATGGCACTTCATGATCTTGCTCAACTGCTCCGTCTGCTGAACCATGTGAGTCCACGACTGATAACAAAAACCACACACAAAGATACAAAAGATAGGATAAGAAATGTGTGTGAGAAACAAACAAAGAGATTAACAGAGATTGAGAAGGCGAGACAAAAACAGAGAGAGCAGGTTGCAGAATGAATAGTTCTGACCATATAAAAAACATAAAACATCAGCTCCTCCTGCTGACCCATAATGCAGCTGTGGGCCATTACCTTGGAGACCGTACTGACGTAGTTGATCTGAGAGGAGTTGTCATGCTTGTCCACCTGCTGACTGATGTTGAGCAGGAGCGATGCATATTCCTTATCGCTCTTCACCCGCAGGGTCATGAAGCGCTTCACCGTCTCCAGCAGCTTCAGCTCCCAGTCCTGCAGCTTCATCAGACCCTCGTGAGAGTTGCGCAGGTCCCGGCCAAACCCCATCTTGCTCACAAGGCACGCGCTCTCTCTCTCTCTCTCTCTCTCTCTCGTTCAATGGGGTGTGCTGCTCAGATCTGCATTGTTACTGCTGCTGAGAGAAGATGTGGGTACAGATAATAACTGGTTAATTGAAGTGCATGAACATATGTGCCAAGTAGGGTTGTGACGGTGAGTAATTTTTCCAACCGCTTAATCGACGTGTGACAACACCAGTTATACCGGTATCACCGTGTATAGTTTTCCCTCTTTTCCTAACTTTTCTTTGCTTAAATAGCTTAAGAAAGCACCATGTGCATTTTACTTTCCCTTTGAAGAAATTCAATTCAAGCAACAACAAAATACAACGTAGAACATCAAACTTTTATTAACAAAACGAATAATAATACACCATGCTATATGCCTAATATAAAATTACAAATAATGTACACAAAGTTTAAATATAGGCTATACAAAAACTAAAAATCAGTTAAGAATGAGGAACAAACAATTATGAAACTTAGAACGTTTATTAGCTAAATTAATAAGAAAGTTTGAAGGCACAGACGGCATACACCTTGATGTAAAATAAATGTAATGTAAAAATATATAGCCTATAAATAAATAACAGCACCACCTCTCTACGCATTCTGTGATATTCTGTGTTTTGGAGCAGCAAAACCGTTTCTCATCGTGTGTTATACAGACTGAACGGCAGCTCAAAACCGCTGTATGAGCATATGATCCGCAAACTACAGCTCTCGGCTGGATAAAAGAAGCCAGTGTCACACTAGAAGACAAGTTTTGATGGACGACTATTGTAATCAAGGTAAAGATGATTACAGTGACATACAGGATCGTGCATTAGGTGTGCGTTGTGTCGGTTATAAATGATGTGCAAACGAACCGTGTATGTGCGCTCTCGGCTCACGCATATTTCTGCTTGAATACAGCTCAGTATATTCACGTAGTTGAATACAGCAAGTGTTTTGTAACGGATGCTCGCGTGTGTTGGAGAAGTTTGTGAGGATCAGTGGTGTTTATGTGCATACGGGCATCAGATACTCCAAACAGCTTGAGGAACTATTTACTGATGGTAGGGGTGGGCGATATGACCAAAATCTTATATCACGATATGACAAATTTGATATCACGGTAACAATATATATCACGATATAGTGATTTTTTTTTCTTTTAAAAAGGTTTTTATTATATTAAAATCTTTAATACCATACCATTTTCATAATCCTTGTCACCAATGTCAATATCAAACTAATACAAGCTAAAGAAGAGAGAGAAAAAAACTCAACCTCACTGAAGATAAATAAACAGTCAGTGATGAAATAACGATAAGAAACTAATTGCAATAGGACAAATAGGACAAAAAATACAATAAATAAGAAACACTACATACATTGTGTTAATTAATTAGTCTTCACTGTGTTAATTATATATATGATAGATATAATTAACACGTGTATTATGTATAGATTCTATACATATTATAAATATATCATTATTATTTTAATTTATTCTCATTAAAGTTAGAGATTTTCTAGCAGTGTGCTATGATTATCATGAATGGCAGAAAGAAATAATACTGGACAGCTTCCCCTTTAAGACCGAAGTCCGGATCCAATATAGCTAAGTTACTGTTACATATGCGTTTTCTCTTTCTGCCGTTTACTCTCTCTTAAGACCTAAATCGCTGTGTTTGAGGATACTTGCAAAGATGGGGATTCTGACGCATATAAGTGTGTTTATGTAATTGTTCAAAGTCGGCAAAAAAGAAAAGGCGCGCTCCTCTCACACAGAAAGAGACGGCACATGCATAAAGGTCTGTTGTTTGTGGTTCAACGGCTTAAAATCAGTTGTTTTAAAACTGCAGTGCTTAAAAACGCGTGATCATGCTACAGATGTAGTCCGTCATTTAGGAACGAGCTCCTCGTTTTGTCCTGGCTGGTCGTTCTGTCTCCGCTTCACACCCCGTGGTAGGCGGCGTATAAAGATCGCAGTCACTCGAATGATGAAAAGGTATTACCGGAAACAATGTATTTTGCGACACCACGATATAAACGATAGAACATAATATGAAACGATAGACTTTTTATTTCGTCCATCCGATATATATCGTCATATCGCACAGCCCTAACTGATGGCATCGTGAAAAGTGAATAATAATAAAACATTATTGTTTTTTTATTATTATATCATATTAAAATATTCACTTGGTAGATCTCGGTGAGTTTCTCATTTGAAAAGTAGATCCGCACACAAAAAAAGTGTGGGCACCCCTGACTTAGATTAATGGCAGAAATCAACAGGCTTTTCAAAATCCAAAATATTTTTTAAAACGAGCGCGTTTACATTTGGTTTTGAAACTCTTCCGCCATCGTCTTGTCTCACCTCACTCTTCTCAGTCATCTCTCTTCACGTGATAAATAAAATCTGATCTGTGATGTAGAGGTCTGCGCGGGCCTGTTTTTTTTTGTCCCGCTCCCGCAAAGTTTTATTCCGCACCCACCCGCTTCCGCGATATATTCACTCGTTTGTTCACCCGCTGTCCACTTAGAATAAATGTATTCCCGACCCGACTGGTCCCGTTAAATTTAGATTCCAATAACATTTTGCTGCAACACAGTCATAGGCAAAAAGTGTCACAGAGAATAACTTTTTTTATACAAAAATACCAAAGTAATCCTTATTTTTATTCGTCTTGTCAGGATACAATTCGTTAATATTGATAATGAAAATCATCGACAACGATTATCATTATCAATTAGTCAGGTCTGCCCACAGTGCACGTCCAACTTCAGCCAGTTGCTCAAATTACAGCCCTGAATAACGCATTTCTATGGACAAAATGCATCTAAAAATAGTGGAGGAAACAGAATGAGATTCCACGGGAGAAGTATGTGATCCAAGCTGCCCAAAACAAGATACTTCTTTATTTTAATGCATTAGTGTAAAGGCTTGCCCTGTCAGGCTCTGTGACACATGCGTGTGTGTCCTCAGTGCAAAAACATTCAGTTTACTTTACGGTCATATCCTTATCTATAAATGTCACAGATTCACGCGAGCATTTCCATTTTTGCATAAAGGTCCGTCCTGACAGCCTGTGTTAAGTGCGAGCGGGCGCGTCAGACAGACGGAATACAGAGGGAGACAATTAAAAGACTATTCAGCACAAAAATATCCATTGTGCTGAAATATCTGTTGTTGAAATTTAAATTAAGGATTAAAAGTCAACACGCCGTGCGAGTATTTTATGAGAGTAGGAACTGTTAAGTCAACGCGTGTTCCTGCAGAACATTACTCGTACCTGTTGGTTAACACTGAGTCTTTATTATCTTTATTATTATTTAAATTTTTAATAGAGATTTAAACTATATTCACTATTACAGTGCTTAACAAATTTATGTAAGATTTTTTACTAATTATGTGCGGTTTGTGCCACTGCTGCTCTAAACTAACAGCATTGGTGATTACCAAAATCATGTTTAGCTTTCTGTATTGGTTAGTCCTCCAAAATGCGTAAGCTCTTTAGTAACAGTAGTAGGCTATTTCTAATGCTATAATATAATTATTGCTGTTACCTATGAAAGAAAGGCAGAGCACTTCATGATGGTTTATTACAGTCAAAAAGTACATAATGGCAGCAAGAATGCAAGCTATTGCAAGGCATAGGAGGCCATTTTTGTTATAGTGGGAATTAATACTATTTAGTTGTTTCGGTTTTTTATTTGCCCAATAAATGACAATAACATTTTTTGAGTTTTTTTTCCGACAGATTCCTAAAATATTTGTGTTTTCTCTTTATTATGATAGGTGGTCTAATAAATTGTTAAGTACTGTACGTGTATCATTCAGTTGGCACGTTTGTTTGAAAGACATTGGACTGAATGTGGAGTAGTGGGTTTTCTTTGTCAATAAAATAAAAAAAATACAATGTTTTTTTTTAATCCGATTAATCGAAAGAATAACCGGCCAACTAATCGATTATCAAAATAATCGTTAGTTGCAGCCCTAAATTCGACACAGTGTCATTTAAAATGATAGGCTAAGCATAATTATGGGCTGTCGCGATAACCGCAATACCGTGCTATTGACGAGCATAACCGCAGAGGAATGCAACAACCGCAATATTTCCGTGTTTTCTTTTCCGTAAGGTTACGCCCTTCTCATTTTACACTTCGTGCATGTATTCTGAATATTAGTAATGATAACAATGTGTACCATGCAGATTTGTACAGTGGCTCAGTAAATTTGCACTTAAGCCTAAACAGATAGCAAATGAGAGAGAGATCGACTGATCGCGTGTGATTACCTGCGTCTGTCCTTCAGGCCGAGTCTTGTATATTTGTGAAAACAGGTTGTCATGTCCAAGGAAAGCGAAATCTATCTTAGCATCGACACATTGCTGGTCAGCTGAGCCTTTAAAAGTGGCGCTCAGAGTTAAAATGATTTCAACAGCATGTTTCATTACATATCTCTTTGAATGAATCAGCCATTTGAACGTGTAGTTGAAGGAACGGTTAAAGACTCGCCTTGTGGCGAAACAATGAAACTGCACTGACTGACAGCCCGTCTAGAACACGCAGGTGAAATATCAACAGAAAAAGTATCTTGTCAGTCAGATTCGAGGATCAGAACTAACTGTTATATATACATATATATATATATACACACCACACACACAAATTGCCAAAACTTATTTGTACTATATCGCCCTTCTAATGAAAGGTTTGACTACTTTAGTCATTTCCATGAGTATTTAGGTGCGTTCACACCAGACGCGAACGAAGCGTTACGCGCGAATGATTTACATGTTAAGTCAATGCAAAGACGCGATAGACAATCCTGCGGCACTAAAACTACTGTTTTAGGGGGCGTGGCCGAGTCTTACATTTGATGAAGAATATCTCTTTGGTTTTGAGACTTTAGTCTTTGCAACTTCAGGGATCTTTTCTATGCACAATCAGCTTGTAACACTCCAAAGAGAAAGAAAACTTGAAATCGCATCATATGACCCCTTTAAGGCTTTTTTCTTCATCGTGTATCACACAGTATGTATGAATGAATATATATATATATATATAGCAGGTGTATATAAACTTCATAACATTACACTTAATTGTTGACAGTTTCTGAAGCCTTTAATTTGCTTGCTTGATTTTACGCTCTATAGAAGCAACCAAACAAATGACAACAATACATGTGATTGTTTCTTTCCATTAAAAAAGCAGTTAAACACAATCTATTTTTTTAAGAAATTTCTATTTTACATAATAGACTAATCCCATTACTTCCCAGTAAAACGCAGACAATATTTTACCATACAAGTATATATCAGCAGATGACCCAAACTGGACAACTGACATGTGTTGAAAACTTTGTTCTTCTAAAGTGTAGAAAACTCAGAAGAGAAGACCAGGAGACTTCGGATCGGATTGTCAGCAGAATTTCTTTATTCTATGACATGTGTTGTTATCTGCAGTCATCGAAGATCTCATCTTAAGTCATTTTTACAGGGTATCTTTATAGGCAGAATTGGAGGAGGGACTTTTTGGAGGTTGGGACAAAACATCAAAGAAAGCAAACATCTGAGGGAGGCGTTAGTTCGTTACGGGAAGTTCGTTACGGGAAGCTTCCCGTGGTCCAATAAACCTAACGAATCCACGTCTGGCCAGGACACAGTTGTCTGACTCATTGACAAAAGGCACAGCTGTCCCAAGCCCAAATGGTCAGGAAACAATCTCAAACACCTTTGCCTTGCCCGACACCTCTTAGTCAGGACGTGAATTCAAATCAAACATAGAATAACATTTGTGATCCTTCAATCCCCTCTTTGAGAGTTCTAATAACTCTCACAAAAATACAAATTTAGACACTTAAAAGTTAATTCTTGTAACTTGTAATCGTTACAGGCACATTGTACATGTTCTGTGTTGCTTATATGTAATTGCATGCTGACACAGAAACAAAACATGCAATTAGGGTCCGTGAAGATTTTACGGGTAATAGTCTCTGCGTTGTGTATTTTTATTCTTTTTCTTCTTCTTTCTTTTCTCTTTCTTGTGTGATAGTTGGCTCGGTAATGGGTCTAGTTGTGTTCTAGAGGTTGTGGCTTTATCCGCAGGTGAGAAGGGTGGTGCATATGGATCTCAGGACAGCCATCAAATGGTATCTGCACAGAGGAAGAAAGAAACACAAACAAGAGAGAACAACGGCACAGAGCAGTATTTGTAGAGTCTGCATACATTAGGGTTGTATCCTCTGTTCAAAATATAGTCTGCTATGGTTGTTCCTTCTTTCCCTATTTCTTAATTCCTGCGACACCTAAAGAACAGTGAGGAAAGGATGGACTAATGGAGGGGAAAGGCCTATGAGGAAATCTTCACCGCAGGGTTGGCCCCCGAAGCCTGTTGCTTTCGGTTCTTCCCTGGGCTCCTCACTGGTTCTTGTGTCTGCCCTATCCTATCCCTGCAGGGGGAGGAACAACCTTAATATGTGACACATGAGTCCAAGTTTTCCTTCCCTGACACAATACTGCAGCTGCTGTAATCAACATCACTTGATGTGGTCCGTACCACTTAGGCTCTAATGGCTTGTTTTTGAATGTCTTTATCATGACCCATTGACCTGGGACGATTGTGTGTCCACCTTCTGGTGGAGTCTGCCAACACGACTCAACTCTCTCTTTGGCACTCTGCACTGCCTTTGTGAGGTTTTCACAGTAAGCGATCAGGGCATCTGAAGCAATGTGCACATCAGCATTTCTAAGATCAATCACACCTGGCATCTGCATTGGGCGTCCAGTAATAATCTCATGAGGGCTCAGTCCTACTGATCTGTTAGGTGATGCTCTCATACTACACAGTACTGCGGGCAGTGCTTCAACCCATGGTACTCCTTCCTGATGCATTTTGCTTAGCCTGGTTTTGATTGTTCTGTTTGATCGTTCAACCTGTCCTGATGCTTGTGGCCTATAGGGGCAGTGAAGGTTCCACTTAATCTTCAACATTCTAGACACTTCCTTGACTACCTGTCCTGTGAAGTGGGTACCTTGATCTGAGTCAATGCAATCTGGTAATCCCCATCTGGGAATGAAATCAGTGACAAGACATTTAGCAGTGTGTGCAGCTGTAGCGCGCCCTGTTGGATAAGCTTCTACCCATCTTGAGAACTTGTCTATTACTACCAAAACGTCAGTTTTTCCTTTACAAGGGGGCAACGATATGTAATCAACTTGCAGGTGACGAAATGGCCCTGGTGGAGCTGGGGTATGTGCTGCTGGTGTAATGGCTGCTGGTACATCATTATTTTTCTGACATGTAACACATCTCTTGACTGTTTCAGTGGCTGCGTTTCTGAATTTTGGATTCCACCATTGATTTGAGAACCTGTGATTCATCGTTGCTGGACCACTATGACCCAAACTGTGTATTTGTTGAGCCAAATATGGCAACAGTGATTCGGGAGCAACATACTTTCCCCCTTTGGTCCAGCAGCCGGATGAATCCACAGTGGCTCCTTTGTCTAACCATGTCCATGCTTCATATAGAGGAACTCTTTATACAGATCAACGATTGATTCAGGAGGTAGAATTATCTTCTGTGCTGTACTACCTGAACACACTTGTACAGTTGCATAGAAACAAGCCTGTTTAGCCGCTACATCAGCAAGAGCATTACCTTTAGCTTCCGTAGTATTAGTTGTGAGATGTGCTTTCACTTTGATCACTGCTAATTTCTTTGGGAGTTTCATGGCAAACATTAAATCTTTCACTAATCCAGCATGCTTAATGGGGGATCCAGCAGAAGTTAGAAATTTTCTGGTTTGCCAAATGACACCAAAATCATGAATTACCCCAAAAGCATACCTGGAATCTGTGTAGATATTTGCAACCGATCCTGAAGCTAGCGTGCATGCTCTAGTTAAGGCTACTAGTTCTGCAGCTTGAGCTGAAAAATGATCTGGAAGACGACCTGAAGCAACTACTTCAGTGGTGGAAGTTACTGCATATCCTGCTCGTCTGTTACCTTCAATAACTTGAGCTGAACCATCAACAAACAACTCCAATTCTGCGTTCTCTATGGGAGTTTCTGCTATTTCACTTGTCGCTGCATATGTAAGCGTAACACAATCATGAGTCATTTCGCCTTCATCCTCTAACACAAATTCAGTCATTGCAGACATCATACATGAGGATGGGTTCGTGACTGGTGCACGCTGTATAACAATATTCGGGGCTGTGAGAGTTGCTAACCAATTTCCCCAACGGGAGGAGGTGACAGAAGTGACTTTTGCTTGATTCATTAGTGCGGACACTGCGTGTGGGCATTTTACGTTTACAGTCTGACCTAACACCATTCCTGATGAAGCCTGAAGCGCTAGATGAACTGCCTGTACTGCTCTGAGGCATGGGCCCATACCTTGAGCGACTATGTCAAGTTTACCGGAATAGTAATGAATTGGGCGTAAGCTGCCCCCATGATCTTGCATTAGACATGCAGTCATAAAGCCTAAGTGTTCATGGACATAAAGCACAAAGGGTCTATCAGATTGGGCAATTCCTAATGCTGGTGCTTGACATAGTGCTCTTTTCAAATCATTAAAAACTTTGAGATGAAGTTCTTCCATACAAACAGTATCTGAATCTTTACCATGGCCTTTCAACAAATCATAGAGAGGCTGAGCCATCGAGGCATAGTCTTCAATCCAAGGTCTACAATAACCTGTTGTTCCTAAAAATGAGCGGAGTGTTTTAATGGTATTAGGCGGAGGTATGGCTTTGACTGAAGCCGCTCGATCCTGTGTAATGGATCTATTTCCTGCACCAATTGTTTGACCCAGAAATGTGACTTGCTTTTTAGCAACTTGAGCTTTGTGAAAGCTGCATTTGTGTCCTTTTTTATGCAAATAGTCCAACAATGATGCCAATTCAGTTTGATGTACCTCATGATCTGTTGAGGCAATCAAAATATCATCGACATATTGGATCATAGTGGACTGTTTTACCGGACATTCTGGGTCACACAAATCACGTCTGACATATGGTTGGGGAGTTTTGAAATCCCTGTGGCAATCGTGTCCACTGGTATTGTTCATAGTCAACTGTGAAAGCTAACCATGGCTGGCTGTCAGAGTGCAACGGTACAGAAAAGAATCCATTAGACATATCAATTACTGAAAAAATCTTACAATCTAATGGTAAGCCATTACAAATTGTAGA
The DNA here is from genome assembly GCA_027422405.1 of Ptychobarbus kaznakovi. Lineage (NCBI taxonomy): Eukaryota > Metazoa > Chordata > Actinopteri > Cypriniformes > Cyprinidae > Ptychobarbus > Ptychobarbus kaznakovi. Next base: position 13,276,150 of record CM049797.1, read on the forward strand.
TGGATCTGCCACTAGGGGGGTGATTTTTTCAATATGTTTATTGGCTACTCTGTAGTCTATGGTAAGTCTCCATGTCCCATTAGATTTCTTGATGGGCCATATGGGTGAATTACATGGACTGTTGGTTTTAACTAGCACTCCTTGCATCAGCAAATTTTCTACAATAAGTTTGATTCCCTGTATAGCTTCCTTATTAATCGGATATTGTTTGGTGACCGGAGGTGGAGTTCCTGTCAATTTAACTGGTTCTACACCTGTCAACAAACCACAATCATCCTTGTCTTTAGCCCAAATTGGATGATTCTGTAAGAAAGCATACTCGGGAGGGGTTGCATTATTGGTAGAAATCTGTGCTGAGGAAATTTTTATGCTAGTAGATTCTGAGGACATGTCTAAAATTAGATTTATTTGTCTCAGAAGATCCATGCCTAAAATTGCACCTGTATTTAATGGAGCGCATAGCAATTTTGTAGTCAGAGTTTTTGGGCCAAATTGTACCTCTATGGGCGGAGTTTCATACAAAACAGAATCTTCACCTATTACACCAGTTAAACAAAGTTTGGTTTTCTTGTATGGGATGTTTAAACCTTGTGCCAATTTTGTAGGAATTACTGTAATTTCTGCACCTGTATCAAGCAAAAAATCAATCTCTTTCTCTTTTATGCTACCTTTCACAAAAATTCTTTGGTCATTGTGTTGGATTACAGGGGAAAGGTAGCTACTCACAGCCCCAATAATTAGTTTTTTTCCTGGTCTTGTTGTGCTCTTAGAAGAGCCTGAACTATCTGTACCACAGTTTCAGTGGTCACTGGCGGAACTACTTCAGGGCTGTGTGCAGGCTGAGGAGGAGCATAATTATGCATGGCATTTCTTTTACTATCTTGCAACTTCTTCCTACACTCTTTCTCCCAATGTCCTAATTTTGCACAGTATTTGCATTTGCTTTCTCTTTTAGACCATCTATTGTCTTGTTTCGTTGTGTTAAACGTAGCTGCTGCTACTCTTACTTTTGCCTTGACATCAGCATCTCTTTCCCATGTAGTTAACCTGTCTAGGTTACTTCTGAGAGTTCTGTTAGACCAAGTTAGATCTAAGAATGGTAAAGCTTTTCTGTATTCGGCTACAAGGCCATCTGACCAGATACGAACCAGGGGTCCCTTGTCATCTAGCACACTTTCAGGGTCATCAACAATTCCACTGTAGATTACAGCTGACTGACAAAATCTCTCAGTATATTCACTCACAGTTTCTTCTTTCCTTTGCACACAGGTAGTAATTCTAGACCAATCTATTTTGGGTCCTAAGATATTCTTTAGGATTTTCAAAATACCTTCTCTTAAATCACCCTTACTGGCATTTCGCAGTCCAGAAGTGACAGCAGATTCAAAACTGTTGAATTCAGATTCAGTTAGTATTTGTGACATCAGCTGCGTGACTTCTGTCAACGACATGTCATAAAGACGCATTTTACTGATCAATGTTCTTCTAAATTCAGAAAAATGTGTGCGTGCTGCTGGTAAACTTTGAGATAGTCTCTCTATATCTTTAGGACCTAAAGCTTTGGCAACAGTTTGTATTTGCACCACAGAAGAATTGAGAGGAACACTATCAGTTTCCTCAATCCCCTGAGATCTCCTCCTCGCACCACACACATTGAAGGAATTTACAGGCACATCAGTTACTGATTGGAGAGCTACATCTGTTTCAAAAAACGCTTGTAAATCAGGGTAAATGTTATCAGGCTGACTTACTTCCACATCAGTTTTTGCCTCTTTCTTGAGGTTCAATTTCTTGGTCAAAGTGTATATTCTAGCACGGAGCTCATTGTTCTGTTTCTCTAGCTCTGAGTTACGCTGAGACTGTTGTGTGGCGAGCGCTAAACCAAATTCTCTGTGGCAGCAGATAATGCCTTTCACATTGTTCTTGCGAATACATGCTCCCAGTACCTTTTTACACTCATCTACAGACCAAGTCTTGTCTGGATGGATCTCATATTTCTGAGTTAGTTCTTGTCTAACTTTCTCAGTGACTATTATGTTCATTTGCACTCCTAAAAGTGATTTGAATTCGCTATCTGACCACAAAGGAGTCGCTAGACCACCTTTTTCAGTTGTGGGGATCAGTCTAGCATTCTTTCTAAACATTTTGTGAGTTTCTTTGTTATCACACAATCAAAACATTAAAACTTCTCTGATCAACAGAGGGTACACTTGTTAACACAGATCAACTATTGTTAACCTTCCCTGGCAAAGCAGAGGATAACACAATTCACTAGCACTTTACGCTAATCTTCCCTGCATGAACAGAGGATAACCAATTCTTCCCTGCCAAAACAGAGGATAACAAATATTAGCACGTAATGCTAAATCTTCCCTGCCTGAACAGAGGATAACAAATATTAGCACGTAATGCTAAATCTTCCCTGCCTGAACAGAACAGAGGATAAACCAAAAATTAGCACGTAATGCTAACCTTCCCTGCCTGAAAGAACAGAGGATAAACCAAAAATTAGCACGTAATGCCAACCTTCCCTGCCTGAAAACAGAGGATAACCTTCCCTGCCTACAAGAACAGAGGATAAACTCTTCCCTGTCTGAAAACAGAGGATAACCTTTAGTTAAACAAAACCCTACAGATGTATGTTAACTCTTCTCTGACGGCACAGAGGATACAAAAATTTGTACTGGTCTTAGGTTCTTTCGGATTAGAGACAGCACTCACCAGAGAGAAAATTTCAGTCTGGGAATCCTTGTTCAGTTTGAAGTTTCGCTGGATTCCAAAAGATGCAGATCTTTGTTTGAGCTTGAAGTCTTTCAGGTGAGAAAGCTGGAACTCTATCCGGGTTCACGGCAGCATCTGTTGAAAACTCTGTTCTTCTAAAGTAGAAACTCAGAAGAGAAGACCAGGAGACTTCGGATTCGATCGTAGGATTCTTTATTGGAAAAAAACCCAGTGTGATGGTAGGCTGCAGTCATCGAAATCTCATCTTAAGTCATTTTTACAGGGTATCTTTATAGGCAGAATTGGAGGAGGGACTTTTTGGAGGTTGGGACAAAACATCAAAGAAAGCAAACATCTGAGGGAGGCGTTAGTTCGTTACGGGAAGTTCGTTACGGGAAGCTTCCCGTGGTCCAATAAACCTAACGAATCCACGTCTGGCCAGGACACAGTTGTCTGACTCATTGACAAAAGGCACAGCTGTCCCAAGCCCAAATGGTCAGGAAACGATCTCAAACACCTTTGCCTTGCCCGACACCTCTTAGTCAGGACGTGAATTCAAATCAAACATAGAATAACATTTGTGATCCTTCACATGCCACACTGTGTCCATCTAAGCATCGCAGAAACGACATTATCTATGTTGTACACCTCAAAGCCCTGATCAGTCTTAAATAACCACGTAACACAAGCATCAAAGCATTCTTACCTTGTTATCAACACGTCTACATTCTGCTGAATAATCTCGCCCGCCCAGTGCGTGCAAGTGAAACAGAGGAATATGCCTTAAACCGGTGAACATTTACGCCGGGTTTCCTAATACAGGTTAATTGAAAGAGAATGCAGTTTATCAAGTGCAAATCAAGGGAAAACAGACTTCCTGTGTGACGACCGGCTGATATCCACATGAGTTATAAACTCAAGCCTGTTAAGAAAACAGTCAGATCTAAAAGAGTCAATGACTGCTGAACTGAAAGCAAGGACTGTAACACAACACTATATTTTTACACCTCCAGTTCCTTTCTAAGCAACTAAAAAAAAAGTATGAGAACAACTTCAAGCATTTGTGCCTTCAGGCTAATGTGAGACAACATACCACGACTGAAATGACATGGAGACATAACAATACTAAAATACAACTGCTACAGTTAAATCAAAATGCTTTTAATATCAGAAATGATGAACTGGTTTACAGTCTGTAGTAAAGCAGAAGGTTGTTTAGCCTAATTACTGAGCTTAGTCATGTAGTTTAATACTTCACAAAGCCCTTAATAACCTTCTTATATGAGAGCACATGCCTTCTGCTCCCCTTCATCCACACAGCTCACATTTAGCTTATAGACCACCGATTCATTAAGAAGCTTACAGAAGAGCAGCTCTTTTGAGGATGTTTGCCACTAAAAGTGATTACGGCTATTGTGTTGTGTTCTACAGAAAGAACTTGCCGAATTCAAACAACTGTTTTTATTAACGGAGGCATAGTTTTTATCATAGGATATTTTTGTTTGTGAGGGTTACAGGTAGTGCGCTGGCAATGCAATATTACATTATTGGCATAATAAAAAGTTAACAAGTTGAAGGTCTATCTTGCATGATATATTTTAATTAAGTTAACACATACCAAAGTGCACAGCAACCATTCAGTTTGTTTAAAGTTAGTTAACTGGCGGACTACAAGAGGTGGGTAAGTTGTGTCAGTAAGCCACAACAAGAAGAAACCAAAGCGGCCAAACAAATAGATGTTTCTAAAAAAGCTGATGTCGATTTGACAGTAACCGCTACTGTTGGTTTCCTGTGAAAGTAACTGTTCAGACTAACACAGTCCAAACTGACAGCTCTTGACATATATATTATTTAGGTAGTTTGTTTAAATATAAATACGCCAAGAATGTTGACTCAAAATCATTTTTTATTCACTCTAAAATTTTGCATTTCAATAAATAGATATTACAAGCAAGGTAAATATCTTGCTGATAGAAGGTGACGAGACTGACAAAAAAAGTAACACTTTACAATAAGTTCCAAAAAGTAACATCAGTTAACATTAACAATGAGCAATACGTTTGTTACAGTATTTATTAATCTTTGTTAACAATAGTTAATAAAAACAACTATTCGTTGTTGTTCAAATGAAACCTTACATTAAAGTGTTACAGCAAGGACTACATTCTGCATAAAGCCATATCTTTATAAAACACAAAACTACCTTCACATGATAAAGTTTTGTTCAGAAAAAAGTTGAACTTTTGTACACCAGCAATTTATTGAATTGTTTAAATTATTTATTTATTTTACTATCAGTTTGCAGTCTTTGTTTAACAAAAATATTTGACAGAAACATTCAATTAAAGCAAATGGTAGATGAAAGTTTTACACTATTAGTCATAGAAAGGCAACCACTATAATACGTTCTCATATTCAGGGATCGGTACAGTGGCCGAGAGAGCTCAACGCGCTGCAAATAGAAAAAACACCTGCAAATTAAGAAAACAACTTCCTCAATTTGACCACACACACACTGCAAATGCTCACAACACAACCAAAAAAGAAACGCGCTGCAAATAGAAAAAAACACCTGCAAATTAAGAAAACAACTTCCTCAATTTGACAACACACACGCTGCAAATGCTCACAGCACAACCAAAAAAGAAACGCGCTACAAATAAAATCTATTTGGTTGTGTTGTGAGCACTTGCAGTGTGTATCTTTATTTGTTTGTGTTGTGAGCACTTGCAGTGTGTATCTTTATTTGTTTGTGTTGTAAGCATTTGCAGTGTGTATCTTTATTTGTTTGTGTTGTAAGCATTTGCAGTGTGTATCTTTATTTGTTTGTGTTGTAAGCATTTGCAGTGTGTATCTTTATTTGTTTGTGTTGTGAGCATTTTCACCATCTGCTGTCAAACTGATGAAAATATTTTCTTGATTTGCTGGCGCTTTTTCTATTTGCATCTGTTTTCTGAAGTTGCAGCGCGTTGAGCTCTCTCGGCCACCGTAGATCGGACAGAAGAGTTCTGCTGTCACTGGAGACGCATGCGCAATACATTTTTAATTTATGATATCAAAACTATGCTACCTTATATCCAGTTGGCCGCTATGTCATATTCACTTCACAGTGTATACAATCTGCGTTACATGGTCTTTATTTGAGAAAATATGTTTTCATTACATGAAGATGTTCTGACACTTGGTTCGATTGCTTGGTCCGAACACAAGATCGATTCCAACCCTCCCTCAGTCTCTGCAGGTCTCCTCTCACATTGAAAATCATTTCATATTGTCAATATGAGAAAAGTAATAATGCATATTTCTAGTGGCTGACCAATATGGATTTTTTTGATGGCCTATGCTGATATATTAGGGATATAAAGTGGTTATGTGTGATATTACAATATTTGTATATGTATTTTACATAATATTTACTAAATAAATTATTCATAATGTAAAATATACTGTTAAACTTAAACATATTACACATCAGATATAGAAGCCTTTTGTTGCACTATAGTATTTTTCTTAGTATGTAAAAAGCATGAATAGAAAGGAAGTGAACACAAACCAACAGTGCAGTCAGTAATTTGTTACTTTGAGAACCAATAATTTCAATGATAACTCAAAAGCTAAAGCCTGGCCCATCTACGGAAACACATCATAGACCTGTAAAATACCCAGTGTGCTGTATAATCCTCTCTCACCCATAACACAATTAGGCTGGTTAATGCACATCAGTGGGAGTTTAGCTCAACAAGGATTTGCTGTGTGCTACAGAACAGCTCTGTGGGGGCACAGCTGCTTGAATAGCACGTCTGAGCACACCAGCGGAGGAATGTGTGTCCTCTATATGAGCGTCTCAAGAACGGGACACCAAACACATGTAAACAAAGTCAGCTGCCTGCCATCGCTTCATGCTAGCATAATGGCGGATCAAAGATTTACAGTGTGTGTTCTTCCATTGTAATCCAGGTAAATATATTCTGGATGATTCTTACCACCTGTTTTATGACTAAAAAAATACTCGCTGAGTCTCAGCCCAGTGGTTGTGACAGCTTTCCCACAGGAAATGAACAGCATGGTACTCCAAGTCCAAAACACTGTTCAAATCCAAAACACTAGCATAGACTCCCAGCTGTCAATGGTACGAACAGACCACAATAGACCGGGAATCAGTAGAATGATTGTGATTTACTCTATTAAAACAGATGCATAGGCATGTGGGTGCCACAAAATGTATGCACACTTGGATTGTGGCATACAAAACTGGAAGACACTGCATTATAACAAAATATGAGAGCAAGTGGCATTGTATTAATAAAGCCAGCACAAGCATACTTAATACAGTGTACAATCAAATTTAAATAAAAATAAATTTTACAATAAAATTGTACTCAGCATCATCTTGTTTTCAGACGTAGATGTCTATCATAGAGTACTAAACATCAAAGCATCCTCTGATGTCAAAACTGAACTACAGTAATGCTTGAGAATGGTAACGTTAAGTCCACGAGTTTATGATCATCATGTTAAAGAGGAAACTGAAGATGTTCTCCCCAACATAATTCAATGGAATTGCCAATGTCCTTACCTATAAAACCCCTTCTCGGGATTCCTCCTCAATGCACAGAATGACACAATCTGACAGAATAACATTACACACTCGTGTTATGCGATTGGTTGAGCGGGTCAAGGTGAGTAACGTTAAACCGCACTTTTAGCTGGTTCTCTGCACAGTCCGTTTATACCGCTGTTGTCAAAAGTTTAAAAGAAGTGACGGGCGACGGTTTTTTGTTTGTTCTCGGATATAACACAACCTCACGCATCCATAAACGCAATAAATAACATTTACGCATAGTTGACAGACTGCAGAAAATGTTTTACTGAACATGTTCGTTGTCTTTCATGTGCTGGTGGGACATTAGCCGCTGCTAGCGCTGCCCTGCTAATGCTGCTGCCTGGCCTTTTCCTCTGGAAAAACAGCAACACAATTGAATACAAACGCGCAAAAACGAGCCTCGCGCCACACCAAACACCGCCTGTGTGACAACAAAATTGCATATGTGATAGAATAGTAAACTGACTTGCTGTAAAGGTGTGTTGTGGTATTTGTCCGTGTTTCCTGATCCCTCGGTATTCCTCTTTTCTTTGACTGGGGTTGGAGGAGTTGAGTTGGGACTCGGGAGGGGTTTCCGCTCAGCTCCAGCGCTGCCACAGGCTTATGACCCTCGTGTGTGTGTGCGTGCGTGTGTGTGTGTGTGTGTGTGTGTGTGTGTGTGTGTGTGGTCAGGGATCAGTTCTGTGTATATCTACCTGAAATGTAATTATTTCCAAGTAAGTTAGAAGATAGAGAGGTGTTCATGTTATGGTCATTGACACGGGGGCTGCTGCAGAACCGCTCTTGTGTGATATACTCAGCTACTGAAGAGACTGAATAGATTAGTTTTATACTCTTTTGAAATACTTTACTCTAAGAGAGAACCAGTCACTCCCTCGTAAGCAGTGTGCTGGGATTAATGGATGGTCAGTAGATGTCTGTCTAAATGCCCATCTGTTTTCGGAGTAATTAAACGTCCACGAGGTGGCGATATTTCCTCTGTTAGCTCGATGAATCCTGATGGGTATTTAAAGTCTTAATTATGCTAAATTAACCAAACATAAAGCTGATTTAGAAGGTTTGAAAAAGCAAGTAATACGGAAGCAATACCTTACTGTGTTTATCATTCATGTTTGGGTACTTTTTTTCTTTAGCATTCATTCATCAATCAATCAATTAATTTAATTTTCAATAATTTGAATTTATATCTATTTTATTTGGTTGGAAACAAATTCCCAGTGTTCATTTAATTTAATATTATAGTTTTTGTTAATATTTTGAATTATTTTATTTTTATAATTTCTTTTTTATTTTAATTCTAATTCGTTTTAGTAGTTTTCTTGTGTTATGTCATTAAAAATGGTTATATTCACTTTTTTATTATATTTTTATATTTATTTATATTCATTACTTGTATATAGTTTTATGTTTTAGCTTTAGTTTTTGTCTCTCTCTGATGTGAGCACTTAAACTAAAGAAAATGGGAAACTGTCTTCAGGAAGAGACAGCAGCCCCTACACTCTCTGAATGTGAGCAAAACTAAAGAGCTGATCGTGGACTTCAGGAAAAGACAGCAGCGGCCCTTTTGCACACAATCCTCTCATGATCAGTGGGACCCCTGTGGAGAGGTTTCATATTTGTTTGTATTTGTTTTATTTTATTTATTTTGCAGCTGAGTGCACACTTCAGTGTAAACATCTCCGAGGACCTGACATGGACTGCACACATACGCAAGCTCAGTTAAGAAAGCCAGGCAAAGACTGTACCATCTGCGACAGCTGAGGAAATTCAGGGTCTCACCACAATCCTGAAAACTTTTCTATTCAGGGGCCATAGAAAGCGTACTGACTCAGTGCATCTCAGTGTGGTATGGTAATTCCTGCAAACCATGGAAAATCTGTGATGAAATGATTGTGCGCTTAGCTTGAGCGCATCTCAGGGTCTACTAGACTTTCCAATCTGATGCTGCAAAAGGAAGTAAAATCATCAAACTGAATTAACCATTATGATTCATGAATTATGCCATCTACAATATTCAAAAAACTGCAGAGATTACAGTACGTGCATCAAACAGAGCTCATAATCAAGGACTCAAACATCCCCTCAATTTAATAAACTTAACATTCAATTTCACTTCCCTTTCAATGCGCTGCCATCTGGCAATGGCAAGCATTCCTCAGAGCACATACCTGATATTAACTTAGGAGGAGCTTCTTCCCTCAGGCACTCCTATTTTATTTTATTTTATTATTTGTTCAGCTCCTAAACTCATCAAACTCAGTTTATAACAACTACATTTTTTTAACATCATAACATCTACAGGACTCAATTTAATAAACTGTAAAAACATCCATTATTCTCCATCATCCGCATTGCTGTGTATATTATATACCCGACCCGTACAACCTTTTTGCACATTCCTCTTGCACATACCTGTTTTATATTAATATGTAATTAATCCACAGTATACTGTATTGCACATTTTATCTTATTGCACATTTTACTCCTTATTTTATTTTATTTTTTATTATTTGTTCCTACTTTTATTTTATTCTTACCTATATTTTATATATATTTCTCTTGTGTTATGTTTCATATTTGTTTGTATTTGTTTTATATTTATTTATTTTGCACTGTCTATTGAGCGGACCTGTCCTGACTTACATTTCACTACTGATTAAACCCTGTATGCAGTGTATGTGACGAATAATAAAGAACCTTGAACCTTGAAATGTTGCTTTGGCAACAATTTTTTTTTATCTCAGTTAATGTTTATTTTATTTCATGAAAATGTTTTTTATGTTCGTATTTGTAGTTAACAGTAATAGCCCTAGAGGGGCCTTTAAACTGAAGCCAGTCATGACCGAGGGCAGAGCCGATCCTCCCTATACCAGAATACGCAAGCTGCGTAGGGCCCCCGAAATACCAGGGGGCCCCCTTAATCCAAAATTTTTTAGGGTTGCAACACACGCCTGCACCAGTCACCCCGCCCCCCCCCCCCCCCCGTCCCCCCCCCGTCTCAACCACATGCCACCCCCCCCCCCCCCCCCCCCCCCCCCCCCTGCAGTCTAGGATCGTGCGCTGAGGGCTGAGCTGAGCTTGGAAACTGTGTGCGATAGGATACGGGAAAATATATATATTTATTTAACAAGTTAACTGTAGCCTAACTACTAGCTAGCAAAGTCATTATCAGCAAGCCACAAGCCAGGTCCTGCCATGTCTTGAAATGGTGTTCTAGTTTGGTCCTGGAAAAGTGTCTGATTGGAAAAGTGTCACAAAACTATATAGGGAAGTAAAATCTGTGGCAATTAAATGATGAACTTGATTTACCCAATCTGATTTAAATGATTTAAAAACATGATCATACAGTAACAGCGAGATATACAGTACGTGAACATGAATAGTAGGAGTGCCGCCTAATGGACGCTACGGTCTCGCGCAGTCACGTGATTGTCATCAGCGGACCAGTGTGACGCGCGATCAGCTGACGATCACTCGACCTTTTCACTTCAGGAGACACGGACATCCAAACACCTCCATCCGCAGCGTTTCAAAGATATCCCGTACCGAAGCATGGCGAGCCAGTCTCAGGGCATCCAGCAGCTGCTGCAGGCGGAGAAACGAGCTGCGGAGAAGGTCGCAGAAGCCCGTAAAAGTAAGGTGCCGTTTTGCTTGCCATCGCTGCAGACTAGCGCTTAGCTAACATGCTAACGTTTAACGTTACTGCCCAGTAAGTCACTGTCGATGTTTTCTGTGTATATACAACTAACACACCGAGGGAATGAATGAATGGATTTAAATTGAAAAGACATTTCCCTGATCATGTCGACAACATTTGGGAAATTAAGTGTTTATTTTTTTTTTGTTTTCACTATTCATTCTTTTCGGGTGACATAACGTTACTTGCTAACAGTTCTCTATAAAAAAGACTGTATAATGGATCATATTTAGCAGTTGATGCATGACATGTAACGAAATAATTTATTTTGGTCCGTTTACACTGAGGATGTTAAAGGTTTAAAACGCCAAGTATATTGGAAGGCTTTGTCTCGCCACATTTTAACATTTGAAGTCATCGTTCAACTTGTCGTTTTTCTTGTTTTTCCTATGGGAGATATTCAAGTTTCATATTTGCTCTTTATAGTGAAGGAAATTATGACTGTACGTTTACTAAATATCTCCTTTATTGAAGTATCACTTGACATTGACTCACTAGACATTCACTCAGTTCCTGTTTTATGAAGATTTTCTGCTGCTGGTTCTCATTTCTCTTAAAAGAGAGGAGTTTCCCTGGCACAGCAATATTACACGTGAAAAACTGTCTGCCTATACAGTTGTGGCACTAACAGTAATGTATGTATTTTTATTTTTTTGGTAATGCATTTTGTGTTGTTGTTTTTTATAGGAAAAAATCGTCGCCTGAAGCAAGCCAAAGAAGAGGCACAGGCTGAGATTGAGCAGTACCGTCTGCAAAGGGAGAAAGAGTTTAAGACAAAGGAGGCTGCGGTGAGATTTATTCATTTTTGTTTCATATCACTACTTCTGTATTTACGTGGGCGAAATCTTGTCAAAAGGTATTTTGGTGCTTTACTTTGAGGAATGCTCTTATTATGACTTCACGTGTATCCTTGGCAGTTAAAATGTCCTGCTGTTATAATCCAGAGCTTCCACCATTTTGAATAATTCATGTTCTCCATAAGGGAATTGATTATTAATGATTAGAAAGACAGACCTACTGTGAGTTACTTGTTTTGTTAATAGATGGTAATATGTTTTGGTTGAAAGCATATGAAGAATTCCTGCTGAAAAACTACATTACCCATGATCCTGCAAAAAACAACTGTTTACCAATCAGAGAATGGAAACAAGCAAAAAAAGGCTTTAGCATCAGCACCACACCTTCAAAGTCAACGACATGATATTCAATCTCCCATAAAAAAATAAAAAATGATATATATTAGTGCTGTCAAATGATTAATCACATCCAAAATTAAAGTTTTTGTTTACATAATATATGTGTGTACTGTGTATATTTATTATGTATATATAAATAGAGTTGGGAAACTATGACGCCAGAACCCGGAAGAGTAATTCGCCGGGGTTCCTTCGAGATTTTCCTATGGGGTTTTATTATGGGGTTTTTCAATTTATGAGTAAAATAAGCCTGTGGTAAACAACTTGACGAATACTTTTGCGTTTTGTTCTACAAGGTAAACTGCAAACACTCACAGCCCAAACGTTCTTATCTAGTTACTTATTAAAAATAAACACAACTGCTTCAAATGTTTAGTTTTGGGTATGGATGTGTGTAATTTACCTTGTAGAACAAAACGTAAAAGTATCGTCAAGTTATGTTTACCACAGGCTTTATTTTACTCATAAATTGAAAAACCCCGTAGGAAAATCTCGAAGGAACCCGCGGCGAATTACTCTTCCGGGTTCTGACGTCATAGTTCCCTCACTCTATACTAGGGGTGGAACGGTTAAACTTACTCACGGTTCGGTTTGTGTCACGGTTTTAGAGTCACGGTTTCGGTACAGTTTGGTATGTGCTATGTTTAGGGAAAAACTATACTGTCAAATAAAAATAAAGAAAATTAGAATAATCTATCTAACTACAAACAACAGCACAAATAAATACAATAGAGTAAAGATACAAATAAATAAACAGTGATTTTCTGTTTTTTAGGTAGGTCTAGCATTAGTTTTTAGGTACAGAAATTGAATAAAGTAAAGAAATGTAAAACAGCATTGCATATTTGACTGTATAAATTATATATTAATCTTTATTAAAGTTACAAAAGCTATTTAATCAAGAGCAGTGAGTGATTTCTTAGTTGTTGCTGTTTGCTTAATATTAAGAAAGTGCTGTCACTTTAAGAGAATGCACTGATGCTGTACGTTCAGCCAGCTATGTCTGCTATAGGATACTTAACAAGATGGGCATTTTGACATAATTTTTATGTGAATTTGTCCTCATTCAAACACAATACTTCAGAGAGAGCTTAATATTTGCACGCGTTCAGAGGCGCGGGTTTGCGCGCTTCTGATGAGCGCATGCACAAATTTTCTCACTGGGCGTGCAAGCTTGCATCCTCTGGCTCTTAAATACAAAACTGGCAAAGCTTACATGAGTTTAGTTTAAACACAGATATCAACGTGTGCTGTTCAGGTCTCACCTGTGCGCGCGTGCTATCAGCACCCGGGTGATGACGGAATAAATGCTCATATTCCAGCACACGGCACTCGCACTGAACAAGAGTGAATGGTTTGTTTACGTGTTTTTTTTTTTCATTGCTGTTGTTGTAATGTACTGGGAAGCCAGAATGCGCATCATCAACAAAAGCATACATTAGCCAAACCCTGTTTTTTTTAAGTGTTATTTATAACAAACCATATTACAGATGAACCGCGGTCCTAGCGCTTGCCGACCCGTGTGTGGAGAACTGAACTGTTCCACCCCTAATAAATACAAACACATGCATGTATTTATATTTAAGAAAAATATGCTATGATTATATATTTATATATATAAAAATATAATCATATAAATGCATATACATGTAAATATTTTTTAAATATATACTGTATGTGTATGTATTTATATATGCATGATAAATAAACACAGTACACATAAATATATTATGTGGACAAAAACTTATTTTGGATGGGATTAATCATTTGGCAGCACTATATATATATATATATATATAATATATATTACATGATATATTATATATAATATAAATAGGATATTTAAATCCCTGTGGAGAAAAATGTGAAAGTATCAAAGTATACGGTTTTAAACAGAGCATTTATTTTTGTAATTCTTAAAGTGCCCCCTAAAATTAAAATGTAATATTCTAACCTTACAATAAATCTAGTAAATAAAAAATATATTTAAGATCAGAGTAGAATAAAGCTACTCTATGCTAAATGCTTTCACCGTGGAGTACCTGGGCACCTTAACCAGGACAAAATCATTTTGAAACACCTTTGACTAATTCCTTTTACAACATGGTAAAATATTTATATTAAACATTTAAAATAATCTCAAAAACCTCTGCAGTTCTATCATGAACCTCTTGAGTCACACAGCTTTTCGGGAAACCCTGACAAATCTGAAAAACCCCATACTGTAATTGAATGCGCATTAGTATTAGTTCTGAATAATGCTGAAAGTTAACGTCCCGTTGCTTGGTCCCGCAGGCACTGGGGTCCCATGGAAACTCTGCTGTAGAGGTGGATAAGGAGACCATTGATAAGATGAGCTACATCCAGAGCAGTTATCAGCAGAACAAGGAAGCTGTGCTTGGAAACTTGCTGAAGATGGTGTGCGACATCAAGCCAGAGATCCACGTCAATTACCGCTTCGCTGGATAAACACCTCTGTCCAAGCACCACATCCGTTACAATTCCTAAAGGCCCTAAAAGCACTGAGACAAAGACTGCTTCTGGACATATCATGTTACAATCATAATGTTTAGATTGCTGGACTACACTGCTTAATAATACACTCTCTATCTACATTACAACATTAACACATGTCCTACGGTTTAAACAGACATTCAGTGATACCTAAACCAGTCAGTGATCACAGTACTGCACATACACGCCTCCGCTGTATTTATCATTGTCTGCAGATACATCTTTGATATGATCCAAGGCAAGTCTTTGTCTCTGTTCTTTTAGTTAACTGTAGTATTGTCCAGTGTATCAGAGTGAGTTTCTTTGTGAATGATAACTTTAAATGTCTGTATCTTGATGCTACATTATTAATTTATAAGTAATCAGATGTTGTTTTATCTAATTGATGTATACGGTATAAAAAAAAAATCTGATGGCTTTTTTTGTGACAAAGCTTATAATTATCATAATCTTAATGTTGTACTGGTAATTAAATGAGCTCCACGCTTCCTCCCTGCGCTCTTGTTCTGTATTATGTAGATGAATACAATCTATTTCAGCCTGCTGTGAAAATGTAATAAATGTCTGTATAAATGGATTTGTACTGTTTTCCATGAGAATGGAGCACAAATAGTGAATATTGTTCAAATGTGATTTATTCTTTCAATCTAAATATAAGTTTATATTAACTTAATCTGCTTCATTCAATCTGTTCTAATATCAAGATCTACAACACTAGAGGCTGCTATTTAACTTTATTATCTGTCTTTAAAAATGCAGTATTATCCAAAACCTATTCACTAGTTATAAAACTGTTTATATATATTACAGTAATTGCACACGAAGAAATTCCTCCACTTTTCCTGAAAAAGTTTAATAAAAAGCTTAATTCTATTTACAGACCTACAACTTGAGCTGTAGATTTAATACACGCCGCAAATAAATATATGGCTTATTTTTTCTTTAACTTTAAAAGGCAAATTGTATTGGTGCAAAAACATAAGGCCTTGACTCCATGCC
Source organism: Ptychobarbus kaznakovi (assembly GCA_027422405.1). Taxonomy (NCBI): domain Eukaryota; kingdom Metazoa; phylum Chordata; class Actinopteri; order Cypriniformes; family Cyprinidae; genus Ptychobarbus; species Ptychobarbus kaznakovi. The sequence continues at coordinate 13,291,880 of CM049797.1, forward strand.
ATAAATGCGCATAACCGTCCAAACAAAGCGAAAACATTAAACGCTGCCAACGCGTGAAGACAATATTTCAATCAATTCTTTGTCAACATCATGTACGGTATTATTACTTGCCATGTGGCAACGGAAGTAAGCAAAGCTTAAATTGCGTCACATCACGTGTCACAGGGAACAGTATAAGCGCCGGAAACAGCGTCCAATGGAAATCTCTTCAAAATAATAGTTGTTTTTAAATTATCTTTATTTTTCGTTATTAACCAGAATATAATAGACAATCAGCGACTGCTTGTTAATCAGTGGAAGACAATACTGATAGAAAGGCTTTGTGTTTTATTTCTTTACCATGTTAGAACTGAGAACACGCTTGTTTTTTTACTAAAATAATACTATTTAAATACAATAATTTTAAAGCGGATTTAAAATGTTTCTAAAAGGAATAACAAAATGTATTCTGTGTGCCTGTATTTTTATTGATTTAAACGACTAAGTTAGCATAGAAAATGCTAATAAAAACGGTAAATCCGTTCACTTTGAGACGAAGGAGTGTTTACTGTAGACTCTTATTATGTATTAGGTTCCGGCTGTGGCGGACTTCACACTCCGAGCATCTCGCCGCGGGGCAGCGTAAAGATCGAGTTGATCTACTCTTGTCCCTAAACTGATGGTTTGCAGTTAATATCGACGGCACCACAGGACCCGGTGGACGCATTCGTCTCGTGCTGTCAAGGTGAGATTTATGTGACTCTGTGCAGCTCAGTGAAGTCGTTTGTTCCTCTGTAATCTCTGTTGCTGTGACCTCTGAGAAGACATTTGTAGTTCTTCTCTCTCCCTCTGGCTCATCTCTGGAGATAGTGATGTCCTGTTCATTAACACTAAGTTACCAACATTTTGTAATAATGTGTAGTCAACACTAGATGATATTGTCTAAATAAGCTGTACTTGAGCTCGGCTATGTAACGTTAGTATTAATGCTGGTCTGATGATCTTTCTAGCATCTACATTATGTTGGTTTATATTGTCAAAATAGTTGTTAATGCAGGTCATTCGTGGTTATTATGCTCAACATTTTCACTTTTAATACACTTTCGACCCTGATGCACACTTGACTGTGTTCAGTTTTAGAGAGCCCTTGAACAACGAGAAATGAGAAGTCTTTCCAAACTCACAAGACTTGGAGAAAATCATTACCGGTGACATATTCCAGGACCGTGGTATTTCAGAATTGTAACTAGAAATACTGACACAGTCATTGCTTTTTTTAATGGCCTTTTATTGTAATATTTAATTGTATTGTAAATTATGCTTTTAGGCATTTTAATATTTTTTCTATTTAGTATTTTTCATATATTAAATGCCAGTTTTAGTAATTTAGAACTATTTTTATTTCAGGTAGTTGCCAAGACAGCATTTCTGAGAGTTTCATTTAATAATGTAGTAATTCTATTTTATCCCATTTCAGCTTTTTAAATAAACTTTATTTTTTATAATTTTATTGTTAGTTAACAATAGCCACATTGTTCCAGGTTTTTGCAGAAAGCAGCGTTCTGCGAAACGTTAAGTAAATCCAAATGCGGCTTATGGTCATGTAAATACATAAACAACATTCTCACATTTGTTTTAAAGTGTGGCATGCGTGTCGAAAAGACCGTATAAGAAAGCTGGTTACTAACAGAGCGCTAACACAGTGCATGTGAATGAATGCTGCTTTGCTTTAAGCAGCTTTCTTGTAATAACCGTTTTCTGATGTGCATGTAACCCCGCGGCTCTCAACCTCCCCCCCCCCCCCCCCCACAGTGTCAAACAATATCCCAAGGCCCCCACAGTTGTGATTTACAACAATGAATCCCAAGGCTTGTGATTTACTAAGGATTTTTAAGGATTAAGGCCTGTTTTTACTTAGGATTTTTACAAATGTTTTTACTTACAATTTCTGGCCCAAAAATGTTTAGAGCTTGGCACAACTAGAATATTATATTTCTGTATATATTTATTTGTATGTATAATATATACTTTGTATTAGGGGTTTGAACGATATACTGTGATTAGGGGTTGAACGACTTCTGATTTTTTTTTTTTTTTTTTAGTCGCTGATGACGTCATTAATGAACAAATTAAGTCTGGAGCTGTGACAAAACACCTTGTGCACAGTTATGAAAATGACGCAGCGCTGCCCACATGATTATTGCACCTATAACAGCTTATTTGTATCAGTTCTTTAGTCTTGTGACTTGTTATATTTCTCACAGATTCCTGCTCGTTCTAAATCAGGTACAGATAAGTAGTACAGTAAAGATTACATTCATATGAATGCATGCATTAGTGAGAGCGGTTGCGTGTGAATTAATTCTACCTGGCAGCATCTCTCTACTAGTAGTGAAGCTGTGGGATTTAGTTATTAAGAAATATATGCTTGAACTTTACAGTTTTTAAGCTATTTTACAGAGAAATCACAGAACAGTGTTGGCAACACATTTTCGCGCTGAATGATTCTGTGCGCGCGATCTGCGCGTGATGTATTGTACGCGCTACTGTCTGTAGCTATGTGTGTGCGTTACAGTGCAGCAGCACACATTTAGATTAGAACGTGATTAACTTACCTGTACAATAAGCTGTTTAAACCATGCATTCTGCAGTTCAATTTCCACCATCCAGTAATATAATCACACGTCTTGTGGCGCGCATTCAGAGTATGAATTAGTTTGTAATTTTATACTGTTTGGAAGCGGAGCGTAAATGTGGATTTATTATCCTATTGCGATTTATTATCCGATTGATTATCCTATAGGACCAGCGACTAGTCGACTTCAAGCTTAAGCGTCATGGCAGAGCACTGAAGTCGACTAGTCTGTGCAAACCCCTACTATGTATATGAGAATGAGAACTACATATATATACTGTAATGTAATCCATGTGGACACATGAAGTAGCTCTTCTATGTTTTTGTTTTAATCTCATATCTTGTCATATCTCTGTATCTTGAAGTCCAATGAAGTCCATTTGTAAATTTTAAATGTAATACACTGAGATGAAAAAAAGCAATTTGACCATTTTACTAATCTCTCTCATTTAGTTGCCATTGTAAATAAAGACTCTGGTCCTTTGGCATATATTCATTGTGTCCTCTAAATGAAAATGGATCTGATGGGGATGTAGGAAAAAGTGCACAACTATGAGAGAACTCAGAGCTGCACAACTCTATTGTTAGACTACAAGGAAAAACGATTTACTTTCTCATAACTTGCTTTTGTTCCTGGACAGCACATACTTTTTTTTTTCTTTTAAGAGGAAGTTAGTATCAGAAATGGGGAAGAAGGTTAGGATTCATTGAGTGTTTATTTTTAGGTTGATTGTTTTGCTGAACCAGAAAACTAGGTAATTCAATTTCTGTGCAACCCCTAATATGTATACACATATACTGTATGTAATCCATGTGACATACATGAAGTAGCCTCTTCTATGTTTTTGTTTTAATCTTTTCATAGCTTTGTATGAGGAAATGAAATCTTGAAGTCCAATGTAGCTCTTAAATGTAATACACTGAGATGAAAAAACAGCAATTTGACCATTTTACTAAATTTCTCATTTTGTTTTCATTGTAAATAAAGACTCTGGTCCTTTGGCATATATTCATTCTGTCCTCTAAAAATGGATCTGATGGGGATGTGAGAAAAAGTTCACAAACTATGAAGAGAACTCGGAGCTGCACAACTCTATTGTTAGACTACAAGGAAAAAACGATTTACTTTCTCATAACTTGCTTTTGTTCCTGGACACATACTTTTGTTTTTTTTTAAGAGGAAGTTAGTATCAGAAATGGGGAAGGAAGGTTACTGGATTCAATGAGTGTGTTTATTTTTAGGTTGATTGTTTTGCTGAACTAGAAAACCAGGTATTGAATCTCTGCGCCCCGGTTGGATGAGGTCCTATGCCATATTTGATCTGCATTGTCTAGAATGTCAACTATGTAACACTACCTCATTGGGTGTAAAGTACTTTGATTTGGATCTGTATGAAAGTGCAGTAGCAGGTCAGGGTAACACTACCTCATTGTCTCTCTGTTGCATGAGTGGACACTGCTGTGTGTGTGTGTGTGTGTGTGTGTGTGTGTGTGTGTGTGTGTGTGTGCATGTGTGTGTGTGTGTGTGTGTGTGTGTATGTGTTTAATTAATTAATTAGCTGGTAATTAGATACAAGCTATAGGGTTTCAAAAACATGTTTTTTAAAAGTATATGAATTATTAAATGTATGTTATTTTGATGGGTCTATTAAAGTTCAAGCTCAGATGGTTTGGTTTTTAAATGAACTAGCCATATTGCGATATGGTTTCTGTTTATGGGTTTTGCAATTTGTGCCAACATTTATTTTACATTAAAATTATATCTCCCCCTTTCCGTAATTTTTATTACTGTAATATGAAATACATTATGATATATACATATTATATCTTGATTGCATTTTTTTTATTAAAAGCAACATTTTTTAATATTTTTACAATTTAAAAAAATAAGTTAAGTTCAATACAAAAACTCAACTATATTATATTAATAACGCAAAATGTATATACTATATAATTTGTCAAACATTTTCAGTAACATGTTTAGCATTTCAGAGCTTGTAATGAAAATATGACATATTTGACATACAAAGCATCAGAATAGTCCTAAAAATAGGCTTTATTTTCCCAGAATCAAGTCAGCATGAATTGAAAATTCACCCTGTATATTTTCTAAAAGCATATTATTGATCTTATTGGGAATGAATCCATCAGTGCGTGTCTTTTATTCATTAATTGTTTTCATTTTGACCCCATACTTTTTCAAAATGAACTGTTCCAATGAAACCACAACACAGACGAAAAGAGGTGGTAGGATATGACATATTCGTGACTTTTTTGGGGATATATTGTGGTACCAACAGCTGATGTTTTTAATACAGTCAGATCATTATAATAATGACGGATGTTTGCTGGGAGTGCTGTGACTGTGGAGCACAACTGTTTGTTTAATCATATAATCCATGACTTCTGGTAAACAAACCAAAAAAAAAGCACATTCAAATTCAACATTTGTTGGCTGTTGTGAAATGTGCTCTGTATGAGTCAGTTGCTCTTTGCACCTCATCTTGACCTCTGCACTAACGCTGGTGGATTAGACTACTAGTGCTATTGAACACGGTTAATGCTGGCTCATGTTGCCCCCTTCACATTCGTTTGCTTGTATTTCTGTTTTATGACCTGCCAATGAGAAGGTTATGTGGTCTGAACATCATAACGATCAGTAATGATTGACCAAATCCTTGTCCTTAATGCACTCAACAGATCATTGATACCATCACTTTTTAAGTAATGATTAAGACATAAACAAGGTCATATATTAGCATTGAAATAGCTGTGCAAATATTTGACACTCAGGCGCAGCGCTCAATTTTGTGATCTCTCTCTCACACGCTTCTCTTTTTGATTTCTTACTGTCTGTTGTTTATCTTTAAGTGAACAAGCACACCGCACATAATCGGATCACTTGTACAGTTAAAAGCTGGTCTTTTAACATCGATACAGTTCTTCTTAAAACACACGTACTGTCCCCAAGAACAGGTTTGCATTGTGAGCAGATTCAGCCACAGGTTTGCATCATGACTGTTGAGGAAAGGTCATATTTTGCATAAAGAATCAAAACCTTTTTTTTGTAATATAAGTCCGATTTTATGCACCCTTGAACATTTTACCAAGAAACAGCATTTTGATGGGAGCAACATATGGATACAGTACTGCGTAATTCTGTCATGTCAAACCACTTTTTTTGTCCAAGCACTTTTTCTTGATTATATTTTTTCAATCTTGTTTTTAAATTATCAGCACAGATTTGATGCTCTAATGTTACTAAATAAAATGCAAGATAGTTTTGACTTGACATTTTTGGGCACTACATTATGGAAGCCATTTCTGCCACTGAATTAAAAATAAAGCAAGATAATTTCATAATTAATATCTTGCATCAATTCTGACTTCTTTCTGTCTTATAAAATCCAATTCTGAGGAAGAAGAGACAACTTTCTTACAGTTGCGAGTTCTGTATATCTCACAATAGCATGTTATAAAGGCAGAGATAGAACCTCGCAAATTGTGAGAAAAACAGTTCTAATTTGTTCTGTTTGTAATTTGGACTATATCGTCTGGAAGCCTGTTTGTGCCACTGAATAAAAAAAATGTAATTGAGATTTTTTTTTTACCTCAATTCTTACAAAACTTTTTTCTTGGAATTGCAAGCTTATTCTGAGAAGAAAATTCAGAGAAAAAAAGTTAGAATTGCGAGTTTATATTACTCAATTCTGAGAGAAAATAGCGAGATGTAAACTCGCAATCGCAAGAAAAGAAGTCTGAATTGTTAGATAAAAGGTCACAGTTACCTGTTCAGTGGCAGAAAGGGGCTGCATACTACATAATTACCTTACTTCCATTTGTGTTATTAAAATATAATTGTATGGCTATTGTACAAAAAGGTGGAAAGTAGTAACAATACAGAATTCTCAGATCGTCCAAACTTTCGACTGAAGCTATAGTGAGCGGATGAAGAGAGGAGGTATTTCCAGGCTGTAGGTTTTGTGATTTGACTGAAGCTATAGTGAGCGGATGAAGACAGGAGGTATTTCCAGGCTGTAGGTTTTGTGGGTGTGGCTTAAACCTTGTGATTGGATTAATGGCAGAAGAGGAACATGAAAAGCAGATGAGAGGTCACATGAGAAGTCGAGCCTCATACTATGATCCTGAACACTATCGCTATCGTGCTGCATATTACTCACTAATTGCACCTGTTTGCCGAGAGATACCGTGAGAAGAATTCCTGGCAGGAATTACTTGTGCATTTTTGTAGAGCCAAACAGAAAAGACTCCCTTAAGAAACCAAGGAAGCCAACTCTGCTCGGGTGAGTTTTGTATTGTGTTCGGCAGTCAGGTTTTTTTTTCTGGAGGGGGGGTTGTATCGGAGTGTTTAATGGCAAAAACAAGTGAATGCAACATTTAGTCACGTTTACAAGCTATCCCTGGTATCTCAAGTGTTAATGGCTTTGTACTAAATCATTACTGGATAGTATTTACAAGGTCATATAAGAATACATGTCCAAAAATGTTTTGTGGCAATTTAACTATAAGCATCTAAAGATTGTATTATTCTTGTATATAAAAACGTATAACTTTTAATAGTGTGCAGACGTGTAAGCTGTAAGAGAGCAGTCACATGATGTGTTTTCTTCTCGACACCGTGCACATTGTCTGGACTGTGTTTGAAGACAGGATACAAGCAGACATTTATTATCTGAGTGTTTTCCCCTTCTTTCACTGTTCCTCAGTTGACCTGGTTAGACCCGAATCTGAGCTAATTATGAGGAAAGATGTCATTCCACGCTTGTACAGTAGCCGAGTGTCTGTCTAGTCAAACAAGAAAACTACTACTACTAGTTAGTACAGATAGATAGTATAATCACATTCATTAGTCTGGTGTGTGTCACATACAGCCATCTGTGATGTGTGTTTTATCCCCGAGGCTGTCCCAGACCTTTGGAAAAGCATGTTTGCTGCTTAATGGGGAAAGTAATTGTTTTTCAGAGGTAACTATTTGATTATCTGGACGATGTTGTCGAGGGGAATAGCCTGGGGTTGCCGGGGCATTCGATTAGTGAAGGTCTCTTGTATCTGTTTTTCTTTTGTCACAATTTGAATCACTTTCAAACAACTGAAAATAACCAGTGGCTTCATTTAATACTCGAGACCCTGAGAAGTCTAAAATAGATACAAAATATCAAATCAAGTGACATTTTAATTTTACTCCAATTTAAGCACAAATAAAATGTTTTGTTATTAAATTGCTTTAGCTTATAAAAATATATATAAATAAATCATGTGAATGTATACTTTCCACAAAGCAACATATTATGACACTATCGTGTTTTATAGTTAATGTGATGAACTACAGCGGTGGTTACTCTGCTAGAGAACTGACTTTTAAAGGGTTAGTTCACCCAAAATTAAACATTTTAATAATTTGCTCACTATTATGTCATTCCAGACCTATTAAAATTTAGTTCATCTTCGAAAATACAAATGACTTTTTAATGTAACGAAACTTGAGAGATTTATGAAACCGTAACACGAAGAATTCGGTCCCTGTGACTCTTCAGACGTGGACTTAGATTAAACCACTTTTCATTCATAATTTTAAGATGTCTTAATAAACTTTTTGAAATGTCAACGTTTTGGTGGAATAGACTTTCGGTGGAGGGAAGGAAAGCTCTCAGGTTTCACTCAAAATATCTTTGTGTTTCGAAGATGAATTTCAGGTTTAAAAAACACGAGGAAGGATGTTGACAGGATTTCTTGTCCTTCGGTGTCGATTAACCCTTTAATATATCCACTAAAAATCACTACTACACCAGTTGAATAAAAGTCATTGCTCGGAAGAGTGAAGTTATTTCTGAGAAAAAGAGCCATTTGTTTGCACTTAGCAGATACAACTTAGTTTAATATTTTATATATAATGCAATGATATTTACAAGTATCCAAATACACTTTGGGGCTAATGTGGGCTATTTCTGGCTGCTGCTTTTAACCTGCAGATCAGGATCTTACAGATTATCCTTGTATGCCACCTGCATAGTATCAAACTCCCATAGATCCAGAAACACGTGAAACGATCTGCTCCTCTCATTTAGCAGAATAGTAATTCACTAAACTGAAGAACTGTTCTTTATTATTCTAGAGAGCTGTCAAACGCATAACTTGAATGTGTGTCCTCTGATCTCTCCCCAGCACCTCTGTGAAGTAAGATAAATATGTCGAATCCACACAGTCACCATATGAACCCAACAATGCAGTCTGCTGTCTCAGACCATCTTGGGGACCATATGATGTCCCCCGACACAGGCCATGGGGATCACATGATGATGATGATGGTAAGACCACCAGGAGTTTAAGCCCTGTGTGTCAGTATTTAGAAAGTTCACTTTAATCTTCGCATTAAATCAAGACTTGATCATGTAATCTGTTTTAAAGTTGTTGTTCAGTGGAAGTAAGACTACTGCTTCATTAACATATTATCAGAATTGTGCCATTTATTATGGGAAAACATACGTTGAACACATTGATTCATTTATTCTTTCAGCAAATGACCTTCTACTTTGGCCACAAAAATGTGGAGCTGCTATTCGCTGGGCTGGTCATCAACACACCAGGAGGTAAGATGGATCGTGGTTTTCTAAATTGGTGAAATGTAACATTTTAGAGCCCCCCCCCCCCAAAGATTTACGATTTACTACAAATTTATTATCAACAGACAGTAGTAATGAAATGAATGAATACAATTAAAATGTATTTAATCTTTTAAAATCAAATGAAAACTGAACAGTTCTCTTTTTTTGGCGAACAAAGTGCTGCAAGAGGTTTACAATTTGAAGTTTAATTTAAAACATGAATGAAAACAACTGTGATATTCCTATTTAAAAAACAGTACTATTAGTATTGTTATTAATTTGAGAAGTAATGATACAAAAGTGATATATCTATCATATGTAAATATAATAATAAATGTCTTTTCACGGTTTAAAATTCACAGACACTAGTCCATATTAGGGCTGTGCGATGTGGACAAAAAAAAACTATCACGATTTCTTGATTTTTTTTTTTCGATTTCGATTTTAATCACGATTTTGACACAAACAGACACGTTTACAGTTATAAATGCATTCTGTGTGAATTTGAAACATATTTCCAAAGGAAACCAATTAGACCTTTCCCAAAAAGTTGTAACATGTTTCTAGAACAGACATATGGCAAAATACATAAATATATTATATGTATATGTGAGTAATCAAATCCAACAAAACAACATGCATTTTTTTTTGGCCACCAAGTCCTTATCCTGTTCTGAACTCATCTTCCCTGTTTCTTTAGCATACTATCTGTCTGTATGCCCGGTCTGTTCTGTTCTCGCGCTCAATTTAGGCGCGCTGCATTCTGATTGGTTCGGATAGCATACTGCGGGAGGTTGGGGGCGGGGGCGCGGAAACAATCATGCTATAAAGCGATTTAGAAATCGTGCAAGCTCAAATCACGATTTTATTTCGATTAATCGCACAGCCCTAGTCCATATCAAGATTTAATTTAGTGTACTGCTGTTTTCTTTATTCATCCAAATTATGTCAAATTTAGTGACTTTATACTGTAAATATCATTTTTATGACTTTTATGAATCATAGGGCCCTACTAACAGGAGCAGCTTTTAAAGAAATAGTTAACCAAAAAATGGACATTCGCTCTTCTTTGGTCACCATCATGTCCTTCCAAACCTGTGAATTCCTTTCTTCTGTGGAACTTAAGATATTTTAAGATTTATTTTGTAATATATCAAACAAATAACATATGAAAGGGATTTTTTGTCCATACATTGGAAGTCAGTGGCCTCCAATGTTTAGCAAAAGTCATACAGGTTTAGAATGACATGAAATTATGATATTATTTTATTGAATTGAGTGAATTATCCACTTCAAAGTAATTCACACTGGCAGCGATTTGCGGTGACAAAACAGTAACATTATCAAAACAGTCTTATTAAATTCATTTCAAGGCAACCTTAAAGCATTGACCTGATGCACTGACTGCCAATGAGAGTTTAAATCAACAGCGCAGTGACTTGCCGACCTCCAGTGAATCACTTTCAGTGTGAACCTAACTTTACAGGGGACCTGAAATTCGATATTGAACAAAACGGATGTCATAAGATCCGCTTAAGGACAAATGTACTGGTTGCACAGGTTTTAATTAGTTTGTTCTAGTTTTAATAAGCTGATGCATCTGAATTATGCAGAATATTTTTGTTACCAGGAAGTCCCGGTTACACTGGGGTAATAAGATGAAGTATGTGACAATGTAATGTTTGCTGGGTTTTAACCTCTCTTCATCCTGGTCTCTAGAAATGGTAGGTGCATGCATTGGTGTGTTCTTGCTGGCTGTGTTCTACGAGGGTCTGAAGATCAGCCGTGAGTTCCTGTTGAGAAGGAATCAGGTGAACGTGCGTTACAACTCCATGCCTGTCCCAGGAGCTGATGGCACCGTGCTCATGGAAACGCATAAAACAGTCGGGTCAGTGAATGGAGTACTCGTGTTTTCAGGATGCAGTGCAAAAAGATCAAAATGACCCTGTTTCTTGGTGAACCTTCCTTGTCATCAGTACACAATACTGTCTTTTGTAATCTTTCGTTATTTTGATGGAACTTTTCCTTTCAGCAGTTATCATGTGCTCTTCAGTTCTGTTATGATATGGAATAGCCACTTTGCACTCCACATGTTTCACGTGAACTACGTGACATCGTAAAAGTCAAATGGGTTGTGAAAGCAATTGCATGTTGACCTTAAAGTTATAAAGAATGAAATCAGTCCATAAATGTGACCATTAGTCCCACCCAACTGTTACGGCCCAAATGAAAATAGTACATAAAAATAAGCATGATAATATAAATACATGTTTGCTAAATGTAATAATTGGCCTTTATATTGTTTATATATTAGTACTAAAGCCAAATGAAATGATTCTGATATTATCTCTATTATTAGAGTTATAAATATTAGATGTATCAGTTTCGAACACCACCTTGCGCTCCTGTTCAAACCTAAACCTTGAGCTCTGATTGAACACGTTTTTCTTTCATCGCCGCTTTTTAAATGAGCTCAGTGAAAAACAGGCAAACATAAATCAAGCTTAAACCTGTTTACACCGATCGAATCATCCCGTGTATGTAGTCATTGCCACACGAGTGACCTCTGAGAGGTAAACAAGCATTTCCCAGGTTTTCTTCACACCGATGACCCAACATTTATAATCCTGTAATACGCTAAACACCTGCTTCTGTTCTCTCCTCCAGCCAGCGAATGCTGAGTCTCGCGCACTTCTTCCAGACGTTACTTCACATCATCCAGGTGGTGGTCAGTTACTTCCTCATGCTGGTGTTCATGACGTACAACGGGTACCTGTGCATCTCAGTGGCGGCGGGCGCCGGCGTCGGCTACTTCCTGTTCAGCTGGAAGAAGGCAGTAGTGGTGGATATAACCGAACACTGTCATTAACCTCTCGTGTATAACCTAAAAAAAAAAACACCCCCTTCACAATCCCAACATACACCACAACTCTATAGATGTAGAGCACTATATGATTTTGGTAAATATCAGCCAAGTGGCTCTATTGATTTTAAAGCTCTATTTTGATTCGCTTTATACAAATTAGCCCCGTAATTCATATCCCAACAACCGTTCATCATCACATCCTAATAATAGCAGAAGTGTGCACAGCCTATCAGTCTACCTCCATAGTATTGACCGCCACAACTGACATTATTTGTAACATCTCACAGATTATGTTTATGAAGGTGCTTCTGGGTGCGAGAGCCTTACTAAACCCTTTGCCTTAAATGAGGGAACACACGTACACCCAAGAGGGCAACCGTAGACTCTAAAAGCCAAACTGGATCTGGTGGACCCAATACAAGCACTAGTGGTGGGAGGGTGTTTTTTTCTTTTGAGGTTGTTATGGCCAAGTGTTTCAAATCGCTGAAACAACCGTTAATAATCAGTGACCATTGTTTAGACAAACGCTGGACTGAATGATGTTTGCACAAGAAAGAGAGGTTTTGGGACTCTTGGGTTGGCAGAGTTTGAAGTCGAACTTTGCTCCCTTTGGAGTGCTTTTAAGTAAATAAGGGGAGATTAGTGGAAAATAAATTATATCTGATGCCAGTGTCGCCAATTTCGTTTTATAATTTATATTTGTAACACTCAGCTGTACTTGTTATCAATGTTTCTGGCAATCTTTATGTGGATCATTTTACGTTATGACATTTTTAAATGGAAAAATTGTGATGTTGAGCAAATCATGTTACTGGGTCTCGTAATGTGAAAATTGATGATAGTTATACTCCTTAATTGAAAGGAGTGTGCCTTTTACATACAGGACCCAATAAAAGTGCCCAAAGAGTGTCTCAATTGCTTGTAAACACAAAGCTTTCTTACAGAGAAAAATCGCATATTTTAAACCAGTAAGCATGTGGGTTTAAGAAGAAAGCCTGTTTACGTTTTTTGTTCCTTACAATTTTTTTTCCTGTAATTTCCAGATTTTTTTTAAGCAGAAAAACTAATCTAAAAGAATGAAATAATCACATGTTTTTGTAGGAGTTGTCACTTTGTAGAATTGGATCTGAGGTTCTGTTCTCCATCTCAGGGGTTATTCATATGACAGATTTATTCAAAAACAAAGCAAGTTGTCATTGTCTTAAGTGAGGAAAAACTCCAATTGTAGACTGAACCTCATTTCCAGTGCTGTGGCAGTATTAAGAGTTCTTAGTCTGTTTACAGTTCAGTCAAGTCTGTAGAGTAATGTACTGTAATTATAAAGATGATGAATAAATATTGTATGATTTCAACGATACCTTGACCACCTCATTTATAAGCCAACCTGTTTTTGATGATCGGCTCACCTATGAAATGTTTCTCCTTGTCTTGTTCTTGTTGTATTTACAGTAAAGCCAAAAATACAATTTCCCACATCCAACTAACAAGATTTTATTTACTCGAGTAGAAAAAGTCCTTTGCAATCAGTTATCACAAACACAGTTAACCAAACCCAGAATGCATGTGCTTTCAGTCCATTTCAGGTCAGGTATTATCAAATCATAATACATGTGTGTGATGCAGATTCTCAAGACCTTGTAGTCCGTGTTTTCATGTTTGCGAATTGTCAAAACTGAAGGTTCCCAAAAAGTGAGGGTAATGTGTTAGGCTTTGGGTGGGGTTTGTAACCGATTCGCTCGTGGATCATCTGCTCCCTGGTCTTGCCGTCCGTGCCGCCACCCGATGCGCCGCTCATCTCACTGGATGTGGCAACACCAACTACATCCACCTCGTCCCTCTGTTTCTTTCGATTCTAGACAGACATGAGTAAGAAACGTGGAGATTATTAGAACAAGATCAACCTTTACTTTGCCTTTGTCTAAGTGCATGTTGTAGATCTTAGCACACACATTTGCTGAAATATGCTATAGAAAGATCATAATTTCCTGCTCAAACCAGATGCTATTGCAGAGTTTCACACATGGTATTTTCACATTGTCTTTTAGTTGTATCATTACTGTTAGCTACTTCAAACTGGTTTAGGTGATTGGCCTGCTTGACCATGCTGGCAGAACCTCAATGTACGCAAGATGGAAACTGGGATGCCATTGTATAATTTGTCTCCCAGAGTCTCAGTACCGAAGGAATCGTAGGTGAGGGACTCGAGGGAGTGAATGTACAGCACACTTCACCTACAATAACCACGACTTGTGTGCCCTACAGCTGAAACTAGTAGTTTTTGGCTGGTTGTGTGTTCACAACATGAATACTACATCCTATGCAGAATCCACCTTTTTTTCTAACTAAACTACTGCATTTTAAATCACGAGAGGCACTTCTGGTTTGAGGAAGTTCCACTTAAAAAGACTGAAACAAATCATTTAAAATCATAGTTGCGCTACAAATAATCCTTCTCGGTCTGAATGAGCTGTACATTGTCCATCATGTTATTTTCAGATGTCGGGAGGATGACGTTACACTTGGTATTTTTTTATATGACATCATGGTATAAGGTGCTCTTTAGTTTGCAGAATTTTTCACCCATGATTATTTTCATCAGCATTTGTAGTCTGCTTTTCCAATTTCATTTGAAATATATGTCTTATGAATAATTCACTGGATTGCACTCGTGTTTCTCCCCAAATCCTGACGTCTCGTTCCCAGTTTAAAGTTTCTTTCAGTGGTTGAAGGGTGAATAGAATTGTCCCCTCATTGTACCTAGTTTTTGAAAATGCTTCTTCCTGACTGTTTACAGATTAAGAGAAGCTACTCTCATAATTCATCTTTAAAATGTGGATACACCAGTTTATTCTAGTACATTATTTTACAAAAAAATCTCAAAGCATTCAGTTCTTTAGCTTGCTTTGCCTGCTTCGTAAGGCTCGACTGAGCTTGGTTTCTCCAAGAAACCAAACTTTTTTTCCTCCTTTCTGATGGTTCCTTGCCACGGTTGCATGTATATCAGTCCCTTTACAACATCGACAGTTATTGAAATGAATTAAATCAATATTGAACTAACCTAAACAGAATAATGACATTTCTGTCTGCTGTAGAGCTGCTTACACTGAACTAGTTTCAAATTTTCAAAAATGTAAAAGATTAACACTATTTTTGAGTTTATTAATGTGAAGCTGCTTTGAAATACATGTACATTGACTTTAGATTTAAAACTTTTTAGTGTGGAAAACCCTTCAACACTTGGTTGTTTCAATGTTATTTTCTGTAAACTAATTTGTGTAGAACGCATCTCCTAAACACCCAGTCCTGTGAAGAAGTGAAGTTACTACTGTGAAAGTAGGAGGAGCATCTGGACTAGGGGTCGACCGATTATCGGGCCGATATTAAGCATTTTTACGATTATCGATATCGGCCATTTTCAAAACAGATTTGCCGATAATTTTTTATGCAAACAAACACTAACAGGTGACATTATTTATTGGTGAATAAATAATACAGGTGAAATTATAAAATTTTTAAATGCACTATTTGGCTCCGATGCAGCCTGTCTGAGCTCAACACTCTGTGGCCTAGAGCATCTCCGCCCACCGCTCATCTGATATGTAGGGAGTCACGAGTCCGACCATCAACGCGGAAAACTGAAGGCAGTCTCACACCGAAAGCACTTGCTAACTGGAGCTGCGTCAGTGATCACGCATCATTTGTCTCTCAAAGGTAAAGCAGCAGCAGACGTTGCTGAAGTTGCAATAAATCACAATCCACTACACTGAAGTTGCAAAACACCTCAAACCTATGATGTCCGCTGCGGAAAATGCGGGCGGATGCAGTCATAATGGAATTTACCGTATAACGCAGAATGTCATGGAATTTGTCGAAGTTTGGATGAATTAATCAAAAGTAGGTCAGTACACTAAATCGACTCGCGCTATGGACTAGTATCTATAAATATTAAGCCGCAAAGACACTATTTAAAATATGAATCAATGTGCATCTCTGTTAATGAATGACACAGACGTGCGGTTTCATTACTGCACACATACATACTGAAGCGCGTGATGCTCGCGTGCTTTCAGCATCTGCCGTCTCACTAAATGAGGACATAAATACATGAACAACATCCCCAGAACTGCTCGAGAGTCACTTCATGAGCATTTGACCGTTTCATTTGAGTAAAACGATCGTCTATCATATATACATAGGCGTTTTCAGAAACTTAAAAGGTCCTCATGGCAACCTGTCAAAATATAAGTTCGGTTTAGCCGAATATCCTACTGTGGTGCAGTAGAATATACGTTAGACTAACTACAGGATTATTACTACTTTTGTTGAGAATAATCACACAATACGCATTTCTTCCATGTTTTAATTTTAATAGTAAACTCATTTGTTTGTAAAGTCTAACTCTCATTTGATTAAAAGATAAATTAAATTAATGTTTTATGCCTTCATTTGCACTGTACTGTAAATTAAAACCAACGGAAATGTTGTTGTTATTAACAGTTTTCAGAATTAAAGACATGTTTAAAAGCATTTAAAGAACGTTTTTTGTCAGAGCTCTTGTTATTATTAATTTTGGCATTCATTTTCATTTTTACACCAGACACGTATATCGGTTCAAAATATCGGTTATCGGTCTACTTGATCTGTAATAATCGGTATCGGCCCTGAAAAACACATATCGGTCGACCCCTAATCTGGACTTCACCTCCAGCTCTTTCTTGACGCTCTCGAACTCCTCCGTGTCATCGAGCTTCAGCTCCAGGCGCGTGGGTTTCCTGCGCAGCATCTTCACAGCCCCGGCCTGAGAACAGCTGAGAGTCAGTTACTGTGTCCTAAACCACTTAGCTATGTATACAGCGTTATTATAGATATGTGGGATGAACCTCTTTTAATAATGCGGGACTGTAGTTCACATGTCTCGAGGAAATTAATGTTGGCATAGTTTTTAGGAAATTACTATCAATGCAGTGCAGTCGTGCTGATGACTGCAATACCGACATCTGTATACAAAACACATATCAATATTTAACAAGTTTAGCATCGTTAAATAATGCATATACCGTAAATTTAATGAATCGAGTCCTGCTGCAGCAATATAACGTATTGTTTAGCAGCTACATGCTAACTAGCTTTGAACTCTCGAGACTTAAACGGTCACAAACAGCAGAGTATTGAAATAAGCAGGCTGTCGTTTATTTTATTCAACATGACAGATTAACGGCAAACTATTCAAACTGAAATATATAACTGTTTGACATCACGCTACTTACCGCAATCACACACGCTTGATCTCCTTTGGAAGCCCGGAAGGGAATCATGGGAAATGAAGTCATCGCGCGCATCGAAAAGTACGGTGGCCGAGAGAGCTCTTCGCGCTGCAAATAGAAAAAAACACCTGCAAATTAAGAAAACAACTTCATCAATTTGACAACATACGCGCTACAAATGCTCACAACACAACCAAACACAGAAAAGCGCTGCAAATACAATTATTTATTTGTTTGTGTTGTGAGCATTTGCAGCATCTGCTGTTAAACCGATGGAAGATGTTTTCTTAATTTGCTGTGCCTTTTCTATTTGCATGTTTTATGAAGTTGCAGCGCGTTGAGCTCTCTCGCCACCGTACATTAGGGGCAATGAAAGAGAGGAAAAATCAGCTAAGCAAGCAATTAAAAAATAAAAAATTGAAGTAAAAATAAAAATGTCAAAATCTGAAGGAAAAAGTGTAGTCCGGATAGAAGTCACGAGAGAATGTGTCAGTGGGATAGGGAAGCTAAGGAAGACATGTATATAGGCTACCATTCAAAATAAAGTTGTTTCTGTGAGGAACTGGAACCATAAGGACATAGATGAGGGGTAGGGCGGGGAAAAACCAAGCCCAGAACACACTAATAAATCCGGGTTCGAGACCCGCTTGTCAGAGAGAACACTATGAGATCAGATTAAGAATAGAATAATCTGTATTCACAACACATTTTTTCTTACTACTAAGAGTTCTCCTAAGTAACAGTTTTTAGCTCAGAGTTTTCTCTTAAAATGTATTCACTAAGCTGCTGAGACAAAGTTTTACTAAGGAACAGAGAGACGTCTTAAACTAAGAGTAAGGGCGGGGTTAACCTATGGATGACGTCAGCATGCTTCATATCCATGCACACAGTGATTGGCTGATAATCTCTGACAGAGATTTATTCATAGAAATATTGTAGAGCGCAATATTATGTTAACATATTCAAATAAAGGTTTAGA
Source organism: Ptychobarbus kaznakovi (assembly GCA_027422405.1). Taxonomy (NCBI): domain Eukaryota; kingdom Metazoa; phylum Chordata; class Actinopteri; order Cypriniformes; family Cyprinidae; genus Ptychobarbus; species Ptychobarbus kaznakovi. Next base: position 13,310,226 of record CM049797.1, read on the forward strand.
AATAAAATGTCAATTGTCACATTCAAATAAAGATTTTAAAATGCAGGCTAAGTGTCACTAATTAAACAAGTGCTAAATGTATGCTTCTCGTAGCGGATTTGCATATAACAGCTTTTTACGGTGGCCGAGAGAGCTCAACGCGCTGCAAATAGAAAAAACACCTGCAAATTAAGGAAACAACTTTCGTCAATTTGACCACACACACGCTGCAAATGCTCACAACACAACCAAAAAAGAAATGCGCTGCAAATAAAATGTATTTGGTTGTGTTGTGATTATTTGCCGTGTGTTTCTTTATTTGTTTGTGTTGTAAGCATTTGCAGCATCTGTTGTCAAAATGATGAAAATGTTTTCTTGATTTGCTGGTGCTTTTTCTTTTTGCATGTGTTTTCTGAAGTTGCAGCGCGTTGAGCTCTCTCGGCCACCGTAGCTTTTTGATCAACAGAGTAGAATAATCATAATCATGGCTGACAGTAAGATATGAAATTTAAAAGAAACCCAAACTGGATGCAAGAACAGCTGTTACTTCTTGCCCAACTGGTTAATGAAAAGGATGTAATCAAAGGAAAATGTGGAGTTGGGATAACCTCCAGACCCTATGATACCTTTTTAAAAGCTCATTATCGTCAAATGTTTCTAAAATGTTTATATTCTGAGGCAGATTGCAGGTGCCACTTGGTTGAAATTAGTTGTTGGTCTTAGTTAGGAGTCCTCTTCACTGCTCTTAACGTTTCACAGATCTGGGAGCTATAGTTTTAGCGCTAAAACACTTTGTGAAATACTCTTAGAGCAAACATTTAGGAGTCCTAAATTTAGGACTGGCATGCACACTATTTTTAAGATTTTCTCCTAAATCGGCATGTTTGGAGCCACGTTTAACCTTAAGATGTTTTGTGAATACGGGCCCTGAACAGTACTTAGGGGCCTACAGTATCATAGGGACATTTATTTCCTGAGTAGCCAGGTATTAGAAACAGAAGATATGAGAGCAAAGGAGAAATATGATAGAATAATTAAGAAGAGGTGGGTCCCTGCTGAAAAAAACAATAGAATCCTGCCCAAAACACAATAGCAAATGTAATGGTTATAATGGGAATTGTATTGGTTATAGTGTAAACTATAATGGTGTCTACTGGTATGTGATGGATTATATTGGTGGGATGTTAAATCCTGTTGGAAAAATGCCCAAAACACACTACAAAAATGAATTTTGTAATGGTTTTACTGGAAAAAGCTAATGGTTTATAATGGTATTTTAATGGAAACCACTGGAATTTCTGTGATGGTTCATATTGGGCTTCTATTGTTTTTTTAGCAGGGTTGTCAGGAACAAGTATAAGATTCAAGATTTCAAGAGTGATACACTGCAATGTGGTGTGAATGGACAAGGCAGAAGAAGTATTTGCAATTTCTTTATTAGAAGGGGCCTGATGAGGAGAATATGACAAGGATAAGGAGGAACAAATCTGGAATAACAGAGTAATCCGGAAGGTGGCAGTAAAGCAACGCTCTTGGATGCAAGCCGCCGTTAAACCCCAAAAAAGAAGAAGAAGAAGACCGGTGGATATGACGACATACTGTGCGCCGAGTAGCCCGCGTCGTGTGGTCGTGTTTGTAGATAATACACATTCGATTTTATATAGACTGCATTTTTAAATAAATAAGCTATTTGTGGCACCTTAAGCTGGTTTTCCAACCGCCTTTAAACACACAAAAAAGAAGAAGCTATTTGAGCGTTTGTGAAAGGATAAAGGTGAGTGAAGAGTTAGTTGAGTTTCATTCAGGTAAAATTCGTTTCTGAACACCCTGCAAAAAGTAACTTACTTTGGTAACGTTACAGAAATGTATAATATGGTATTAATATAATACTGAATGATTGCTGTATTCATATGCAATGACATGGGCTTAATAGAAAATCACAGTACTAACGTTACCACAGTAACTTACGGTTTTGTTAGTTTGTTAGTTAAGGTGCACAAGTTATTTAGCCAACTGACATTGAATGGTGTGTCCTATCGTTTTCTGAGTTTGTGTCTTCCAGAAATCACATTTCATGGCTATTTGATAACGTTTTATATATCATCATCCTTCCAAACTCAAGTTAGGTTGGTTAATAATGTACGATGTAGAACTGGCCATACATTGTTTGTAAATAAGATACTGTGATTTAAATGATGCCTGTTTTTAAAATCAGGTAGTCTGGGATTGTTGGACAGACAGTTGCAAAGATGTCGGATGAAGACGAAGCTCCAGTTGTGAAGAGGGCGAGGATCTTCTATGGAAGCCTTGAAGAAAAGGAGAAGGAGCGTCTCAGCCGCGAAGGAACATCACCGCGGCCAAAGATGCGCTTAAAGCTGGCATTAAGGCTGGAAATATTAATATCTCCGGCAGTAAGTTTGATATTTCAAGATAGCAGATGTTATTATCAGAACCCAAACTGCAAACCACCAATTTCTAGAAAGTGTTTAACTCTAAGCCTACTGTAGCATATTTCATTGGCATTTCTAAAGCCTCTAAATTAGCAACATGATTGAAACTGTGCTGAAAATATTGTTATACAGAATCTGCTACATGCCTTCTGTTGTCTAGTTTATACTTTCAAGCAAGTAAAAAGCTTTTAGTGTGTGTTTGTTTTTTTATGTTCCTCTTTTTATAAATTAAACAAAAGTAACGTATAATGTTAGTGATACTTCAAGATGAACTCTTGCTGGACTGAAGAAATGTATTAGTTTTTAGAACAATTGTATTAAAATGTAAGAATCAAGTACAGGAATTTATACTTTAACAAGTCTTACTCAAATTTGATACATTGGGCTTTTGAGGAACATTTATTTCTCAATTATTTTATTGCATTGAATTATATAAAAGCTAAAGACCTTTGATCATAAAACTAAGCCCATAAAACTTGAATATCATCTTACTAAAGCCCTATTCACACGGGATTAGTATTACCTGGTGACCTCCAGTCATGTGTAATAATTACAGAGGTTGTCTGTGATCTTAATCCCGTGCGAACCGGCCATGTCTAATTTGTAAAGGAAAAATTCCCCCGCAAATAAAGACCTACCTATTTTGAAAAATTCCCCTGCAAATGCACCGAGGTCCATATTTCGCCGAGCACCGAGGTGATTGTATTAGTCCTGTGCGATGGCGTCTCTGTGATATTAGTCCCTGCGATCGGCGTCATCTTGATTTGGCGGGTCGTATATCATTTTTTGAGGTTTTTGTTTCATGTGCACCTTTTTGTCCATCTTTTGCGAAGAATGGAGCTGTGTTGGAGTGTTAATACACGATTAATACTAATCCTGTGCGAATAGGGTTTAAGACATAAGTGGGAGTTATAGAGTGACCTTTTGTACCAAATTGTGTATTTATGCTCAGTTTGGGCCTATATATAGTTTTTTTTCCTCAAACATTAGCTCCATGTTTTTTATTGTATCATATTATACAGGCCATAAAAGCCTGATGCATCAAACAGAATTCAAAACATAAAACTCATGCAAACCTTTTTTTTGTTTCCAAATGTCAGCTTTTACAGAGTTAATCTGTTACTGTTTGTGACAGGAAATGATGTTTGTTTCTTATTCCTCTCCTCAGGTGAGTCTATGGAGATGGAGGAACATGTGAGTGAGCGACAGGCTGAAATGCTGGCAGATTTTGAGCGAAGAAAGAGAGCGAGACAAATCACAGTCTCGACTGATGATGTAGAGGTCAAGGCCTGCCTCCGAGCTCTTGGCGAGCCAATCATGCTGTTTGGGGAGGGGCCTCCAGAGAGACGAGAGAGGTGAGTGGCTAGACTTTTGTGACTATTGGTAAGCATTGCAGCATATTCTGGGCAAGTCAAGAATTGCCCACTTAGATGTGAAAACTAGACATTTTACCAGCTGACCGACAAACAAAAGTGATTTCTATATAATGGGGGATTTTCACTTTTGAAGAAATTACTGATTTTGAACATGGTTTTTATATTTGAAGCTAACATTGGTCTACATTTATTTGATGCTGCAAAAATGAAGTTAAACAGTAATATTGTAAAATATTATTACATTTAAATGTTTTTTATTTTAAAATGTTACCTATTCCTGTGGTGGTAAAACAGCTATTAATCCAAGTGTCACATGATCCTTCAGAAATAATTCTAATATACTGACTTGTGCTCAAACTTTTTATCATCACACATGAAAAACAACTGTGCTGTTTAATAGTTTTGTATAAACCTTGATACAGTTTTTACAACATTATACATATTATTCAGTTTGGATCAATTTAATTCATCCTTGCTCAATAAAAGAAGTATTCATTTAAAAAAAAATAAAAGTACCAAACCATTGAAAGGTGGTGTACTTCTGCACATTGTGTTTGACATTACTTAAACACCAACCATATCTAAAATGACAGAATAAAACTGAAAAAAAATCTATTTTCCGTTTTAGTGGTTTCTAACTGTTTAGTTTTTTTTTTCCTCAGATTGAGGAGCATTCTTTCAGTAGTTGGTCCTGATGCCTTGAAGAAATCAAAGAAAGAGGATGAAAAAGCAAAACGGACTCAAGATGAGGTAAGAACACCTGTTTGGTTTGTTCTGTATCCTAATTTCAGGAAGTTATAGTAGACTGTCATAGATTTGAATTGCTAATGGAAGGTGATTGTCTATGCATGTGTTCTGTGCAGTATCAGCAGACGTGGTACCACGAAGGACCTTCATCTCTAAAAGAGGCACGTATTTGGTTAGCCAAGTATTCCCTGCCCAGGTAAACCGAGGACAGAAATGATTTTCCTGTGTCTAACAATCTCAATATAAAATGCATGTATTGTATATTTTAAAAGCTAGTTTTGTGTTTTTGTTTGGTTCTCCAGAGCAGTGGAAAGGTTAGATGCTGCAAGGGCACAAAAAGAGATTCCAGAGTCTACAAGAACAGTTAAACAGCAAGAGCTTCACAAGAACCTACGGGTATGCCAAGAACGTGGAAAAAGGCACAGGCTTATGATGTTATCTTCTTTCACTTTTAATCATGTAATTTATGTTTTATTCAGAATGTGAATAACTTCTGCAGCCAAATTGGTGATGACCGTCCAATATCTCACTGCCAGTTTAGCCCCAACTCTAAGCTGCTTGTGACTGCATCATGGTATGTTTTACTTTATACTTAAAGATGTGCTATTTATTCATATTTATACGTCATTCACAAAAACATTTGTTTTAAGAGGATTATTTACATGTGCTTTGTATGCTAGTGGGAATCATCGATTTTAGATTTCCAAACATAGCTTTCACAAGTATTGTATCAATCCAGTGAGATTACTGTATGAACAAGGAGTCCTACAACAGATGGCCCACACACACGTGAGCATGCTATCAATGAGACAGCCTTAATTAAATTACATAACGAGACAGAAGCTACTCAGAAATACATAGAAGAACTGTGGCTACTTCTCCAAGATGCTTTGAACAATCTACCTTAACCTAGGCTACCTAGTCTATACTTATCAGGAAACTTACATTAACTAATACAAATTGTTAAACTAATAAAAAAGTGACCATTTTGCCTGTAAAATATAAGTGATCTTGCCTGATACACTTTAACAGTTTTATTATGTGCAGGCTGGTTGTTGGCCATAATGTCTGTTGTAGGACTTGTTTGACCAAACATTCTCTGGATTAACCCCTTATCTGTCAAAGATCAGGCGACGGCCCTAGATAAATTATGTTTCTCTTTAACAGCACGTTAAAACATCACACTCTTACATTAATAACAAAAAATTGTGTTTCTAAATAATATTTTAAATATATGCTTGAGCATGGATTAAGAAGCATGTTTTAAAAGGCTTGTTATATTTGGTATAAAATATTACTTTGTTGTAGGAGCGCTCACTCAGGGACTTTAGTAAGATTGTATCAGAAAAATATTTTTTATTTATCATGTTAATTAAAAAAAATCTTGGATAGTTTTAACTGCTGTATTTTTGTTTGCTTTGTTTTAATTTTGTGTTTATGTAACTTGTATTAATCCAACTCAGTTTTTGCCACGCAGATAGCCTTAGATGCTGACATGGAAATAAATAAAAAATAACTACTACTACTACTTTGTTGTAGGAGTGGCTTGTGTAAATTGTGGAAAGTCCCAGATTGTACACTTATACGCACATTAAGAGGTAAATATAACATATGTTCTGTAGTGCTTATTCTTGAAGTTGTTTTTTTTTTCTGTTTACAATACAACTTTTACCCCTGGATTCATTGAAGGTGAACTCTTCTTTCTCAGGTCACAATACCAACGTGGGAGCGATTAGCTTTCACCCTCAAGCCACACTCACTCTCGAGGAGTCCGATGTCAATATGGCCTCCTGTGCTGTGGATGGATCTGTTAAGCTCTGGAGTTTAGACAGGTGTATATTATTAGTATTAATAAAAATTCGGTCTCAATTTCTGAAGTAAAGCAGTGTAACATTTACCTGTTCTTATGTGTAGTGATGAGCCTATAGCAGACATTGAGGGGCACTCTATGAGGGTAGCTCGGGTGGCCTGGCATCCCTCTGGGCGCTTTCTGGGAACAACTTGGTATGAATGTCTTTTGTATTTTGTTTTATATATTTTTAGAGGTAAATGCAAAACAATGGTATAAATATTGGTGTTGGGATAACTTTTCTGTCATATTTAACGGAATTGTCTTTCTTTTTTTAGCTATGATAACTCATGGCGACTTTGGGATCTTGAAGCCCAAGAAGAAATTCTGCATCAAGAGGGTCATAGTAAAGGTGTCCATGACCTGCACTTCCACCCTGACGGCTCTCTGGCGGGAACTGGGTAAGGGCCTCGCACTGAACCCTGAGGCACTCCACTGTTTTTGTAAAGGAACGAGCACAACACAAGTCTATACAGTTACTTTGATGCTCTTAGGAGTCCAAGTATGTTTAGTGTAAGATCAGCCAAATAAAAAATGATTTAATCCATCATACATGGTTCCTAATCTTAACCCTGATTCCTCTGATTGCAGTATTGATCCTGCAATATTCGCATTACCAAAGAACCACTTTGTCTTACACATTATTTTGTGATTGTTCATTCAGTCTGCTTTTGATTGTTTTAATTATATTTTTTAGATAATTGAATTATATAATATTTTTGATTGTATGAAAGTATTTATATTTGGCTTATTAATCTTTGAGTTGTTGTGTTAATGTTATTCATACAGTGGTCTGGATGCATTTGCTCGTGTCTGGGACCTGCGGACTGGTCGTTGTATCATGTTCCTGGAAGGCCACCACACAGAGATTTATAGCATCAATTTCTCACCAAACGGGTAAGTAAAAGAAAGGGCATATGAATATTTAAAAGATTTAGTATGGATAGTTACTGGTATTTGAGCTTTATTTGATAATTAACCCGAAATCTTCCTTGTACAGCTTTCACTTGGCAACAGGAAGTGGAGATAACACCTGTAAAGTGTGGGACCTTCGTCATAGAAGGTGTATGTACACAATTCCTGCCCATGAGAACCTTGTGTCTTCAGTCAAGTTCCAACGTAAGTAGTCAAGAGGACATTTCTTTTCAGTCATTGAGAGATTCAAACATAAAAATACTCATCCTATACTCACCCGTCTTCTCCGCAACCTCAGTAAGTTCCCCAAATAAAAAAGCACTGTGGACATTCAGGAAAATGGACACAGCGGTCCTGTGGCTCAGTGGTAGAGCATTGCGTTAGCACAAAAGGTTGTGGGTTCAATTCCCAGGGAACACACATACTGACAAAAAATGTATAGCCTGCTTTGGATAAAAGCATCTGCTAAATGCATAAATGTAAAATATGTGTTTCACAAAAGAAAGTCGCATGGGTTTTGGGTGAACAAATATTTAATAGGATTTCCGTAGGTCCATAGGTCTTACTGACTGTCTGAGTGAAGGAGTCATTTGTCTCAACTGAACTTGCAAATTTGAGTAACATTTTTGCGGTGTCAATATTAACAGTCTTTTCCTTTTAGCTAACGATGGGCATTTTTTGCTAACTGGTGCATATGACAACACAGCCAAAGTGTGGACCCATCCTGGCTGGTCACCTCTGAAGACTCTGGCGGGTCATGAAGGGAAGGTCATGGGGCTTGACCTTTCACCTGACGGAGAGCTCATTGCCACCTGCTCTTATGACCGAACCTTCAAACTCTGGATGGCGGAATGAGATTCTGTTTGTCTTGATGCATTTTCATTTTTACATTTTTTCAAGTTTAGTTTTAAAGCGCTGGAAAACAACAACGGAGATCTTTAAATTAGAATTTGATTGACAGTGCGGTTCAATTAAAACAGAAGTACAATCAAATGTTCCCCACAGTTTGAATTGTTGTAACAAGCGACTCTTTTTCTAGTGGATTGTTTAAGATCTGAAATCCAATCTGGCCGTTCTTGAATTGTCTCTCATGTCCATGTATCCTATTGCATTTTGTGACTGAGTTTTGCAGAATTTGACATATTGCTGATCCACTGGGTATCCAAATAAAATGTATTTTCTTGTCCCAGGCAATTCTGTAAAGGAATCTGTGGTTTCCAGACAGTGGGCTATCCACTGTAAAATGTTTTTGTGCGTGAATCTAGCACCACCAGCAGCAGAGCAGGCAGTGCTTGCAACAAGGGCTTCTGTGGAAGCGATGCTCTGCCACTGCCACATTGGCCCATGCTGAGGGTGGTTGATCTGTGATTGGCTGCTTTATAAAGGAGGGCTTGGTCTCCAGCGGTGCTTTCTGGCTGTAGGTTCGCTGGTTTTCCACTTCAGCTTTAACCCCCAGAAAAGCTGCCAGGTCTAGGTCTAGACCAGTGGCGCCCCCGCGAGGTAGAGGAGTGTTCTGCCGGCACTGTGGACAGGGGATCCACATCTGGGGGGAACAGCACATCAGTTACAAACATCTGACACTGCCCAGCTGTGGTGTGTGATACAGTGTATCAACTATGAGAATTAATAATTCAAATCACGTTTATATAATACAGATGGTTTCAAAACCACTTGCAAAGTTCTTCAGTTTTGAAACTAATACAATTTCATTTTAGATTTATAGCAGTTCTGAAAAGATAATATTGTCATTGTCAGCTTAATTTAGTTTAGCAACAACAGTTTCATTGTCGCATTAAATGTTCATTAGTTATGAATCAAATTCAGTTTTATTATACAGAAGCTCTACATAAGATCATTATTCAGATCATGTCATTTCAGTGCTGATTCAGTTTAGTTCAATAATAGTGTAAAGTTAATTAAGTTATAAAACGAGCTTAATTTAGTTTGGTTTTTAACCCAAGATTTCGCTTGATTAATCAATTCATTAAATATCTAATAATTAAAGTCAAGATTAATAGCTTCCTCAGAGGACTGATTAAGTCAGTTGTTTTGTATTACAAGTGGTCTAATGATGTAATGTTTACATATGCAAATGAGGCATTGCCCAATTAAGTTATATGCGTATATTTCCATAACAGAAATCTGAAAATTGGATAAAGCCAGGCTCACAATTCTTTATCATTCCATAAATCAGAAAATTTTGTCAGAAGCCATAAAAACACATTTTAATGTTCATAAGAAGAAAATGTTTAGTATATATCAGATCAGGTGAATGAAATATGAAACCCTTTTTTTCCTGCAAAAATAGTGATGGTTTTCAAACACGTTTATCAAGCATCTCCATTGGTTCAGACAGATGATGACACAAAGTCAACGCCCCTGAACAAAGCAAGTCTGGTTGCAATATTTGTTGCGTTCCCTTCTCTAAACAAATAAAAAGCCTATATCTTGAAGAGCTGTGGTACAACTATTTTAAGTTATGGAAGATGACAGCTTTTTGCAAAAAAAATGCCCCTCAGAACATTAGTGCTATATTTAGGTAGTCATTAAAAAATATTTCATTTATTTAATTTGTAACGGTTAGAGGCTAGGATTTATGTTAATTTATCAGACACTGTTGTGATGTTAACACAAATCTAGTATTTGTCGTTAATATAATTGCGCATTGTTATATTTATAAAGTTCAATGGAATGAAAAGGTGCTGATTTTTTAACAATTTAACATTTGGGGGAAAATGGTTTGTAAGCGATATCTGAAGTTAAAAACGTGCAGTGATATATCTGACTACAATTTGTTAAAGCTATATTATTAGCAATTTTCCACCTGCAAACCAAAAGCTGAGTGCACATTGCTGTATTTGCACTTTGAAATAAACCGCTTGTCAAGCAAATACAGTGATATTAGTGATTAGTGACGGTAGCTTGAATCCACCTGCTCATTGATGAGGGTGTCCAGCCGCTTCAGACAGGCCTGGCAGAACGTGTGACCACAGTAGAGTTTACGAGGGAGTCTCTCTCCCAGATTATACACACTGTAGCAGATGATGCAGTCCAGTTTCCGGCTGTCCCTGGAGTTCTGTGCTCCAGCCTCCACGTCCCCTTCCACAGGAGCCTGAGACACAGGCCCATCCTCATCCGAGACCCTACAGAATGAGCTCAATATGACACAAACATCTCTGTGTGTTTGCCTGAGATGTTCAGTGCTGACTTTCTAATGGTTGGTTATTTGTGGCCAACATAACTGTCCTAAAAGATTCAGTACAGAGACAGCAATAAAAATGTATTTGAACGATTAAACTTATATAATGTTCCTGAAAATATCAAAGCAACTTCAACATCCACTAAAAATGACTTTGAAACAAGTTGCTTAAAATTGCAAAAATGCCATAAAACTAATTATTTACATTTTCCCTGCAATATTTTACTCTTCCAGATACACAAGTTCAGCCGTTAAAAAGTGTGTAAGCCGAGCCGCATGTATCTGTTTACTATTAGTGGCCTTGTATACATAAGACATAATAGTAAAAGATCTGTATACTGTGGGCTCTTAACCTCTAACACTGTTCTTTTTATTACAAACAAACACAAAACTTCACCATAAACATACAATGTGCTCAATCAACTTCTGTCAATTATCAATATTTGATGAAAAAGTTTTATTTGCATGATTTGTCAAAGTAATTTAATTTTTATACCGAGAGCAGGAACCATATGTTTATTTAATAGAGTTCGTCATTGCAAATATATTTAATTTATATTAAAATTGAATAAGAAACATGCGTAATCTTAAGAAAAAATGATAAAGAAAATTATTTTAAAATAAATATAAAAATTGAATTTGTGAATACATGACTTTGTCATTCGTTATATTTCATTGCCATTTGAAATAAGCATACATTCAAATAAGTCTTATTTTAATAATCACATAAGCAATTTCCTGTAACTTAAGAAATGAATTGTCCATGCTACCTGTCCACTTCATGCTTGTGGCTATTCTGTGTGCCGTCGGTCTCTTGAGGTTCTGCCGTTCCGCTTGCGGTTCCATCCATGTTTAATGTACCAAAAGTCCAACTTCTGTCAACATTTTACAGCCGAGTCTGTCTTGCTTTCTCCATGCTTCACATCTTTTGTCAGATAGTTTAACACTTGAGTGCACCCTGAAGTTGTCCTTGCATTTCCCAGCAGCACGAGCTCTGTCTTTGTTGCCGTTTGCTTTCTCTCTCTCTCTCTCTCTCTCTCTCTCTCTCTCTCAACCAACCACACCTGCCTTTCTGAAATGGAGGGCAAACAATGGTGTGCTTCCCCAGAGCCTTTAATATTTAAGTACCGCCTGTCGCTGTGAACCTGTGCCGTTACACACACACACACACACACCACACACACAATTGCACGTCCACCCTTTTGAAAAAAGAAAAACCATTGGTGCTTGTGGGAGGAGAGATGCATGTTGATAAGCAGGTGTTTTAATAATTAGTCCAGAGTTGCATTTATGCTTTTGCAAAACTATTGGTATTAACTGCTCTGTTATTTTCTCTTATTAAGTAATGATTTAATTCTGTCTTGCATATATTAAGGGAAAAGTTCTGAGAAAGTCCAAAAGCGAAGGACAGGGCCACAGACACAATGGCTTATGAGAAGATTTGGATTTAGTTATGTGGAAAAACATGAAATTAAAGACATCAGACATGTTTAGGGTGCAAGAAAGTAGAATGGGAGGAGGACGTATCGCTTTACAGTCACAAAACAGGCCTGAAATTCAAGCCTCGTCACCCACAGACAGTCTGTCATCAACGTTTCCCTGCCAAATGAGTTCTGAGGCCTTCCCCACCCCCATATAGCGCAGCATTGTATCGGCAGATAACTATTATTATTATTGACCAGGAGAAAGTGAAGTGGAAGGAGGTACAGCTAAATTAGAGTTACATTAGATGTAATGAGGGGAAGTGAGATCTGGTGATCTGTTTCCCTAGATGTTGGGGGACTTAAGGGCGGTTTGAGCCGATTACCTGAGATGTGAATCACTCCGGATCATCAAGAAAATGACACAAGAACACAGTCCTGAGTCTAGATATGTCGAAGGCTGCAGACTTTGAAACAAATTACAGTAAATCAGAGAATCCAGAAAGCATGCATGACTGCTTTTACAAATACTGTGCCATGAAAAGGTTTTTGCCCCCTTCCTGTCTTTTTAATTTTTTGCAATTTGTCACACTTAAAAGATTCAGATCATCAAAGTAAATACAAAATGCAGTTTTGAAATGATAATTTCATTTATAAAGGGGAAAAGCTGTCCAAATCTGCCTGGCCCTACGTGAAAAATTAATTGCTCCCTAAATCTAATAACTGGTTGTGTCACCCTTCACAGCAACAACTACAACAAGCATCATTTGCAGATGGCGATGAGTCTTTCACATCACTGGGGATGAATTTTGGCCCACTCTTCTTTGCAGAATTGTTTTAATTCAGCTACATTGGAGAGTTTTCAAGCATGAAAGGACTGTTTAAGTTCATGCCACAGCATCTCGATCGGATTTAAGTCTTTAAGACTTTGACTTGGCCGCTCCAAAACCTCATTCAGAGGTGGACTTGCTGGTGTGTTTGGGATCATTGTCCTGCTGCATAACTCAAGTGCGCTTGAGCTTGAGGTCACACACCGATGGCCGGACATTCTCCTTCAGGATTTTCTGATAGAGTTCAGAATTCATGGTTCCATCAATTATAGCAAGTCGTCCAGGTCCTGAAGCCTCAGACATCACAATACCACCACCATCTTTGACTGCTGGTATGATGTTCTTTATATGAAATGCTGTGTTGGTTTTACGCCAGATGTAACGTGACACACACCATCCAAAAGGTTCAACTTTTGTCGCATCAGTCCACAGAATATTTGCCCCAAAGTCTTGGGGATAATCAAGATATTTTTTTGACAAATGTGAGACGAGCTTTTTGTGTTATTTTTGGTCAGCAGTGGCTTTTGCCTTGAAACTCTCCCATGGATGCCGTTTTTTGCCGTCTCTTTCTTATTGTTGAATCATGAACACTAGGGGTGTCAAAATTAATCGTTTCTACGGTGCATCGCGATGCAGACGAGGACGATTCAGTATCGGTTCAGTAATAGACCATAACCGATTATAATGTACTGAAGCTTTTCTGACGTCATTTTTCGCATACATGTTTTGTCGCGGGAGATACAATGGCGAAGGGAGGCGAGATCGAGTGCGCATACAGGAAAATATAAAAAAATGCTCCAATATATTACTTTCTTTTACTTATTTTTGATCAAAAGCCGACATAAGAGATGGCTTTTAAACAACCTGGTAAGCAAAAATGTTGTCGGCTGTTCACCTGGAGAAGATTTATTTTTGGCAGCGCTGTGTGTATGGCAATCAGCGGTTCAAGCTAACAATAAACCCTCCATTCACTTAGATATATTCAAGCTGGGATTGACCCCAAAATATTTACATGGTTCAGTGTCTAGCACTGACTGCTTGTGTTAGAAGGGCCATTTAAATTGACAAAATAAAACAAATAAAAAGAATAGAAAAAGAACAGAGAAGGCTAGTTTTAACAGGGTATTTTTTTATAATAAAAAAGAAAATTGAGTAGATGCAGCGCATCATTCACCGTGATTCCTAATGTGAAAAATATAAAAATAGATTTTTAAGAATACTGGGAACCAAACAACATTAAAGCCCGTGATATCGAATCGAACCGAACACACACGGGTCGATGACATGATAATCTTAATCGAACCGAATTGTAATATTGTAAGATCAGTCACAACTTTTAACAAGTATTTTAAAATAGGTTCATACAAAAACCCTAAAAAATAATAATAATACAATGTTCAAATGACCTTAATTGATCTATGGAAATGACAGGCCTGCAGTTGTGTAACTTTAGATGAAATTGTTCTGGGAGGACCTTAAAATATCTTAAACGAAATATGATAATCACATTTCTGGATGAGTCGTCACCTTTATTTATATAGTTGCGCTTTATACAGTAAGATTTTTTACTACAGGAAAACAGGAACAAGTTCACACAATCCAAGTTTTATGTCTGACATCACTGCTGTACAGTAGCTAATGAATGGTTGTGTAACTTCAGTTTTAGCAATATTGGAATGCTGTATTGACCAATATTTTGTAGAGGACCTTAAAATATCTTAAACAAAATCATCTTAAGATAATCACATTTCTTTGATGAAATAGTCGTCACCTTTATTTATATAGTGCTTTATACAATACAGATTGTGTCAGAGCAGCTTTACAGTATTAAACAGGAAAACAGTGTCGATAGAGCAAGAGGACAATAGTAGGTTACACACTCAATTTTCCAGTTAGTCATTTCATCATTGATTCAGGGATATCATCATCCAGCTCAGTTCAAATAGTACCTGTGCAATCAAGTTGAGTCCAATAGAGTTCCTTTGGTCTTAAAAACGTGGATATATGAGATTTGAACATTGCAGTAAACAATGGGGAACCTTAAGAGTCAAAAAGGTTGAAAACCTGTTCTTACAGTGATGTGCTGCATCCTACACTTTACACCAGCAGATGACAGCACAGAGCAAATCTTCTTGCATTAGCTACACTTGAGCTTCATAGCTGTCAACTGTAACTCACTAAACATTTATACGAAATTGATTTAGCTTTGCCATCTCTAAATATTGAAGCTATATTATTAAGCGGTGATATAAGAGAAAGACGGGACGGAATATTTTCTTCAGAACAGCAGGTTCGATTGCTGCAGCATATTCGTACGTCTCTGATTTCACATGTTGGCAGTGTGGATGAAGAAATCCAAGTTCACAATGTCCTTCTGCTGGCACAATGAGGGCGATCAGACGTCATGGGTCCTATCAATCCTCTGTTTAGTGTGTGCATGTATCTGTGTTGTTTTGTGTAGTTTATCTTTGTATGGGAACTCATTTGGTGGACACCACACAGATCTCAACTTTCCCATGCACTCTTGATCCTTATCTATCTCACGTGTAGGGTTGAGTTGTGGTAAGAAATGATGACATATGTAAATCCCATGACACTGTAAACACAGACGAGGACCTGCTTTTAAAAGGAGATCTATTTAGTTTATTTTGACTTGTAGTGGTACTACTGTTTTAGACTCCGCTTAACCATCTACCCTAAATAAGATGAGACAAAGGAAGACAAGACAAAGTAATTAGAAGCAATGAAACTGAATCCAGTGTGCTAACATCGCCACCTAGTCCTCAGAGGCCTTTGGCTACACTAAATATTTAAATGTTTCTCAAGAAACATTGTAACAATTCATAACAGTTCATAAAGCTATTTTCCTGTAGATAAATACAAGACTAAAGTAGTGTTCACACTGACTGCAATTTGCTGTGTTTTCCAAACCCGATCAAATCTGCATTGTTGAAAGAGAAAAAAGTTGAATTGGTGTGTAAGAGTGTTTATACTTGTAGTTCAGTTCTTTGGTCTGGATTGAAGAAGAAAACAATACATTTAGTCCTTGGTTCACTCTGCAACCACACTGTCATTTTTAACACAGAACAAAATACATAAGGATACATTCACAACCTGACTGGACAGCTTTAATGATGTGTATTTTGTGAACTTACCAAACATCCAAAACTGCTGTGTGCTGGGCTAAATGCTCATTAAATGCTTGTACATATGGTGGTATTTTTACCGGCTAACTCACAAAGAGCTTATAAAGTGTGCAAAGGAAAACAGCTCCAAGTATTCCTCTGTTTGCACACACAAATATAAGCTCCTGGTGCCCTGGACGGAACTGTAATGGCAACATACTGTAGCTCCTGTGTACCAGAGTTCATTTCAGTCGAAAGAACCGGCCAAGTGTGAACACGCAAGTGGCAAGTCACAGTGTGTTGCATTCAAGTGGCATTAGACTTACAGCAAGGAGATAATGGGCACATGTTAACCACGCAAACCTTAAAGGGATAGTTCACACAAAAAATTAAATTCTTTCAATAATTAATCACCCTCATGTTGTTCCAAACCTGTAAGACCTTCGTTCATCTTCAGAACACAGATTAAGATATTTTTGATGAAATCCAAGAGCTTTCTGACCCTGCATATAGACAGCAACAGAATTACCACGTTCCAGGCCCAGAAAGGTAGTAAAGACACCGTTAAAATTGTGACATCAGTGGTTCAGCTTTAATAAAACAAGAATACTTTTTGTGCACTAAGAAAACAAAAATAACGACTGTATTCAACAATTTCTTCTCTTCCGTGTCAGTCTTTAACTTGTGTCCAGTACAGTACCATGACGCATGCGTGTGCAAAACTGTGCCTTCCTCCTCAGCTTACAAACAAACCGCAGTGCAGAACGCCGGCTCCTGCATCAGTACAAGAAATTGTTGAATAAAGTTATTTTTTGTTTTCTTTGCACACAAAAAGTATTCTCGTAGCTTCATAAAATTAAGGTTGAACACTGATGTCGCATGGACTATTTTAACAATGTCCTTACTACGTTTCCTTGCATTGCTGTCTATGCAGGGTCAGAAAGCTCTTGGATTTCATCAAAAATATCTTAATTTGTGTTTTGAAAATGAATGAAGGTCTTACTGGTTTGGAACAACATGACTGTGAGTAATTAATGACAGAATTTAAATTTTTGGGTTAACTATCCCTTTAACACTTTTGGCCGAATGCTGCTTTCAACCCTTGCCGTCCTCCTCCAAGTTCACACTTTGGTGATGTAATACTACACAGACAAATGGTTCTCAACCATTTTGACATCACCCCATACTCTACACAACAGTATTCAAAGGCCTTTAAAAAAAACTTAAAAATATGCTCACAGTTTCTACCCTTTTTGTTTTTTACTTGGCATATCTAGCATATTTGAACCACATTTGCAATTGATTTTTTACAAGATTTTATTAATGACTGTTACAGGTCTAAAAATCACAAAAGGAGCTTACATCATGAGTGTTTAGCAGAGGGACTTGTGAGTTTCTGAATCATACAATGACAAATCAGACACCCTGCTGTCCCGTGGGCCGCACACAGACACGCACAAGCAAGGACCACAAAACCACGAGTCCACAACAAATGTGCCATTTGGGAAAAATGAGTTGAGCGGAGTTCAATTCTATGCAAATAGTGCAACAATGCAATGCGTTATGCAACAACTAGTATCAACAGCAGTGAAGACAATGGCGCTCACGTGATCTGCCTCCTGATACAGCTGGATACTGCGGTGACTCAGTGACCCCCAGCGAGTCTAAACTGTAGTGCTAAGGGTATATATTTGATTCTCTCACAAACTTGAGATACCTTCCTCTACCAGCTGGGTGTGTCATTTGATTATAATGAATAATGTTTAATAACTACAGGCTTAAAATGGTCTGAGAACTGCATTTAGGCTCATTTGAGTCATAACTTGGGAAACTTTAAAAATTACGTAAGAAAAATTATGCAAGCTACCACAGGAGGAGGAACTCGTTTTTGTGAGTGTGAGAAAAGATTTGACTGGTTTCAGTAAGGATCAAGTCGTTTTCTATTTCCTGGTTGATTTGTTTAATTATACCGCTGTTTGTTTTTTGGGAGTTCATGAATTGCGTGCTGCTTTTTGTTCTGCTTTTACAAGCGGTGTTATATTCTCAAAGACTTCAAATGAACTTACAGAACCATCACTAATATAAAAAACGTCACACCCAAGTCACTGAAACCCACTGAATGAGAAAGAGATAGAGAATGACACAGAAAGTCAGACAATGAATTACTTGGTGTGGAATGTGATTCGGCCACTTGCATGTTTGACTAGGGAACAAGTCTCTGATAAGTTCCTGCTGGTTTTTTTGGGTCACCGCCACATTATTTGAATCAAATCATAATACCACAACAGTTTCCACACTGGGTCACGTGACTAAATGGCTCAACTGCTCATGTGTTTGAAATCATGGGACACTTGCATTTGATGTTTATATTCTAATTTTAAAAGGATTATTTTTGGTCATTCTTAAATTCAGGTATGAACATGAGAAAACTATCTAGCTTGTTGAGGAGTGATGTGTTTTTAAGTGATATAATTTAAGAGTTTGACCTGGTGGGTGATAAATGTGTAAAAGGAAATCTCATAGACCCAAGCCATATCTAGAGACTGGAATATCATAGACACACAGCAAACACACTGTAACTTAGCAGCCGGACATAGCAACACCTTTACAGCCACCCACAACAACCTAGCAACCACACTACCACGTGTTAAAAAAGAACTCAAAACACTTGAGCATCTTCATAGCATCCATCCACCCAGAGCCAAAGCTGTTTTTAGGAAAGCATCCAAAGTTAGCAAAAAACACAGGGAAGGAGATCAGAGGCCATTTTTATAGAGATTAGAGAAAAAAAGTTGCTGCTTAATCTCGTCAAATAGTATCATATTTAAGGATATAAGGGCGATTTCGGACACAGCCAAACTCTGCCAAAACCCCATGAAAACACTTTAGCAACTGCATATCAACCTCCCACAACCCACTAGCAACCAAACCGGTCAGAACACTATACAGTAGCAACTGGACAGAAACTCCCTAGAAACATCTTAGCATCTCAACAGTTTTTTCTTCAGAAACATAAACATGTAGTTCTTATGTTTCTAAGAAAAAAGATGTTTGTTTCTTTGTCTGAATACATGATGTTCAACACTGTTTATGTTTTTTGCTCTTTCAGCAATAGCTTTGTTTGTGCTGTTAGCTGCACTATGAGGTGCAAAAACAGTCATGGATGCATTTGATCATTTCTTTTGTTTTGGTCTGTCTAGCCACTCGAGCTCTTTGTTGCTGATGTTTGTGTTTGCTGTTTCTAGGCTACCTTTGACTAAAGAGGTCTGAAGTGCCTCTTTAACCTCTGAAAATAGAGCCTGGTCAGACACGGCCTTGTTTATCATTCTTTTAATCATCAAATGAGATAAATGTGGGTGGGGTGGATTTCACGCGTGTATGTAACACTGAGCTGGTTCAGTCCAGATGGGCCTGCCACCCCCTCAAAAATTTCAGATGCACCTTAAAACTCCCAGCAGCACCATTTCTAGCTCGCTAGTCAACAATGTCCTCATTCTCAGGCCTTGAAAAGAATGTGTTGGAACCGGTTTGTGTGCATTGATATTGTGCTTTGTCATTGAATGTCCCATGATGACATTCCACCAGGACAAACTATGCTTACAGAACACAACCTGGTCAAAGAATAACTAAGCATTGTAATCGAACAGGAAATCATATGGTAAAACTGTAACTACAAACAAAATGAACCACCTACATGCAAAATAATTCTTTGAAACTAGGTACTATACAGTAGGTCCATAACAGTTTGGAATTATACCTTTAAAAAAATCTTACAGCCATTGAATTAAATATCCAAGAAAGTAACATCTGCAAACAAATTTTGCTGGATTTTTCCCCAGAACTAACATTTTCATCTGCTCTGTCAGTGATTTCAAACAGATGTAGTTCATCACTTTAACTATGAACATCATCCACTAATGTTTGACAACCACACGGTCACAATACTTTGTCTTCCTTTTGAATAGTGTGTCTATTTTTGTGAATAAAACCTCTTAAAATAAACACCATTTGATTTGACATTTTGCTATCTAATGTAATGACACACTCTCTCTCTCTCTCTCTCTCTCTCTCTCTCTCTCTCTCTCTCTCTCTCTCTGTCTCTGTGTGTGAACTATATATATAGATAGATACACACACTCTCTCTCTTTCTGTCTGTGTGTGTGTGTGTGTGTGACACTATCTATATATAGTTCACCCAAAATGTTTTTTGTTTTGTTTAAAAGTTTTCTGTCCTACCATCGAAAGTCTACACAACCAAACATTTGATTGTTGAAAAATACATTTTAAATATAATCATGTGAACCAAGGTTTAATCAGATTATTTTAGACTTTTATTTACGTTGCTCAGAATGCATACACTGTACATAGAGCTTATCAAATATGATACATTTGGTTATGACCTTTTTTGAAGAGTCAACGTTTTGGTTGCGTGGACTTTTAATAGAGCGACAAACTGCTAAGGTTGCAATAAAATATATAATTTGTGATTTGAAGATGAATGGAAGTCTAATGGGTTTAATGTAACATGAGGATGAGTAGCCTACTTGATCACAGAATTTTCAATTCTGACTGAATCCTTTAAATGATACAAATTTGCCTCTCAAATTAATTTGAGCTCATAAAAGCTGCATGACAATAACAAAATAATTACAAAAATGTTGCGAAATAGTTTTAGATGAAGCACAGCATGTCACATTGTAGGACACTATATTGTCACAACTTTTGTGGCATTACAATTAGCTCAGGACTGAACGAAATTTGATGACGTAAAGTTAGCATTTTTGTAACATGTTTCTCTTTCAACAACAACCAAACCCAGACAGACGGCACCCTTTTCTTCTACTTTTCCATTCAGAGGTAGTTTAAAAAGTCAATTCTGTTAATGTTTAACAAAGTTGAAACAAGGCTGTGCATGAGAGGCTACTCCTCTCATGCCCAATGTAATGTTTGCAGAAAGCATAACCACCTTACACAACAGCATCCACAGACTTATTGGAATATTGGCTTCAGGGCAAAGTAGCTAGGCCTATATACGGTGTTCATTTGATGAAAAGTATTTTTTATAGTATTTAATCCTGCAACATGTCTTCATACTATAAAATTAATAGAAAATGTAACATTAGCATTCCTGAACTCTCACCAACAATCTCTCTGTATCTCTCTCTCGCTCACACGCACACGCACGCACACACACACGAATACCTAAGGGTGGGGTTACACACACAAATACCTAAGGGTGGGGTTACACACACACTGCCATGTTCAAACAAGACTCACGGATAGCTGGATTGCCACCTCCTCTTTTCCCTCCAGCCTGGTGGCTCAGGTTTGTCTTACCTTATTTCGGAAACACGGGAGAACAGAAGAACAGCAGAAACAGCGTGCAGCTGTGAAAACCCACCAAACGGTAAGCAGTTTCTCTGTATTTAAGTATTCACTGACACGAAAAAAAGAAAAGAAAATGGTTATACGCGTCTTGTAATGTCTTATTTACAATACAATGAGCTCAGAATATAATTTAAAAACTAAACAATAAAACAGTTTCAATAACTAAGCATTTATATACTTCTTAATGTTACAAAAATACTTAATTAAAACTTAATTCAAGCAATATCAGATTCAAAATCGTGCTGTTGTTCGCAGATATAATCACTGGCCTGCTGATATTCAGACCACAGACAGCGTGGGGGTGTGATAATTGGTTTAATTTATTCATTTGTACAAAACACAATAAGTTAATATTGAATAACCTACATTTTTGTTACAATTTTGCCAAATATTTTGTCAGTTTTTGCACAGCCAATAAGCGAAGTAAAGTCAGCTGTTGCGTCTCTTGAACAAAACACAGAAGTGACGTGCATGATTGAATCAGTGTGTTTGAAGGAATCGGTTCAGTGAATGATTCAATGTTAAATTGGCTGAATTCAGAATAGCATTCTACCATTGTAAGTACTCATACTATTTCCACCATATAGTTTTATTATATAAATACTAACAGTAGTGTTTTATTCCAAATACAAGCAGTCACTTGTTTTGTTTATGAATTAATCAATGTTTTTGAACGATTCAATGACACACTCATAAAGACAGAAGACTTGTTTCCACCTACTGGTGTATTGACCTGCAGAAAGCGTCTCTGAATCCCCATCACTAATGCTAATCTCAGCCAAGAACTAAAGGCCCTTTCACACCTAGGAAGATTACCAGAAATAAAAGGTTTTAATAATTGTTAGAATTTTCCTCAAAGATGAAGGATATGGTTTGAATCATTTTCAGAACGACAGCCAATCAGAATCCACCTTTAAAGAGCTCAAGCATTTAAAGTGGTGGACGCCAAAATAGTCATGGCTCTTAGTTTGAATGGGTTTTGTTGTATAGTGTTCCTGTGGCTCAGTGGTAGAGCATTGCGTTAGCAGCGCAAAAGGTCATGGGTTCAATTCCCAGGGAACACACATACTGACAAAAAATGTATAACCTGAATGCACTGTAAGTCGCTTTGGATAAAAGCATCTGCTAAATGCATAAATGTAAATAATGTGTTTTCTTTGTAAATCGTTTTGTCATACAATCTCTTATTTGCTATGCAATAGTTCAAACAATGAAATACATTTTCTTTCCCCAGGAATATTCAATAAAAAATCTGATATTTGGGACCAGTTATGTTTCAATAGTTTTAACAGACTGAAACCGGAACCGAGGCTCTTGATTATTCGTTTTTGACTTGCTTCTCCAGCCTGACACCATGAACATCTCTCTTGAGAACCCCTATGGTGATGTCACCATCCCTCGTGCCAAACTGCATAATGCTGATTCCAGCACCATCATCATGAACCCAATGGCCTTGGAGAGCACCTACAACAACCGCAAGTCTGCCTTAAACCCCTACAGCAGCTTCAAAACCCCAGGCGAGAACAACAGCTCGAGTGTGCCAGTTTACGGCGAGTCCAGGAACGGCAGCCAGAACCCCCCTCCGGCTTACACGGTGAGGGAAAGCGACGAGCAGGTGGGACGCTGCCACGCCTGTTGCTACCGCTGCCGGAGGAGGAAGTGAGACTAGATTTATCTTGTGAGGCAAAGGATTATGGGTTTACAAATTGGAACCACCATTTCACCTCCCAAATTTTGGAAGCCAAATGCTATGCAGGTCTAAAAAGGACTGCATTTTTGGGCTCCTTTAGCTATTACATAAACCTGGAGATCATACTGCGGTTTGGACAAAACAAGAGCTGACCTTCTGTGACTGCACCGAAACTTATTATATTAAATATTCACATTTGGATTGCATCATTGTTTTGTTAGGTTGGCACTGTTAAGTTCAGCCGAATTGCTCCTACTGAACCACATTAAAGCAGCCTTACCTTTGTGTGCCTCGAACAATGGCATGCTTAGATACTCCCCTTCATTTTGGCATCACCCATTTGTTCCCATACACTTACTTAAAATAACTAAGTTATTCGACTAATGTTGTTGTTGTTAATGGACTGTTTCTATAAAGTTATAATGAGGTTAAACAGGTTTTACTGGTGCACACACAGGTGGGCTCTCTTCACAATATGTCCCAGTGGACTTCTCCAAGTTTAAGGATTTTGAGCTACACCCTGACATGCGTCTGGCATAGGTGACTGAAACTTGAGGAAGAACCTTTGTTCTTTTTCAAAGGGATACACAAAAATATAGTGTTGTGTTGTGTGTTGCCATCCGAGTTTCTATTGAACAAGCTTTTCTGGTTACTGTAGACATACCACTGACATATTGTGCCTTAAATTGCCAAAGAGACCATTTAGTGCAACATAAAACCCTTATAGTACTAATATTATATGATTTGAAGCAATATTATGGTAGTTACATTTAATACAATGGGTCGTAGACAGTTTTTTTTTTTAAGACTGTGAGCCTGACTATTGTAAATATGCCTACCAAAATGTTTTGAATGTCTGTATATGTTAGGCATGATGATCGATATATTTTTTGATATATAAAATCATTTTTTGTCTCTGTAAAAAACAGTTTTCAACTCCTTTTACTTATGAACTACTCAACATTTCCTGCAAGGTGACTCAGTCGACAAATTATTTCTAGCTGAGTAAAGGCAGAATTATCAGACCGCAACTGAACCGGTTTGGGACGTAGTGCTCTGAGAGCAAGTTCCTGGAACAAAGGCACGTGAAGTCCAGATCAGCCAGTTTACAGGTGTAAAGAACCGTTGTTACCTGGAATCTCGAGCACTACAGTATTTCCAGTATATAGGGTTATCATTATCCAACACTGACATTAACCGTTAAACTTCAGTTAGATTTGTTCAGCATAGTGCCAGAGGGTTAAAGGGAGTTAATTGGTTAGCTGATGTTTGGGAACATGGCCACGCCCCAAACGATCACCTGACTTCCCGAACCTCCATATATCGGGCCGCCTCTACTGTTTGTCACTTTCTCTCGAACCCACCCTTCCCTCCCTTTCTCATCCATTAAGCCAACCTTATCCCACATTCTCTTTCTTTCAGGTTGTATCGGGGTTGTACCCCGAGTCTCTCTGAGCCACCAATTCTAGATGCCCTGATCAACCTGACCATCATCCCATTCCCTCTACCCTCTTCATCCTCTTTCTACTCTTCAACACTCTGTTCAACTAATAATTTCATAGCTTGTTTGTGGTGTGGTCCTAGTTAGTGAATGTAAAGTTAACCAAAGGTTTGCAAAGACATAGGGGAGAGAGTCTTAACATTGAAACATAAAATATAATTTTTCATTCAGAAATCAGTTGATGATAGATTCAAAGGGAAAACCTAACTGTACATTTAAGCAATTCAAATGCTGGTAAACTGATTATTCATTGTGTTGAGACATCTGCATATTATAAATGTATATTTTATCTTTACTTTACTATTCCCCTTGAAGAAAAAAATACTAACTGTATAGTTATTGTGCAAAAAGATCATACAATCATATTGGATCTCAATCTAACAATTGTTTTCAAATTGTGTGTGTGTATATATATATATATATTTACACAGACTGTATACACTGTACTTAGAATTGCATAAATAATGCCATGAGGTTAAGTGGCTTTAAATGGGTATTAATGGGTTTAAAAAAAATATATAAAATTATGAAAGAAATAAAAATTGAAATGATACTCTAAATATAAAAACTAAAGCCACTCACTAGATTTGTTAAAAACATGGATTCGTTCAGTAACGAAACACCGCTTTGTGTTGCTCAGAGATGCACAACAGTTTCGCTGTGGATATTTTTGAACTATTTTCTTTGGAGATATAGAACAAAAACAGACGATATTGACAGTGTTGTGTTTAAATGTAACTTTTTTGTAGTTGTTTATTGAACTGTTGTATAAAGTCAATATCACATTTGCAATCGAGCAGATATTCAGGAAAATGGCACTTTTGCTTGTGTGATTGCTTATCTATGTCATATGTGACCCTGGACCACGAAACCAATCAAGGGCATTTTTTGCCCACTTATCTTGAATTTACGGCACATTCTAACTGTATTTTAATAGGCTACATCACAGTGAGTCATTCCATCATGTTCATCACTAAGCAACTGCAATGTACGATAGCATACAGTTCTGGGCTGGGGTGCATTAAATGCATTTATCAATTCAACCTATTCCCCCCCATAATTAATCACACCAATTTAACATGTTAAATCAATAGCCCTTGTTAAAACATTATCAGAATTTGGCAAAAACTATGCACATTTTTGGTTAAAGTTAGCATTTAATAAACACATGCTGTACCTTCAGTCAGCAAAGTGGTTCGTTGTTGAAGCTGAATGAGTACTGCTTAAAATATATATTTTGAATTTCTGAAAAACCTATGTAAATTAATATTTACTATGACAGGGTGGACATATTAAGCTTGGCAACATGCAACTATAAACACAATATGATGAAAATCAGGAAATATAAGTGTAGATACTTTGTGTACTTGCAGCAGATGTTTTAACCTCCACTGAAGAAAGGCAAAATGGGGGCGGGAGTGTCACTGAGTAGATCAGAGGGGTTCTTAAAGGGGTATTTACAACATCATGACAGGGTGGACAGCAATGTCAGGGACACATGCAATATGCTTAATATTATTATTAAAATAGAATATAAATGAATAATCTGACTTGTTGTATAAACAACTAGCTGAGGGCAATAATAATAATTAAAAAATTTATATATATATATTTTTTTATATATTTCAATATTGTTATTATTTAACCACTTTTTACACTCATTGAAGTTAGCTGAGCTGCAACATGCCAAAATCACATAAATCCAATCAAAGAAAACTGTATATAATGATATTTTTTTCAAGAGACTGTGGTTATATATCTGTACAAGAATTTGTTCATTTATCATGTAATTTCAGAATTTCATCATTATATTGTATTATGTTCATGATGACTGAGTAATTATGATGAGGACACCAAAGACACTTTATAGTGATTTTGACCCTTTTTACGGGGTAAAAATTGTCCCGATATTCATTCAATCATTTAGCTGTCCTTAATTAACCGAGTTATCAGACGATTCAGCTTGATTCACAAACTCATTTTTAAATACAATGTCTTTCTCAATTTATATGAGTAACAAAGGCTGCATTTATAATAGTTATGTAAATAAATATATAGTTATACAGTTATTGTGCAAAATCATCCTACACTGATGCTGCGTCTCATTCAAACAGAAACTTTGTGAATATTTTATTGACAGTGGTGGCTACATTTACAGTTTTACAAAGAGTTTTTGGCTGAAAATAT
This sequence comes from Ptychobarbus kaznakovi, assembly GCA_027422405.1. Lineage (NCBI taxonomy): Eukaryota > Metazoa > Chordata > Actinopteri > Cypriniformes > Cyprinidae > Ptychobarbus > Ptychobarbus kaznakovi. Next base: position 13,336,883 of record CM049797.1, read on the forward strand.
GGTAAGGAATTTTGTAAAGCTATGTTAGTTGTTAATAGTGGCATAAATTGAACGCAGCTATAGCATGGAGATAAACCAATGAATGAATGATGCTTTTATATAGCGCTTTATTGTGTATTGTTGTACACCCAAAGCGCTTTACAATCATGGTGGGGGGGGGGGGGGGGGGTCTCTCCTCAACCACCACCAGTGTGCAGCATCCACTTGGATGATTCGATGGCTGCCACAGGACAACGGCGCCAGTGCGCTCACCACACACCAGCTACAGGTGGAGAGGAGAGAGAGTCATAGAGCCAATCAAGTGTACGCGCTCACCACACACCAGATACAGGTGGAGAGGAGAGAGAGTCATAGAGCCAATCAAGTGTATGCGCTCACCACACACCAGCTACAGGTGGAGAGGAGAGAGAGTCATAGAGCCAATCAAGTGTAGCCACCATACACCAGCTACAGGTGGAGAGGAGAGAGAGTCATAGAGCCAATCAAGTGTATGCTCTCACCACACACCAGCTACAGGTGGAGAGGAGAGAGAGTCATAGAGCCAATCAAGTGTACGCGCTCACCACACACCAGCTACAGGTGGAGAGGAGAGAGAGTCATAGAGCCAATCAAGTGTACGCGCTCACCACACACCAGCTACAGGTGGAGAGGAGAGAGAGTCATAGAGCCAATCAAGTGTACGCGCTCACCACACACCAGCTACAGGTGGAGAGGAGAGAGAGTCATAGAGCCAATCAAGTGTACGCGCTCACCACACACCAGCTACAGGTGGAGAGAGAGAGTCATAGAGCCAATCAAGTGTACGCGCTCACCACACACCAGCTACAGGTGGAGAGGAGAGAGAGTCATAGAGCCAATCAAGTGTATGGGGATTATTAGGAGGCCATGATTGACAAGGGCCAGTGGAGAGAATTTGGCCAGGACACCGGGGTTACACCCCTACTCTTTACGAGAAGTGCCATGGGATTTTTAATGACCACAGAGAGTCAGGACCTTGGTTTAACATCTCATCCGAAAGACGGATGCAAGCAAAAAATAAATATCTGACTTCATAAATGGTCCTTAACTAAGACGAACGTGCTCTTTTAAGGGGGCCGGAGAGCTCCAAAAAGGGGCATGAACTCCAAAAGTTGGCAGAACCTCCAAAATTATGCTCTTCACGCAAAGACTTTCACCATTGGCTCTGGCTTCAGCCAATTGTTATTGATTTACATTTCAAAATAACAATTTATAGTTTATCTAAAATAAAATATGCTATATAAATCAATATTCTGGGTGAGAGCAGAGCCCAAAGCCCGTGGCCAGTGGTGTTTGGACCGGAGTTTGAACCTCTGTTTAATGATATAAACGGGAATCACCCGCGAGCCGTCCCAGCGCAGCACAGGGGAAAGATTTTACTCTATCGCTTTGTTTTAAGCAACGGAGGAGTCCCTGGCTTGAAATTTGCAGGGTAGGATGGGGTAGTAACGCTGGGTGTAACTAAAAAGGTGCCATTGTCCGGTTGGGGAGTTACGGAACGGCCCTGTGATCTCATATCGCATAATCTTATTTACCGCTTATCTCCTGACCTGCAACTTTCTTTTCAGCACCAATTTCACTGGTTAAGGTTAGGGTCAGGTGTGGGGTAGGTTTAGGGGTTAGCATTTTTTTTTGTAGCATAGTGTAGGAAATTAAATTAACACTGTGATTGACACAACCAATACAATCTTTAGAATCAGCTGTGGGGCGGAGTTTGCGCTGAAGATGATTGGGAGAAAAAAATGTGCATGCGTGTCATGTGCCTGTCTGTCAATGGAAGGAAGCCACGCCCTATTTTTGAGCTCCCACCCTGTTTTGGAGTTCTCGCCCCCATTTGGAGATCTCCAGGCTGCAGTTATACCCTTGTCGGTTCTCACGACATTATAATCACAGTTGCCAAGTCTGGTTATTATACGCTTCTTTGTCTGTAAAGTTGGGGGAAATAATCCCTGAGCACGTTGCGGTTTTTTGGGCTTATTTAAAAAAAATATGGTTGCTTGTTAGGGAAATCTGACAAGCAACTTCGTTTCTTTATTTATGTTCGCCGTATTCTCCAATGCATTGATTGACACTCTGTCTGCTCGCAGTTAATAGCAAACCAGTGCAATAATATAAGCGCCGTAGCATAATTTGCCAAATGTTGCGCCCCCTCATTAGAGAAAATACACATTCAGAAAGAAGGCGCTTGACACTGTAATCCAAGCGATGATAGAAGTAGACGTAGAGGAGTGGGATGACTTTCTTTGAACCTAATTTTACAATGTTTTTGTAATGTATGTATTAATGATCACGGGCTGTAATAAAAAATAAGTCATATCCTAATACTGAGAGTAAATACATTTGGTTTGAATAGCCTGGTATGGCAAGATGTCTTAAAATGTATTTATTTTTTTAACATTTAAACTTAGACCACATTATTAGATTACCTTTTGACTTCATGAGTACACATAAATGATAATACACATATTTAATTTTTTAATATAATATTAAAGTTTTATATAATATTGTATATATATATTTTTTTCTATAATATTTATTTGGCATTTAGTTTTTTCTGTCATTTATTTGATAATGTATACATTATTTACTTTAAATGCTAGAAAAACCTGTTTTTGATCTCAAAATAAACACTTTCCCTCTGTACATGGCTGTGGGGACGAGCAGTTTTGTGGTGCTTGGAAATCTTTATAATTAATTAAAAACAAATACTGACACATTGATGGCTCAAGAAGGTGCAATTGTTCAAATAACACATTGTTTCATTTTAAAAATATATAGAAAAAAACGTGTCAAGTGTTTTTCAAGTGTAATATTTCTGTTAAGACTAGGGACAGAAAAAATTACATTTCCATAGAATGACCCCTTTATATTTTAGGCTATATATGTGGCTAATGTTACTGCTCCCCTTTGAAGCTCTTGTGCTTTTCTCATTTTCCATCTCTCCATTCATATTCTGCTCACAGGTGTTTGGAGATGAGTTTTGTTCCCACTTTTGTTGCAGGTTGCTAATTTTTGTAAAATAGCTTCTGTTTTTGCTTTTCAGATAAAAGAGTGGTTTCAGTTTAATATGTTGCAGGCTCATTTATTGGTAATAAATAATATTGATGATAATAAATCATCAAACATTGGGCTTGTTTTTGAAGCTGCGGTTGCTTTAATGTCTCGCGAGAGCTGGCAACTGTGATTATAATTTGTTTAATCACTGCAGACTTGGCGCCAGTGGGGGGAGCGCTTATTAAAATTAATCCTTCAGAATCCTTATTTTAGCCTACAGACCGAGGCAAGTTGAATAGAGTTTCCTCTGCTGTGAAATTATGAGTTGAACTTCGAATGAGTGTGATAAGCTTACAGGCATCTATCTTCCTGTCAAGCTACACATGAAATGCTTGCAGAAAAACGCATCACTCCGATATGATCTAAAACAATTCTATACGTTTTTTTTATTGACCAAATTATTATACAACACACCAGTCTGGTAAATTGATATAGCCTAGCGTAATATTATTAGTTATAAAAATTACTGGATTATGAACCGCAAAATATTATATCGTAAACACTTTTTAAATGACCAGATACCTTTAACTGGATAACTGTGTATATAAACATGTTTGTCAGCTATTTATTCGAGAAGGTAGCTATAACACGGATGCAAGTTCTACCACAAGCAGTATCAAAATAAGCTGATATAATCAGTGCTGGTAACAGTAATACAATTGTAGCAGTCAGTGTTTGCTTGGTTTATTTTATTTTGAGGGTCATAGTAGCGAGCTTGAGAAGTGAGTCGAGTGTGAGGAGAAACGAGAAGCTTCTGGAAGTGAACAGGCGGCGCGCCGCGCGCGCACTTTGAGAGGGCGGGGAGGGTCGCGTGGGCTTGCCTTCTAGAAGCTTCTCTTCAACAGTCCTGCGGTTGACATCATTTTAAAAGCACAAATGTCCCACAGTCTTACCATTAATATTAAGTAATAAAACAATGTAGCTTAAAGGGGGATAATTGCTTGATCCTGATTCAGCACTTTCAAAGTCTGACATTTTAATCCAAATTCCGCAGAGATTTTGTTCATTATTAATCAGGCTTACGTAATAATAAATTACTTTCCTCAAATACCTCGGTCAGATTGATCCTTTTTATATTGCCCCATGTATGAATATACAAACTGTCCTGAGAAGCTTACTGTACTAATCCACCACAGACTGTGTATATTAACATTCCACTTACGGTTTTATCTTTAAAAGTTATGAAAGCTGCAAACACTATGAAAAAAGCTATTGTAGGGAAAACATTACAATGATGTTATCAAAAGATAATACCAAATATCACAATTTTTTACAACACATTTTAAATAAACTTCAAAATTTATTAATGACGTTTCTTGCAATCTGAAATAGTTTGAAATTAATGTCTATGTTACATGAATTGAATTAACAAGACCTTTCTCCTAAATATATGTGACCCAGTGCACAGAAAAGTCCAGTGTTTTCAACACATTCAAAGCAACATTCCCAGAGTCCTTCCCCTAATCTTGATACACACGTGTGGCCACATTAGGGGGTCCGGAGGGTCTTTATCCTTAAACTCAGGGTGTAGAACTTGTCTGTTGAACTTGCCGTGTGCTGGTTAATATAAGAAAAGTCCAAGAACGAAAAATATAAGCCATAAGATCACAAGAACTTGATTCATATCAAAAGTGCAAAAAAAAAGTGTTAGTAAAAAATAATATCTTGTGTTTTGGCACTAATCAAGTTGAGACAGCATAATACTTAACATTTATCTCCCTACTAATTGCTAGACCAACTAGCAAAGGCATAATTCAACACCAAAGAACAAAGGCAGTGATAATTGTCGCCTGTCTTTTCCAAAAACTCGTTCTCAGTGAGTAAATGTGGCCACGATTTTACTGTCGAAATGGCTTGCACCTTCGTGAAGAGTAAAAGTTGGATGGCGTTGTGAAATGCGAAGGTAGTGATGCCTCATTTATTCCCAATGCTTGCAGAGTCCTAAACTTTTTAAACCCTTCACACAGGTCGACTCAAGCCAAAGGCAATATGGGCAAACACAAAAACAAATTGTTTTACTAAAACAAAATAGAAAAATTATTTAGAGCCAAAAAAATTCTGGATGGCATTTCATGGTAAACAAATACAACGTGATGGTCTAAGCTTTGCTTATTTTACAACAAAAACAACAACAACAAAAATACCCCTATGTACCCTAACAAAACAACTGTGAGAACCCAATGGCAATAATGCAACCGTGGTGGTTGATCGAGTACATATGAACACACATGTATCTCAGTTTAAACAGAGTACATCTCTGCGAATGTGAGTGTATTAGTTTTTGAGACCCTGAATGCATCTGCACACAGATTAATGTGTTTATCATCAGATTCCGTTCCCCTTTCGTAGGCGTTACATTGTCCCAAGAGGTTCTCCAAAACGGATCTTCTGGCCTGCTTTCAAATTAAAGGTAAAACCTTGTGGAGCTTCGAATAACAGTACAATAGTGGAGCCCAAGTTGAATTCGCCCAGGTGTTCTCCTTTTCTCATGCTGACGCCTTCCTGGTTGTTATTTGTGACGTAGCTGAAGTCATTGTAAGTTCCTTTGCTGTATCGAGGGTTGTTGGTGCGGAGCTCCTAAAGAGAAAAAAACACTTGTTATTGTAACTGCACTACAACCAAATGCTTTGCCTTAAAAAAAAATCCAACTATCCTCCAAATCTGGTACTTATAACAGATTATAACCTCTTTATTTTATTACAAATAAAATCAAAATCCATTAGATTTAGGGAAAACATGTAAGAAATGTGGTATTATGAAATAAGCAGGGTCACGATTCTGAGGTCGCGTCCTGCTACTCAAACAGGTGTCACTACCATCTTCTTTCAAACACTCATCACCCATCCCACCCATTAACACAAGGCCACTACTGTCCACTGCGGCATTGTTTTAGGCCACTAGTGGTTGGGCAAGGAAGGAGGCCAAATACTAGCTCAATGTTGCGCTAAGCTAACAGGATTTAAGCTAATGAAGCTTCACTACACTAAAGCTACAGCTCTGGGAAATGTAGCAAGCTAAGCTAAAGCAACATGGCAAAAGTTGTTTACTACATACAAGCTATTTAAAAAAAAAAAAACAATTCTATTGAACCAACATCTTACCAAGTCAATACTCTCTCAGTGATCAATAACACCGCCAGTCAAGCAGATATACAGGCATGTTCGGTTTAATTGTTTATTCAACAGCTGTTCCGAACCAATTTGGCAACATAATCAGTATCAAATATAGGGCCGGATTGACCTCAAATTGTGACATAGGCTAAATACATTTTTGCTGTCAGCCGGAAACCTCCTATTGGTAGTTGTTATTGTGGCTTTATTGTATAAGCACCATGCTTGTTCACATTCATGGTCATTTGCATTCAGAAACCATAATATGGTGATAACACCTCCCTTTATAAATCACGTGAATTTATATGTCCTCACCAAAATCATGGCAAAGAAAGCAGTTCTGACTGTGAAGCCAATCTGTGCTCTCACTGAACAGATCAGCGCAGTCTTTGAAAACACGTTCTCTGCACAGAGCATGGTTTGCTGAATCTTCCAGCAAAGCGAGATCAGCCATGACACTATAGCTATATTTCAAATGACTTCCCAGCTGTCTTTTATAGATTTTCACACCAATTACGCAAATGTCTAGCTTGAACTATTCAATTATTAAGTGAGTATTTGCAATTAAAGGACACGTGAAACATGTGGCAGCACTTTCTTTTTGTTTGTAGTATCACCATTGTACCACTAGATTCTCTGTGCAAGCATGCGTAGAGTTATTTACTGATATTCCTACATATAATTACAAGTTGGTAGATCCCACACTTTGCGAGAAACTGTTCTAACGCATTAATTACGCACACCTCATTCATAGCGCACTCATTATAATTTATCAACACATTACTATTGATAAATGAGGGCCCTGGTGTTATATAATTTCAAACAAAGGTCAAAATCAGGCCAAAACAAAGTTCATTCGGCATTTATCTCGGGAGTTTGAAACTGCTTTCCAGAAAAGTTTGCTGATAACTACCACTGGTCCACATGGCTTCTGTGGGTTAATAAAGACCTCCTAAAGCAAATCGTGCGTTTTTTGTAAGAAAAATATCCATATTTAAAACTTCATACACCATAATCTCTAGCTTCCGCTAACTGTCATGTGTTCACAAGAGAGTGGCGTTCCAGCAGATGACGTAGGCCTTCTATTGGACTACTGAATATCAACACATTCACTGCCATTATAAAGCTTGGAGGAGCCAGGACATTTTTAATATAGCTCCGATTATATTTGTCTGAAAGAAGAAAGTCATATACACCTAGGATGCCTTGAGGTAATTTCCATTTTGGGTGAACTATCCCTTTAATATCAGTTAGTTTGGTTTACATTGGTTTTTAAATCTAATATTTATATTTTATTTCAGCTTTCAGTTTTTTAATAGTGACTATGGTCAGCGCTGTTGAAGCCTGTCTGAGACGTTTCATTTAAAGAATTGCTGCTACAACTTTCAAAGCAGTGCATTTCAATACTTCCTTCTGTGATTAATGTTCCTGTTTTTATTTAGAATCCGCAGGTTTATTTGTGAGATGTTATTGAGAGATTAAAGTATGCTGATTCTTTCCCTGGGAGCCCTTCAGACCCAACAGACTACTTTAAAAATAGTTATAGTACAAAAATAGCACAACAAACAGCTGGATACCATGAACTAGATGTTGCACAACCACAATATTTCTAATCAAACATCTATGAGTATGAACTTCTGAACAACAAGAATCACCCTGTGAGTCAAAGTGCTCGGGACACACTCAAATGCATCATTCTGCCTTCAGGATATGCATAAGTGGTTTTGCTGCAATGTGTGTTGGAGCTTTTCATAGACAATATTCTACTGTAGAAGATCACAGCTATTTAGATCACGCAAAGAGCAAAGACTGAATATGCAGATTTTAAAATGAATATTTCAGTCGGTCTCACAAAGTTACTGTATCGTATGTCATCAGAAGACTTGGAATATGTTTTTGTTATATGCAATAAGAGATGCTTGGACATTTGTCTAAATATCTAATTTTATGTTCAACAAAAGAAAGAGTCATATTTGATATGTAAATGTCTAAGGCCACTAAATTAAACATGATCAAAAATTAAAAGTCTTTTTATTATAATTGTACAAATGGCCCTCTTCTAGGGGAAGTCGTGGCCTAATGTTTAGAGAGTCGGACTCGTAATCGAAAGGTTGCGAGTTCGAGTCTCGGCTGGCAGGAATTGTCGGTGGGGGGAGTGAATGTACAGCGCTCTCTCCACCCTCGATACCACGACTGAGGTGCCCTTGAGCAAGGCTCAACCCCCGAACCCCCAACTGCTCCCCGGGCGCCGCAGTACAAATGGCTGCCCACTGCTCCGGGAGTGTGTTCACGGTGTGTGTGTGCACTTTGGATGGGTAAATGGAAGCAGAAAGTGCACTATAAGCAAAAAGTGAAAGTAAAACCAGAACGACGGAATAATGACGGAGCTTACGGCATCTGACGCCGCTTATTTTCTCAGAGACGATGAGAGACGAATCTACTTCAACATATGGCGATAACGATATAAGCTAAAGCTGTTTTCATTTATTCCCTGAATATCTCTCATGTGGCCCGTACATAGTGAAAAAGAAAATGAGAAGAAACGTGTTTCGTGTTTAACAGGTTGTTTTGAAAGTCGGTGCTTGAACTAAAAGCTTTTTATTTCATTGATTTTAATTGATGACTGCAGCGTTAATATTTTAATTATAGGACTATAATTTATTGTATAACCTAATAGACCTGTTTTAAAAACATTTCAATTGAGGAGTAAATAGCCTAATATCGTAGCCGTTATGTGGGTGAAAATTATTTTAATAATACAAGTAACTTAATAATAATAGGTCTAGTAAAAATAAGAATGTAAAAGGCCTACATTAATTGGAAATGCCAAATACTCTTAATATTGCCAATAATTGATGTTTTTGACAATATCTCTGGCTATCGTCGATACAAGATCATCGTCTTTCAACGCAGCCCAGCAAGGGGAGATTATCATGGGGCAAGCAGGCAGCACGTTGCCTGTTACATCGTTTGGGCTGACTTGTTGAGCGCAGTGGCACTGAGAGCATTATATTTCACACACTTTAAGCTCTTTTATTTTCCAAACGTAATAGGTTTAGTTAAACGAATCGTTCAGTTTGTAATTCGTACTGAACCGAAAGCCTCGTACCGAACAGTTCATTACGAATACCCGTATTGTTACACCCCTAATATATAGGGATCAAATTTATTGGACAGATACGACCGATGTTGAAAATCACGGTATATGAGGATGATTTATATTATTTTCATGTATAACCCAGGTGTTAAATACATTTTCTACTGATTGAGAGAATAACTGCAGTAGATTTACTTACAATGCCATATTTTAGTGTCATGATGAGCGAATATTGTAGAAAAATTCCACACTAAATAGTGACTAAACACGACCCATTAATACATGTTAACCAGGAGTCACTCTCATTTATAAATCGCGACATCGTCTGATAAAATCAACATGCATCTAACGTTACACTATGCAGTGGTTTTGGCAGCGCACTGTCAAAGTGCACTTTGTCGGAGTAAAAAAAAAGAAAACAAAAGGCCTTAATATTCACTGACGATCTATGCTCATATTTAAAACTCCAAACTGTCAGTAAGTGACCGGTGCTTGGAAACGCTGTTTTGAATTCTTTTACTGACGGCTCTGCTGCAGTATGGCCAGTCGAATGCACTGCTTCTTCTCTGCCGCTCAGCTCACTCCACAGAACAGACGCAGAGAGAGGCAACACTGTGCCGGGAGAGTCAGACCTCGCGCTCGCAGCACTAGACATCTTCTAACTGAACCATAAGGTATATCCAAAAAAGTTGCTAGGTTTGTTAGTATGTATATTCTATGGAAAAAAGCCGCTAATAGGGTCTGAAAGTTGTGTAATATAGTGCTAAAGTGGCGCTCGTGTGTGAGAGACGCGGGAGCTGATGGCAGTGGACGGTGGATATTTGTGGTGGTCGATGTGGATATTGTGGATGACTTCTCTCTCATCACATTCTACTAGTGCTTCAGTTTCGGAACTTTCACGCTTAGTAACACATACAGCTGTATCCTCGCCAAAATGCAATAGTGAAAAGAGACCCCTCTCTAACAGTGTCGCGTTCCGAACGTTATTTGAATGACACCGGTATTGCGGTATTTAAAAAATTAATATCATAAGAAAAATAAACACCGGTATTCAGTATGAACCGATATACCGGCCAGCACTATGGTAAATTAATTAATCAGTCTGATTTATAAGAGATTCATCCGCTTTCCGAGTGCAAGTGACTGCTGCTTTAAATTGCAGTGACTCTCAGCTTGTCTCGTGCTTATTACGTCATTACAAGCAGCCTCCACTGTTGGAACGATAACAGCATTCCAACGTCATATTGCGCATTCGCGACTTCAGCTGCTACTTCGTGGCGATCTGTAACCGTCTACTACGGGAGAACAGCTGCTTTGCCGTAGTCGTTCCAACGTGACAGCTTATGTAGTTAAAATGTTGCATTTTATGTTATATACCATTTAATTCCATCAGTATATGATTCTACCATTAGTCTTTAATTTAATCTGTGTTGATTGTTTTAAACTTAAGCTAATTTTAACGATTTAAAACAAAGATTTTTGTACAAAGATATGTCTGCTGTTAGCAAAAGCACCTCAGGTAGCACTGAGACTAAAGATATGTGAAGAGAACAATGTAATTATTGCCTAAACATCCTCCTTATAATCCAACATTTGTATTTAAATAAATGACGAATGCCGCGTTGCACCGTCTTGTTTACAGTTGCTTAATGATTTTTATGTTCTCGGCTAAGACGGTGTAACCGATTACTTCCGGTCAACGTAGCCGTTCCATTCGCAGCTGTTGCTTAAAGTCCCTAGATATAACTTCCTCATCCTCATGCACTAAAAAGGTTGAACAGATGCATTTATTTATGCATGAAATACTTGAATATACATTTGTTGTTAATGAATTGTTAATTGCAGATAAACCATTGTTCTGTTAAACCATTTCTGTTACTAAATATTGTGGTATCTTACACAAAAAATGTAAACATTTGAAGAGTCAGGACTGATGTTTGCTATTATAGTTAGGCCAGAGCTACCAAATATCAGTTTCATCAGTGCATCTTAGATTTTGTATTCTCCTGGCTGCACAAACTGCAGATTATATGAAAATTACTTAGGTTATCGGTATCGGCCGTGAGAAGGACTTTTATCGGTGCTTTGTCATATCGTGCATCCCTATATATATATACACACACACAGTGGCGGAGCCAGGATGTTTTCATAGGGGTGGCCAGGGAGGGGCCATCAACCAGCCTGGGGTGGCACAGAAATCTTCATTATTTCAGTATAAAAATGTGCTTGACTATAAAGTACTAGACTATTTTAGTGCCTAAAACACAACTGAATACAATTAATTTCTACTTAATTGTAATTGAGATATTTGTGAATTATTATATCAAGTAATACTGAGTGAATATGACAATTTTTGTATTATTCCTCACCTCCAGGTATTTTAATAAAGGGGCTCATTATAGCTTAATTGCTCTGTCAGTTTGGTTCTGGTTCTCAAAACACCCAAAAACTTGTTCTCTAACATTACATACTCATGGATAAGACATGCAGTTAGTGATAAGAATGTGAAAAAGGCCGGAAGACAACAGCACATAAATGCCCGATTGTAAAATGAGTTGTTTTATGCATTTAAATGGTTTCATTTTTCGTTTGTGATTTTAAAATTAATGAATGAATAGCGCATATTTTCTAGTATAAGTGCACTGTGCTCACATTTACTTGTGCATTAAATTACAAATTAAAATACATATCAGCATGTGCCTTTTTGTGATCTGGAATTGCACGATAGCCTATATTTTAGTATGCATTTGAGAGACATTCTGAAATATAATGCATGCATACATCATACATGCATGCACAGTTTGCAGCTTTAATCACATTTTTGGTAATTTTATGACTTAGCTGACGACAGAACAACGTTGTATGCTCATAGTTTCTTGTGCACTTATTTATGATGACGCGATCAGAGCATGTGCTGTGAGCACAGTGACGGCTGACAGGACAGGGAAGTTTGTTTTACTGACATATAGCCTAACAGTATCTCATTGTTCTTCTGAAGCTCATTTGGCTGGTGTACCTTTTCAGCGCTCATTTGACTCGCACCTGGTGCTGAGACAAAGCTGAAGCACGCGTCTGAAAAGTCTCCCGTTTGATGTGGATGCAAAAAAACACCGGTTCCACGTTCCTTAATAAAGGCATTTCTTGTCAAGAAAAAGGGGACAAAACTGCAGTTTTGATCAGGGTGGCCAAAGGGGTGGCCAAGCTTAGATCAGTGGTGGCCACCCCCTGGCTCTACGCACGCACACACACGCACACGCACACGCACACTTTATTAGGTACACCTGTTCAATTGCTTGGAAACACAAATTGCTAATCAGCCAATCACATGGCAGCAACTCAATGCATTTTGGCATCTAGATGTGGTGAAGACGACGTGCTGAAGTTCAAACCGAGCATCAGAATGGGGAAGAAAAGGGATTTAAGTGACTTTGAACGTGGAATGGTTGTTGGTGCCAGACGGGCGGGTCTGAGTATTTCAAAAACTGCTGATCTACTGGGATTTTCACGTACCACCATCTCTAGGGTTTACAGAGAATGGTCCGAAAAAAAAGAAAATATCCAGTGAGCGGCAGTTGTGGCAACAGTCACTCAAATAACCACTCGTTACAACCAAGTTATGCAGAATACCATCTTCGAAGCAGATGGGCTACAGCAGCAGAAGACCACACCGGATGCTGCTCCTGTCAGCTAAGAACAGGAAACGGAGGCTACAATTCGCACAGGCTCACCAAAATTGGACAATAAAAGATTGGAAAAACATTGCCTCTCTGATGAGTCTCGAATTTCTGCTGCGACATTCAGAGGGTCAGAATTTGGCGTAAAGTACATGAAAGCATGGATCCATCCTGCCTTGTCTCAACGTTCAGGCTGGTGGTTTAATGGTGTGGGGGATATTTTCTTGGCACACTTTGGGCCCCTTAGTACCAATTGAGCATCGTTTAAACGCCACAGCCTACCTGAGTATTGTTACTGACCATGTCCATCCCTTTATGACTACAGTGTACCCATCTTCTGATGGCTACTTCCAGCAGGATAATGCACCATGTCACAAAGCTCAAATCATCTCAGACTGGTTTCTTGAACATGACAATGAGTTCACTTTACTTAAATGGCCTCCAGTCACCAGATCTCAATCCAATAGAGCACATTTGGGATGTGGTAGAACGGTGGTGGAATGGTGAAAAGGTTCTTTCAGAGTTTTAATGAACCAGTTAAAAAAAAAAAACTATTCCCAGTTTAATTTATGGTGGAACTGGCTTATGTTGTCCACAATTTTGAGCACTGAACGACAGAATAGATAATGACGTGATCGTCTTGATCTTATTTCCATCTAAATACTTTTTTTTTTTTTTTTTCTATCAGCCAATGATAATTCTAAAAGAAAACGTCACGAGCATAGATCAGCGGCCAAGAGCACATTTGATTGACAGATAAACCACAAGCTCTATTATTGTTAATGTTCTTGGTTATTTTGTTTCAGTGTAGTTTGTTAATTTTGTGCAAAGCATACAGTCAAAGTAAACTTAATCATTCAACTGAACTGTGCACATTTATTTTAGACAATTCATGTCTTGTTCAATTCATGCGATAAATGCATGTCCCTGCTGAGCAGTGGGCTATGACTAATTTCATTGGCAAAGCAGACACTTTTTTTTACAAATAAAGCCTCATTATGAGAAGGATACTTTCTACGACCTTTATACCCTGTAGTCATGGTGAGATTAGGTTCCTTCGATCTAAAAAAAAACAAGAATCGAAAACAACAGTGAGGAAGCGATTCTTGGAATCGAATCCCATCGATTCCAGAACCAGGAATCGGACTCGATTCCAAAAATTTCGGAATTGAACAGCCCTACTTGTGAACACTCTGACTTTTGAACAAATAGGCTAAATCAGCAGTGTTGGGGGTAACGCATTACAAGTAACGCGAGTTACGTAATATTACTTTTTCAAGTAACTAGTAAAGTAACATACTTTTTAATTTACACTGAGTTACTTTTTCATAATTCTTCATAAATTCAATCTATATGAGCCTATTAATTCATCCCACTCGCAAAAAACTTAGTATTCATCAAAATGCGATTTCCGTTAATATTACAACACAAATTTCTATTATTTTATTAACCAATGTCCCCTTTGATGATTAACCATACTAATAAGAATTATTTAGATAAACTAACAATTGTGCTTTGTTTTTGCTGTTTGAACCTTCTTCTCCTGCGTTCTACGTACAGACGTGATTTAAGTGAGGTTTATTCATTACACTTTTTGGTGTGAAAGAGCTTTTACATTTGCTAAAATAGAACTTCTTAAAAAACAAACAATAAGCCCTGCTCAATTTAAAAAGTAACAGTAATGTAATGCTACTTTCCATAAAAAGTAACTAAGTAACAAATAACTAGGCTACATTTTTTATTTTCATATTAAATATAATTCTCAACACAAATGCATAATTTAGACATGACAAAAAGTCAAGGTTAAATAAGAATATAACAGTCTAATATAACCAAATTAGGCTACATTTATTTTCATATTAAATATCTCAACACACATAATTAGATATGACAATAAGCGCAACTTGTGTAGATTTATTTAGTAAAAAGTCTTGACTGCTTCCTTTGGTGTATATTTGTATACTTTTACCATCTAATCAATCTCAGCATGCATTAATTTTGTGTCGCTAGACGTTTGCTTCACTATAATGGCTTTCTTTGGCCTTTGCTCTGGAAGCCAAATAAAGTGCTTTTGCGTTCACACAGAAACACACAGCGTCTCCTTGACATGACTGCATCAACACTTCTGCGGTTACTGAAACCACACCTTCTTTATTTGCGTGAACATTTGGACGGCATTACACAAATATTTCCACATCGTGACGTAGACATGTGGAGGCGTGTTTGAATGAGCCGTTTTAGCCCGGTCTGGATCAGCCTTCTCTTTTAGATAGAATAAATCCTTTTGTGGGAGACTTTGAGCTTTGTAACTCTGCAGATCTTATACATGCACAAACAGCTACATAACACACTAAAGAAAAGGAAAAATAGAAATCGCATCATATGACCCCTTTAATAAAATAGCCTAGATACTAGATCGCTACATTATGTTTCTCAGCAACGATGGTAAAATCGCTGTTTTTGAAGTAATTGTTTGTAGAGAGAGACATGCAGACGCAGCATGCAGGTACACACAACTGTCTCTCTCTCTCTCGACAATTAATTGAAATACATGGAATAATTAATTCAAATAAATGTGATCTTACCGCACTATTTCATCTCTGTGTCTGATTTGAAGCGGGCAGAATGCGAGAGTTAACGAGCCGTAACTGATGAAAATAATTGTAATTTTTACCCATTCGGTCAAATATTGCGCTGCAAAGAGCAATACTAGTTTTAACTTGTCTATAACTTGGCAAATAACCATGGAATAAGCGGGATAATCATTATCCCTTACTTGAATTATCACTCAGTCGGTCATTTTACCATGTATTACTTTGGAAGGCGTTTGTCTTTCAAACATTAAAATGCACAAATTCACTAACTTTTTTGTCATCTGATACTCTTTCTCCTAATATATTTGTATAAGTACCCCTGAGATTTTAAATTAAATATTTTAATAATGAAGTATCACAGTAGCTCATGGTTCTCTGACATTGGTTATGGTCATATGACATTATTGTTACTATTTAAATCAATGTGAAAAACGAAGTCAAACGTAATCTAAAATGTAGTCTGATTATATTAAATAAAATGTGTAATGTAATTGATGACATTACTAAGTACAGTTTTTTATCATGTAATTTGGAATCAGTAACGGATTACAATTTTTAAGTAATCTACCCAGCTCTGTCAGCGGGCTTCCCACAAGGCTATTGGCGCCGACATCTACAGAGCTTTAATCATACAAATTGTGAAATATTCTCCATATACTCCTATACCATATTACATGAGATTTAACAGCCTGATGTAGCAAATATGATGCTCAACATAAAACACATGCATCATTTCTTCACTTTTTTTTTTCTAAAGGTTTAATAAACTGTTCCATTTTCAAAACTATTATTTCACATGTCAGGTTTTGAAAGCGTTATTATTAGGGGGAACTACTCCTTTAAACTCTCCTTCTTCTGCAGAAACTAAATAAGAGTAATATTTGTATTTTTCTGCAGAGCAAAAAAGTTCTAACCTTGTCAAAATAGATGCGTATAGATCCCACATTTGTTGCTCCTACAGCCGTGAGTGAAAAGAAACCGTGCGGCCACTCCCCGCTCAAGACCACCCGCTCATTATGGCAGAAAAGTTCCTTGATCCAACGCGCAACTCCTGGGTTCACTGACATCAGAGAACCTATAATAAACACATACACATCAGAACACACTCTGTGCTTCAGTTATGTAACAACACACTGATGGTATCGCTCTGCTCAGTCGCCATCAGATTAGAAAAGACGCTTATAACTTAAGCATATAAGACCTAAAGTCGCATTTGATTATTTTTTTTAATAACAAATCATATTTTCAGGAAGCAAAGAGAAATAGAAAGAACATATAATGCCGCTGACCTGGGAAGTGGCGTCTGTGTGCCACCATCCAGTCTGTAGGCGAGTGGAAGCAGTGGTAGTCACCTGGAGCCAGATAAACTACGCAGTGAAACAACTCATTCCCCTCTTTAGTGACCAGGGCATCCTGGTATGTACCAGGGTCATCCTCATCTGAACATGACGGGAAAAAGACGAGAAAAATAAGTGATTTTTTTTCAATAATTGGTAGGAAAAACTATATGAAACACACTAGACCGTTTGTTTTGTTGTCCTAACATGGCCTATAAGCTTAGCATGATTCACCCAAGTAGGACATGTTCCTTGATGGTCAGATTGGTCAGACAAGATTTTAGAGTTAGGCATAGGTCTTTCAACATTCTTATCAATCTATAATTTCCCTTTGATTTATCCTTCAAAAGTTTGGGGTCAGTCATTTTTTTTAAAAAATAAATACTTTTATTATTTATTTGCAAGGATACATTAAATTGATCAAAAATGTATAATATTACAGAATATTTTATATTTCAAACAAATGCTGTACTTTTAAACTATTTATATTATCAAAGAATCCTGAAAAACTCCTGAAATCCTTAAAGTGCGTCAACATATCTGTTTTTAACACTGATAATGTGAAGAAATGTTTCTTTAGCATCGAATCAGCATATTAGAATGATTTCTGATGGATCACGTCACACTGAAGACTGGCTGCTTGAAATTTCACATTTTTTCACACATTTTTTTTTTACAGTTTTAAATTGTAAAAATATTTCATAATTTTACTGTATTCTTGATCAATTAAATGCAGCCTTGGTAAACATAAGAGACAAACTAAACATCTTAGAGACCCCAAACTTTTGAACGGTAGTGTAGATTATATTTGGGGTACAAAGTACAACATTAAGCTTTTCCAGGTACTTGTTAAATTATTACTTAATATTCAAAATTTGTTGAGGCATTAGAAATATAAAGTCAAACATACAGTGATCCAAAAATATACAATACGGACTGTGAAGCAAACAATATCAATATGTAAACCAAAATGTAACATTGAATTTTACTATTACATTTTAAAATGCCTGGCTAATGTAATTAGCACCACCATAACTTTGCCACTCTTGTGACAATCAGAAACTTAAGTGTGTTATTTTCTGCTGACTGTGTAGTCAGGGATGTGTGCGATAAATATAGTCTGCGATAATATTGTAATTGTTTTAACGATGTGCAATAGAGTATTTTGCAAAAACCCAACAAAACACCAACGTTACCGAGTGCACGCATACATTAGCCTGCGTGGTGATGAAGCATGTTAAACAGTGCGCGTGCACATTTAGAGCGTGTTCTTTCACTGCATGATTCAGTCAATTAAACTGCATTAAGAATGATCGCAAAATTCCAGATATGGGGCAAAACATTTATATATTTACTTTCATAAAGTTAAAATCACACGAAGAGTGTCGTTTTTTCTTAAAAAATAAGCATGATTACAAATGTGATATTGATTTTATACAACAGTTCAATGTTAATATTAAGAGACTTACATTTTATTGCCTGTTTTTGTCGGCAAAAAATAATTCCAAAGAGCTACAGCACTGTTTTGCGTCTCTGCGTAACATGACGGTGTTTCGGTTCCTGAATGAATCAACCGTTAAATGATTCGTTTCAGTCGCAATGACTCACTTATTAACAGTGACTTTCTGCCACCTACTGGTGGTTTTAATTTCACATTTAATTTCTATTTTCATTTTTTTAATAATTTAAAATATTAGCATTCAATGTTTTATATTTAAAATGCCAAACAATTATGCATTTGTAGCTGCATTAAATACATCTAGAACTGCAACTTCTGCAAATAATAATTTTGATGATACTGGTTTCATTTGTTTGGTAACAGCCTAAATGTGTATTATCTTAATTGACTGGTTAAATGTAACAATTTGACTCAAAAGATTTACACTTTTAGAAAAAAAATTGCTTTATTAAAAGGTAAAAATCTATTTAAACTTAAATGAAAAGATTAATTAATCACTGATGTGAACTGACCACACAGAATATGAATAATATCAAAAACCGCAGCTGTCCACGGTAGTCAGATATCAGCACAATAACACTCTGCAAAATATTGGTCTAATTATTGTTATCGAAAATATAGAGATATCATTTTTTTTCTATATCGCACACCCCTATGTGCAGTGTGCATGCAAATTGATAAGAGTGAGTGATACTCTCCTTCCTGAAATTGTGATTCTTTACCAAGTCGCGTTTACAATCTAAAAACTGATTTAGCTGCTTGGAAAACCTTGCATTAATTATAATTAATTTGTTACATTTAAATAGGGCTTTTCTAGGCACTCAACGCGCTTTACATAGTAAGGGGGTATCTCCTCATCCACCACCAGTGTGCAGCATCTATCTGGATGACTGTCATGCATCAAGTGGATTGTCACTATTACACATGTTTTAGTGTTAATCTTGTGATGTTCCAATATCAAAAGATTTCGATCCAGGAACATTGTCCTACTTGGTCAAAATGACAATTTTAGCGAGACTTACTTCTGTTAGCAGATAAATTCTCGGTCCAGTTGTGTGGCCCAAGGAATGTTTCCAGTGAGTAGGTCACTCCCTTCACCTGCTCGACCTCACAGTTCTTCACACGGCCAAAATGAAGGATCTTGCCATCAGCTGGACTGATCTGTAGAGCAAATGAACAGTCATAGGAAACTAAACTAGTCTGCAAGCATCCGCCATTTTCTGCATATTGTATTAAAAACCAACATAAGTAGATGGAATATGCAAAATGATCACAATCAGATAAATATTTCAGACACTATTATGAATATCTTAAGTAAAAAAAAAAAAATAAATAAATCTCCAAACTTGATAACATCTATTGGCTCTATTAAATGAAAAGTCTATGTACAGGCTTGCATGTGCACCAATTCTCTTGGGTTTGCATATGAATGAAAGGGAATGGGACAAAAAATCTATTCCATCTACATAGACTGCCTCAACAGTTACAAACACAGACTCACCACGCAGTGAGAGTTGCACACTGGCCGGACCTGAGGTTTTAGTTTGCGCCTAAAAAACTCGCCCAGGTTTCTGTAGTGTTGTAGATCCTCTATGGCCGCTTCCTTCATGTTGACTCCAAACGTCCATATATACAATCTGAAGATAGGTTTCCGTAACCAAGTTGGCAGGTCCACCTGGTTCAAGCGACCCCAGGCTCTGGAGAGAAGTCTTGTGGGTATGGACTTGTAGATTGTTACCTACAACCCAGAGTTTGGAGACGCCACGCTCAAATATCTTATACACAAAAGCAAACACTTGCAGAAAGACAAGTTAACACACTTAATTATATTCCACCTGCAAAGCAAATGTAAGCAATTGCCACTTAATTCTTTATATATCATCTGCATAAAAATAAATGTACCGAAATTTCAGCAGCTCAAAATATTTGGTCACAACAAACAAACAAATAAAAAAAGTTTAGTTCAGGGCAGAAAATATTGACCGAAACGGATACAGTGCTATGACCCAATTACCCATTTATATTTGTGTTCAGTTTTTGACTAAATTATAAATTTGACTTGGTTTCCGTAAAAAAAAAAAAAAAAAAAAACTTTGCAGCATTCCTACTATTTTTATTTTTTATCTGGATCAACTAATTTATATTCTAATTATATATGTAATTCACACACACAATGACTTTTGAACCTTTTTACTTGAAACTAATTTCAAATTTATAATTTTTTTGGGGAACAAAGTAAAAAATGTAAGAGTGATAACTTAAATTTTTGTCATATCATAATAAATTAAAAAAACATTGACAATGTCATCATTAAAATTATTTACTAGAAACCCGAGTATTTAATTACGTAGCATAATTCTTTCTATTTAAAAAAAATAAAAAATAAGCAGTTTTGATAACATTTTACAAATATTTAAAATATGTCAGTCAATTCATGTCCGTCATGCAGGGGAGAAAATACATAAAAGAGGAAATATCAGACATCAGCAATCTCTGATGACCATTTGTCAAGGTCAATAACTCTTAAAATGTCAGATAATTTGACCTTTTTATAACAAGGCAAGGTTAGTTTAGGTTGCAAAATTTCATGTTTTGCGACTCACCAAAAATGTAATGATATTTATAAATTAAAATGTCATGATGTTTGTTAATACATGTGGGCATCTAAAGAGTTTTAAACCTGCTGTATTGAGTCCAGCACCTGCATATGTCTTTACGTCACCCGCTGTGCACCATGTGCTCCAGTGTTTGCATTCCTAGAGTGTTTAGATCAGTGTAGCTCGCTGATCGTTATTGATCTGGGCAAAAGGAATGATCCTAGATCAGCGTTACAGATAGTATGGAAGCTGATGCATGACAGGAGCTGGCCTGAGTGTTCAGTGTAAGTGGATTACTGTAGTTAGCTTCAATCCCAGCCGACAGACAGGAGGTTAAATGTGGACTCTCGGAGTCTTACGGGGTTGGTGGTTAATAATAGTTATGGGGTTAACAAGCAGGAAGTATAGGATATCTGAAAATACTCTTTAAGAACCAAAAGTGTGTCATATGTTCTCTTTTTTAAACAGCAAATAAACATTATGCCAAGATTAATACATTTATACTAAGCTCCTATAAAAATAGTCAATAACTTTATTAAATTATTTTTTAAGCTCAATTTGTTGATTATCTGTGTAATATTATGAGTTATAATAATGTATTATTATTATATTTTTTATTTATTTAATTAAACTCCAGGTGCTAATGGTACCGGTTTTGGTTTGCTTTGTTTTATGTTGGTTTGGCAATGGGCAATAGTTGAGATGTAAATTCAATGTTTTTTTTTTTTTTTCAGGTGCTGTGAGGATTATTATATAACTGTAATAAATAATAAATAGCTCCTTTCATTAACAAAATACAATGACATTACAACTGAATGCGGAGTAAGGTAAAAGCATTAAAGGTATATTAAATATAAAATATATATATTTTACTCGTATATAAATTCTTAGTAAACTTACTACTTATTTAATTAGGCCTCGTTTACACTAGTGCGTTTTCGTTTTAAAACGCATAACTTTTGCTACGGATACGCCTATCGTTTACACTACTCCGGCGTTTTCAAGGTAAAAAACGGAGACATTTAAAAACGCTGCAGATCCCGTTCTAGTTTGAAAACGCCGGGTAGCGTTTCAGTGTAAACGGACCAAAACGGAGACTTTTGAAAACGATGGCGTGGCTTCCCACATTCACTCTGCGTATCCTTGACGACCGTGTAAACAATAACATCACGCTCGTTATTGTACCCATAGATACGCATAGGTAGATTCCCCATTCGACCGCTCCAAGCACGCAGACGCGTCCGCGATCTAAATAATAGGGTCTACCCACTGATCTATAATAGAGTCATTATATATAGATCAGTGGGTCTACCTATACATATCTATGATTGTACCTGCATGAATGGTCATGTGACATGCGTTTTCGGTTGTGTAGTGTAAACGGAGATCGTTTCTGAAACGCAGCGTATATATTGATCGTTTTCAATCTAAAACGCCGTTTTAAAATGAAAACGCACTAGTATAAACGGGGCCTTAGTTACGTATTAAATTATAATTATTTATTACTTACTATAGGGATGTCCTGATCAACGTTTTTTGTGCCCCCGATCCAATCCAAGTCACTGAATATCCCAATCCGATACTTGTATCGGAACGTAGTGTACTTATAGTTATATACTTAAAATGTTATTATTGTGTAATGCAAATATTATTGGCTCTAATGATAAATTGTTAAGTTCCTAATTTTTAAGTGGATAAAAGCATCTGCTAAATGACTAATTGTAACGTAATGTGTACTACTATCAGTGTGGCAGTTATATGTACAAAATTTCATAATTAATATAGTCATGATGCCATGACGCCTACTGTATATCCAACACTACAGATTTACATTAACAAGCCAAACGTTTTTCTGTTTCTCTGTAACTTCCTGTCTGCCACTGGAGATACGGTATCTGCTTCAGGGCATCAGCATGGGCTGACTGGCATTTTTTTGTAGGAACTGAACAATAGTGGTGTCAGAACCACCGTGGCACGATGCCCTCGACTGGGTCTAGAGACAAAGTGTTCCTCAGTTCAGAGCTGCACCGCGGGACAATGGCTCTTTTCACACGAGTCCCAAAGGAGCTCAGCGGGTCCATATGCAAGCAGCCATCTGCTGATAGCTGCACTTTTTGCTGACCTCACATCAGTTTTGTTGCTTCTTTTCTTCACTGGGTTATAAATGAAAAGAACTGATCCCAGATCAGGGTTATTTAGGGCATTATTCCTTAATGATTCCAGTAAAGTTTCCTATAATCATAGACAAAATCCCAAATGGCCATTATACACTGATGGACGGTATTTATGTCTCTGGATAGTGAGATATTGCGAACTGAAACACACACATCATCATCTGTGGGCTCCATTTGATGTTTCCACCTGTACTTACTCTGCTTGTGGGCCTCCAGCCTACTTTGGCAAGAGGTTTGAGTGCTCCAAAGGGCAGGATGTAGTAGAGGATGGACAGAGGCCATGACCGAAGACGGACAGCAGGCCGGGACATGCAGCTCAGATGGCCTAGTCGCCGCCGTAGGGCCAACTGTGGGAACTGCAACCTGCACAACACATCCGTGATGCCAAAGTGCACAAAATACCCAGGCAGACACATATGAACAGTAAAGAATGTGGAAATTAAAGATATTTTGCACAGATGGTCTAAATGTTGTAGATCAGGGGTGCTCAGTCCTGTTAATGGAGATCTACCTGCTGCATAGTTCAGTTCAAACTATGGTCCAACCTGTTTGTAATTATCTAGGGTTCTTGAAGATTTTATTTAACTGGTAATTGGATAGGTATGGAGTTAAACTGTGTCTGTAGACCTCCAGGAAGAGGATTGAGCACCAGTGTTATAGAGTGAATCTCAAGAAACTAGGGATGTGCAACAGCGATCGAGTACTCGGCCGTGACGGCAATGATCGATCATGAAAACGATGTCATGGAACAAAAAAAATAATCTGATTGGTTCTAGAAGCACTTTGGGCGGCACCCTGAGCTTTGATTGGTTAGCTTGCAGTAGCATACAATTCAAAGTATAGACGTGAGAAGAGAGAGAAGCTCATTTGAAGTCACGTAGTGGTGTCTGGGTTAGCTACATACTGCTTTGACTACTGGTCATATTGCTTTTAGATGTTTCTTTAAAAAAAAATACTAATCCTATAATAATGCAGCAGTGATTTTTTTCATCGTATTTGTTCAACAGTAGGCATTCTTCAATTAAAATTGTTTTCGTACTTCGTATGGCTTCGAAAACACGCAGGCGATTTAAGAATCACTTGATAATGTAGATGAAAATATAGCACAAATCTGCCATAAACATTAATGACATAAGCATTATAATGAGAACTTTATAGTATGTGAAATCTACAGTAAATCCTGTCCTTACCTGTGTTTCAGTGCGTTGTTGAAAGCGCATCACGGCGGAAGCTCTCTCTCTCTCTCTCTATAGCACGTATAAAGTTCACTGGCATATGCATCCTTTTGTGCAGATGCAAGTTGTAAATGTCATGTTTATGTTATGTTTCTAAGTTATCTGATTAATATCATAGGAAGTGTCATAGAACGGGTTTCAGTTTATTGGCATACAGTCAGCTTCACCTAAATCAGCTAGTCTTTTTTAGATGCTTCTTTTTTTAACATTACTGCATCATAATCATAATCTAACATCTAATCATGTGTTCATGTTTTCATAGACATGTTTTCATGTCATATTTTTATTTGTAACATTCATTTTCATAACAGTCTTCAGATATTTTCATTATCTCCATTACGGCCACGCCCCGCCCCCGAGTACTCGATTAATCATTTTTGAAACCTATCGATGATCGAAATAAGAAATTGCCAAAAATGCCCATCCCTGTCGAGACCATTTCCAGATCATATTTCACCCTAAAAATCTTGAGAAAGAAGTAAGAATTGTGTGGATTTGTGGCAGGATGATTTCTGTGTCAGTTCATGGGAGTGAAAACCTGCTGGAAAAAAGTATTTCTGCAGTTCCATTTGTTGACACTAATGACAGGAAAATTACTAACTTTTTTTACATTTTCATGACAACTAAGCATGTATTCCAAAACTGTTATTACCTCAAGGCAGTAGAAAATCATTAAATTAAACAAATATTATATAAATATAATTAAGTTAACGACAATCATATTCGTCCATAATTGTCATTACCTTAAAAATAATATTAATATTAATAAATTGCATTTTATATTATATAACTATTATTTATTATCATAATTACAACTAATATTTTTAAACCAAGTACAAATATAATTACATTAAATACATTAAAATTGTATTTGTATAATTGCAGTTCAGTGAAAAGTACTTGGATATTAGTACAATAATGAGAATAACCATTGAGAATAATAGGAAAAAAAAAGAAAAGAAAAGTAAAATGTTTAAATTTGAAATTGTAAATGCCAAAAAAAAAATCAACCACAAACAACAAATAATGGTCTAAGAAACATGTCTTTTTTAAAATACAGTTTCTTGTTTCTTATTAATTTTAGGGTGAAATGTTACCTAAACATGTTTTCTTGAGATTCTTGAATAATAATAGAAATAAGGATGGAAAGATTTATAAAACATGCAGAAACATACACACAGCCCACTCATACATACCAAAGACCAAACACAAAGATGCTCATACAGAGGACAATAAACAGCAGAAGATAAACGCTAGAAAAGATTCTTGAGATAGGAAAGAGGCAGAAATAGCAATTCTCCACTTTACAGTAAATCTAACCTCATGGTCGTTCACACTGCTTCTCTGGACTACACTGACCATATACTCCTTTCAGCTCAATTCCACTTACATCAGTCTAAGCAAAGGCTGCTTTCAACTGCTTAACACCTTTAGTCTCATTTAGGGTTTATCGTCACCTTCCAGCAACACTTGCACTAGAAATGGTACATGAGGAGACATGCATGACCAAAGGCCTGGGCCAGTCTAAAAAAAAAGCCACATTTTAATAAACATAAACCTATTTAACCAACACGAACACGCATGTTTTTAGGGGTCATGCCGAGTGGGACAATTTCACAGATCTACTAAAGCCATGAGGGATATTTTTTTGTATCTATTGCGCTATTTTTATCACCTGTGCGCGGGTGGATAACATTCCAGATCAACACAACTGTTAGGCGAAGGGAACGGCATGAGCAAAAATATTGCACCTCTATTCTGGTCCTGTCGATGGAACGCGTGGTCTTGTTTAGCTAGAACTGCTCGCTTTTTATTGAGAATGACACTAAGAGATACTGCTTCTGGCTAAAGTGAGATCAGCTTTACTGTGTCAGTAAAGTGGGTCATATTAGTGGGCCCTGTAAGTGATGACACAGCACTAGCGGGGTTGACAGCTACTATCCAGGGCTGCAGCTACGCAGGCTATCTATAGAATATAATACTGTGTCCACCCTAATAAGGATGAAACCCTGTTCTGACCTGTGGACAGAGGAGACTTAGCCATAGAAGGCTAACACAAACACTCTGTGTCACCTGACTTTGCTCACAATGATGCGCACCAGAACATCATTACTTTGACCCTTTCAATATTTACTATCCAATAATCTCTGCTTGAGAGATCAACGTTTTCATAATGATAAGGGTAAGTAATCAGACGGTAATAATCTTGAAGTGTGTCGATGATAAAAACTATAGCAACACTAGCTCACGCCAGGTTTGTTGGGCTCAGTGGGCAACCTTTTGGTGCCTGGGCTACATTATTTCCCTCCACAATCTTAAAGAACATTGACCTGTTGTGCGTCATCATAACAGCATCTGACGTGCAGGCCTCTCCCACGGAAAGGTGTAAATGTGTATTGCTCTTACTCTAAATAGACAAACTGCAGCAGTCATAACATCGGACCATACTCTGAAGACCAGTCTAGTCACAGCTATGGTATGAGCAAATGTAGATAGTGATGCTCAAAGTCCTTTGTAGAAGAAAGCGAGTCCACTTGGCAGCCATCTAGGTAATGGCGCCAAACAGAAACTTCCAGTTAAGTACAGCTTCTATGTATTTGAAAGGTTAAAGACTGAAATCTTTGAAGCTGTTTGTCAATGTATCATTAAAATAATATTGCCTCATGCCTCTATCTAAAACTCCAAAAATGTACCTATACATACAATTTCCCTTCAGTTTCAAACACTAGTGGCAGTAGTGATGATTATTAATTTGTAAACTAACTCATTTTGATGTTGGCATCATAACATTTTCTATATTTATGGCTTTTCTAACATAGTAAACTTGCTCGATAGCTCACATGGTACAACACTGCACTTGCATTGCAGAGCATATTTGTACGAGTAGTTTAACGTTTAAAATCTAGATAGTACATCATTTTCAGTCATGATAGAGCATTAACCTTTTAAGGCCACTCAGCGAGCATTTAATTTTTGTACTGCCGCAAAACGTACAACAACCAACGTAATAAAAAGTTGCCAGATTTGCATTCCTCTGACATTTACGTTCACGTTCAAAACCGACAATTCACTTTTAAAGTGTTTCGAAATGTGCAAGAAGCAATGTAATATAATTTTGCAGAAATGTTGCTATGGGCATGTTATCTAGTGTGACTGGGTTGGTAATACTGGTATTGTATGTTGCACTTCTTTAACTCTAGTAATACAAACATAGCTGTATTTTTTTGGTTAGTCAATGAATACGAATGAGCATTCAAATGTAAACAAATGGGTAATGCATTTGCATAAATCTATGAAAAAAAGCACTTTAAACTGTGAAGCATGATTACATAATGTTTAATATGGCCTATAATATATTCTACCTTCTGCTCACATTTATTTGTAGGGCTTTGTTCAAATCTTACATTTAAAAATTCCACCTAACTTGTCCTGCACTTGGCAGATGAGCATTTCTGCATGGCAGTAAAAAAAGACAAAAGGCTTACATTGCAGTTTGGATTTGAGCTAATAGAGGGACACTTGGGACACTAAGCAAACACTAAGGCCAACGTAACGTCCTAGAATTACAAAAGCAACTTTGCCGATGCCACCACCACTCACATTTTCTGTAATGCAAATGCAAAAATCTAGTTTCCTTTGTCATAACATTTTATGACATTATAACAACAACCTAACAATGAACCTGATTACCAACGTTTAGCAGCTCCTCCGTGCAAATGTTGTTTCCATCCTATAGCTACATTTGTAAAAGAGCTGTGCAAATGCCTGGTATAACATTTCACATTAAACACTTTTAGCGCTGTGCATTATGTAACCTCATTCTAGCAGTTGGCAAATCAAGTTAATATGCCAAAGTGTGCGCTGCGCCCTAGTGCGCTTAAACGGCTCAAAACAATGACTGTGGGTTTTTATGAGAGCTTTCAGTCATCAGGTTATAATTCAATTGAATTTAGAGCGTTTCTACCCCTCCCCCATCCTGTCCAGAGCAAATGAATAGCCATCGAAGAACCTTGCAGTTCAACAGCTATTCACAGTGCATTACTCAAACTGTTTGAGAGCTGACGATTGCAGCCAGTAAAAAGGCAACAAAGTCTTTGGATTCTGACTCTTTCTGTTTCGCACACTCTCTGTCCTACATAGCCCCCCTTGTTTTTTCATTGCAGTCACATATTGGCCAATCACTGACTGAATCTGAGCCTCCCTCAGCTCTTTGCATCTTTCGCTCACTCAAGAACAGCATCTGCTCCGAGTGAAGCTATGCAAATGGTGTGGATTGTTTTGGATGGAGAGTGCTAGCAACAGTCTAATGTTGCGTCGCAATTAGGCCAAACACAATCGCCAGGACAGTGATGGGGGCTTGTCTGGGGGAACCGAGTCCCGTTACACGAACTCACACTGCACAATGATTGTCCCTCTGCAGGGTGGCCCAGTTCGTGCTCCACCGTAATCTCTCACTCCTCTTTCCGCTCCCTTCAAATCCTCTCTCGCTAGTGCGCCGACAACAACTGTTCTAGATCCGACCAGCAAAATACACCCATCATCCACACATTCCCAGCCTGAACAACGTCCTAGCATCTCACACACTCCTTGCCGGTACCTGAATCGGCTCCGGTGGCTGAGCTGAGCCGGGCCCCCCGTGCCAGCGTTGTTGGCGCCGTGTGCGGGCTCCTCTGTCGCTCCCGCTGAGGAGCCCGGTGGACGGAAACGCCGCACATCAACCCTGACTCTGTGGAGATTGTAGCAAGAGGGAGAGCTGTGCAAAGACCTGCAGCATCTCACCATTTCCCCGCAGCGCTCCACACTGGCCCCTTCTGCTTCGGCTGCTTCAGACTCCTCTGACACATGATCACTGTGGAGGGATTAGTGCGTATGGCAGGCTTTAGCCCACTCTCACGCTCACTCCGTCCGTCTGGCTCGGTGGTTTTCCGCTGCAAAGCTTAAAGACCGGCCCTCACTGCTCGTCACGTGTGGGATGCTTAACTGCGATTGGTCAGCCGGAGGAGGAGTCCACCTTCTTTTCTAAGCCTCTGCTGAATTCAAGACCTGGTGCTGCTGGGAAGGCGGCGATATGAAAAGGAGGTGGAGAAGGAGGGGTTTGTAAACAGACAATCCTGTCAGCATGTGCTCAGTAGATTCTGAATTCCATCTATGACCCCCCCCCCCTCTCTCGCTTCACTTTCTCAACTGAAGGATAAAGAGCAACGAGCTCCCGAACTGTTATGACAGATGATTTCTGATGTCAGAATCACTTTCTCTACAAAGTCCACCGCATCCACTGCATTTACTTTAACTTGCTTTTTAATTTTAAGAATATACATTTCTGCATGTTCAATAAAACATTTTAGTACAGCAACAATGTGTAAGAACATCTATGAGTGCATAAACCAATTTATATGAATTATATTTTCATTCATATCAATATCAGCCTATTTGTACATTAATAATAATAATATATGTAATATATAATAAATCTATCCATCTACACACACGTATATATATATATATTTTTTAAACACATTTCTCTATCTACCGGTCCATTAAAAAAATAACATTTACGTTTGCATATTTTTATTGATTATTTTTTCCCCTTTTTTCCCAGATCAATCCCTAAGTAAAAATGACACTCTGTGTGGAATCTCTTTGAATGGTTTCTCTTGCATCTGTTCTTGACTGTTTAGTATTCTTTTACATTCTGTAATGTTTATGTAATAATTTATTTCACAATAAAAAAAGTTTGTCTATTTGTTGTGCCCTGTCAAAAAGAAATGTTATCAAATAAACAATACACTTCGACTGCTGGTTTCATATTTTCTTTAAAGGAAAACCAGAAGCACACTTGACTGCCTGCAAATCACATGAACTTGAGGCTTCCTATTAAACAGGAAGGAAGTAGATCTTCCGGTCTCAACTAATCTTTTGATACGAATTTGAATACGAAAAATCCTGTATGAAAACACTTTGAAAGCTCTCCCACTAGAAATAATTCTGGAATTTCTTTCTTGCCAATTTTACACAAAATAATTTGACAACCTGATGAAGAAAAACTTCAAGCCCACAACACAAATATACAACCACTTAAATAGTAAAAAAAGACTTACAAAGAAAATCTTCACACTCACTTGTGGGGAGTAACACAATAAGAGGTCTGTCGATCTTCTTAGACTACACTCTTCTCACTGTCTTGTACTAGGATTCGCTCAGATATGGCATGTGTGTGATGTGATGTCGTCACAAATATTAACCAGCCCAATGAGTGAAAGGGCTTACTTCCTATTTGATGACGGTCAAAGAGCCCATCCCACTCCATAAACACACACAACTGCAGACAGCTATAGTTTGTGTATTCAGTAGACAGAGAAATAAATATAACAGGCAGGACCAAGCGCTTGTGATTAAAGTCATTTAATGAAATAATCACTGTACTTGCGCCACAATAATTTTCACAGAGAGATTGCTTTTGTGTTACAACAACTATTGCAACATACAGTGTGACTCATAATTTTTTTGGGTGGAGGCGTTTCAGTGAACTGATATTACTTTTGGGAACTGGTTTGTAAAGATGTAGCACATGATGGGCTAGATGATGATTTTTTTTTTTAATTCTAGGAAATGATTCTAGAACGTTTCCATTATTTCATTCCTGCTGCTATCAAATAAAGAAAATGTCAAACCTAAAATAGGAAAAATAGTAATTAATGAAAAAATTCATGTTAGACCATACAAATTTTAGTTTTGCATCAAAACAGTATTAAGGACTACTTTATTATAACTATAAAAATGATTTAATGAATTGACTTAGCAATCATCATGATGAAAGAGCGTCAGGATGAATAAATGGATGAATAAATGTAGTATTGTTCTTTCCTTTATTTCTTTCAGATTTTTTTTTATTATAAAATAATATATAAGCATAAGAGACTTCAGAAAAAGATCCCAAAACATGAACAGTAGACAATAACAATTATTACACTGTAGTTTATCGATTTAGTATCATGACAGTAGATTTATTTTCCATTTATTACCTCTAGGCTACAAACAGAACAAAGCCATTGTGTGTCTGAGAAGGTTCTGGAAAAGAGGCACACATACACAAAGAGTGCCGTTATCTCTGGCAGCGAGGCTTTCTGCCGCACTGTGCCTTATCTGTAAATCTACAACAAACCCACTAGGGTCGCACAATTAATCGAACGCGATTTCCATGCGCATTTTATCAATAAAGCCGGTTCTGTAATCATCAGTTAATCTCCATTACGAGCTTTCAGATGGAGTAGCATTTACTACACAGAGCCGTAGTTCACTGACAGGTTACTCAATTAAAAAAAATATATATTTTTAAGACTATATTATTGCGCGATTATGAAATTGAAGAAATCGTTTACGATAATGACCGCTGTTTGCGTAACTTCTAAGTGAACTGCGGCTCAGTGTAGTAAATGCTGCTCCTTCTGAAAGCATGTGAAAATACCACATTTAATACACATTCACTTCATAACTTCAGTCAAGTGTTTAAAATAAATCCTTCTAGAGATGATGTGGCTTCTTACAGAGAATAAGGCACGTGACATATAATTTCATAGTATTCTAAGCAGTGATAAAGGCATTGCATTACAAATATACTTTAATATAATGAAAATTATAAGAAGAGGAACTCAGATAAACCATATATTATCGTAGTCGTGTGTTTATTATTCACGTTGAATCAATGAAAACAGTTAAATCTTCTGTTTATTCAGCAACTTCTATAGGCATTTCCTGGCTTTCTTCTGCGGGGCGCATTTCAAGTTAGCATGCGAGAGCACCCTCTGGCCTTCAAATGAAGATTTACTGCTGATCACAGAACTGAGCTTCACTGAAAGATACGCATGACAATCGCAGCTTCTGTCTGAGGGAATTCACAGCGGTCATCATCCCCCCTCAAGCCGACATAGATGCAGCACTCAAGGAACTGTATGGGCATTTATGCAAACAGGAGATCGTGCACCCTGACGCTGCGTTTTTTATAACCGGGGATTTTAACAAAGCCGATCTTAGGAGGATCGCACCAAAATTTTTCCAGCATATATCATGCAACACACATGGAGAACGGACTCTAGACCACTGTTACTCCCCCTTCCGGAATGCTTACAAGTCTCTTCCCCGCCCACTTCTAGGCAAATCAGATCACTCAGGTGGTCAGAGTAGGCAGCAACATCTCCCCACTGACCCTCAACACTGGAGCCCCTCAGGGTTGTGTTCTCAGCCCTCTCCTGTTCTCCCTGTACATGCATGACTGTGTAGCCACACACAGCTCCAACGTCATCGTCAAATTTGCAGATGACACAACGGTGGTAGGTCTGATCACCGATGAATCAGCCTACATAGAAGAGGTGCACACCCTGACTAACTGGTGTCACAACAACAGCCTCTCTCTGAACATCAGCAAGACCAAGGAGCTGGTGGTGGATTTCAGGAGGCGAAAAAATCCCATTCCGTCACATCCATACGTATGAGTGCAGCCAGCATTGCTGCACAGGTTCAAGGGGTGGAGGGTCAGCCTGTCAGTGCTCAGACCATACGCCGCACACTGCATCAAGACAAGCAGACTAAGGACATGGATTACTGGAACCATGCCCTGTTGTCTGATGAGACCAAGATAAACTTATTTGGTTCAGATGGTGTCAAGCGTGTGTGGCGGCATCCAGGTGAGGAGTACAAAGACAAGTGTGTCTTGCCTACAGTCAAGCATGGTGGTGGGAGTGTCATGGTTTGGGGCTGCATGAGTGCTGCCGGCACTGACGAGCTACAGTTCATTGTGGGAACCATGAATGCCAACATGTACTGCGACATACTGAAGCAGAGACTGGGCCGCAGGGCAGTATTCCAACATGATAACGACTGCAAACACACCTCCAAGACGACCAATGCCCTACTAAAGAAGCTGAGGGTAAAGGTAATAGACTGGCCAAGCATGTCTCCAGACCTAAACCCTATTTTGCATCTGTGGGGCATCCTCAAACGCAAGGTCTCTAACATCCACCAGCTCTGTGATGTCGTCATGGAGGAGTGAGGACTCCAGTGGCAACCTGTGAAGCTCTGGTGAACTCCATGCCCAAGAGGGTTAAGGCCGTGCTGTAAAATAATGATGGCCACACAAAATATTGACACTTTGGGCCCAATTTGGACATTTTCACTTAGGGGTGTACTCTCTTCTGTAGCCAGCGGTTTAGACATTAATGTCAGTGTGTTTTTTGCAAATTTACACTGTTGTACAAGCTGTAAACTCACTACTTTACATTGTAGCAAAGTGACATTTCTTCAGTGTTGTCACATGAAAAGATATAATAAAATATTTACAAAAATGTATATGTATATATATATATATATATATATATAAACAGGCCTATATATAGACAGCGTTGGCACTGGATTCTACTTTTGGCTTGGAGTGTTACTGATAAAAAATGTCCCCAATGTCATGTTTAAAGTCCCAAAAGAACAAGTGTTTAGAGGTTGTGTCAACTGACTTAACTGCATTATAACAGCTTTGTGTGCAAACATAACTGTCCGGCGAGACGGGTCATCAACGGGTCACGATGAGTGACCGCTAAACAGGAGCGCCACGTTGGAGGCTGATGTTTATCTGTGATATGAAGCAGATAGAACACTGCAGCACTCTAGGGAAAGCCTTTAAACAAATCCAGCCAATCAGACGCTAGTGACAACACCAGCGAATTTCAACATGCTCCGTTGATTTGGACAAACAAACAACCTGAACAGCCGACTGGTATCAAAGGCCACACAATAAATGAAGTGAAGTGACGTGTGGCCAAGAATAGTGACCCATACTTGGAATTTGTGCTCTGTATTTAACCCATCCAAGTGCACACACACAGTAGTGAACACACACACACACACCCGGAGCAGTGGGCAGCCAATGCTGTAGCGCCCGGGGAGCAGTTGGGCATTCGGTGCCTTGATCAAGGGTCTCACCTCAGTCGTGGTATTGCTCCGTGGTATTGAGGGTGGAAGAGAGCACTTCCATTTCTCACTCCCCCCCCATCTACAATCCCTGCCGGACCTGAGACTCGAAACCCCAACACACGACTCTCTTACCATTAGGCCATGACTGACACAACAATGTAAAGAACACTACATTTTACAAGTCATTACATAAAGGAACATTTCATTAAAAACTAATTCAAAAACACAAATTAATTGTGATTAAAATGATTTAAATTAAGTTTGAACAAGTATGCTCATCTTTAATAGTATTAGACCAGATTCATGTGGTATCTTTGATTACCACTGGATAAGAAAAAAAAAGTTATTATTTTATATATTAATATTTATTTTACATTTATTTTATTGAGGTTATTTAAATTGGTTTAAGTCAATTTAAATAACTTTTCACAAGCAACAGAATTCAGGCTTGCCCCCCAAAAAATTGCCAAGATCTTCACTGTAACAGCTTGACATCTCCAGCAATGTCACACTGACACTTTCAGGTTCGAATGTTTGTACACCCTGTATTATCAAAGCAGCACCACAATCAAAACTGACAGAGCGATGTTCTGCTTACACTTGGCCACTTCATGCTTTTTCATTGATCATTTACACTA
The DNA here is from genome assembly GCA_027422405.1 of Ptychobarbus kaznakovi. Lineage (NCBI taxonomy): Eukaryota > Metazoa > Chordata > Actinopteri > Cypriniformes > Cyprinidae > Ptychobarbus > Ptychobarbus kaznakovi. Next base: position 13,371,830 of record CM049797.1, read on the forward strand.
TTTTGCCAAAAGTATTGGGTCACCCCATTCTAATGAAAGGTTTGACTACTTTAGTAATTTCCATGAGTACAAATCTTAATGTTTAAGCATATAATGATATTCTAGGGAATTGTGTGCTTCTAATTTTATAGCAACAGTTTGGACAGGACCCTTTTCTATTCTAACATGACAGTGCCTCTGTGTATAAGGCAAGGATCAAAGAGAAATGATGATTCAGAACTTGACTGGTCTGCAGAAAGCCAAGTCCTAATCCCAGCTGAACACCTCTGGTGTGACTTTAAATGCAGACCTTGAGCCAAAAACTAATCACCAAACACCAATGACTTGTACATATGGGTACAGTCATTTCATACACTTCAAAACTGTTGCAACAGAGGTGGAAATACAATTTAAGTACATTAATTATGTTTCCATCTTTGATGCCACAGTTTGGAAGTGCATTTTTCTCTTCTAAAGAAGGGGGTGTCCCAGTACTTTTGTCCATATAATGAATGTACAAGTCATTGGTGTTTGGTGATGAGTTTTTGGCTCAAGGTCTGCATTTAAAGGCACACCAGAGGTGTTCAGCTATGGATATATTTAGTTATTTATTTGAGAAGGATAAACTGATCAAACTTGCGCTGGCCGCTTGGTATTTTAAAAAAACAAAAAACTTCATATTCAAAAATCATATTTCTGAATTAAATTAATAAAAGAAACGAAATGAAATAATGACCACTTTGCCAAATAAAAACCAAAACTGAACTATTTTAATGGCTGCAACAGCAGCTTTGTAACGGGGAGGAGAGAGAGAGAGAGAGAGAGACACGGGTTCTGGTCGGACTCAGGCGGAGAATTCTGAGAAGCTGCAGGGCTCTACATTCGTTCCCTCGTTTCAATTAAAAGTTCCCCGGACTAATTGTGAACAGACTGCACTCTCGTCTTCTTCCCAAGCATGTGAACATGTTCATTTAAAAAATACATATATATGACATAGGTTATTATTATAAAGACAGACATTAAAATTAATGTTCACATAATAAGTGCCGTCATTCAGGCTGTTAACAATATGTTTTAGCGCGTAATATGTTTTAAGAATGATATTCTGTTTAGCGTGCAATATGTTTTAAGCCTAATATTCATTGATGAATTTATCAAACTGTTAAGATTTTATTTTAAATAATATGAATGTTCATGCTCATTTTTAAAATAGAAATGTCCTAGCCTTATTACCAGTTGATAATTGACGGACTGTTCTGTTAATAAATGCCGTCATTCGGTTATGTTATATTAATATGTTTCAGCAATCATACATTACAACCATGAATTGGCTTGGGTTAAGATAGACTATTCTCTAATTAATTGAGATTGAAAGCTTGAATGGTTTCTCTCCCTCTCTGTTTATGGGGGTGTGTGTGTGTGTGTGTGTGCGCATGCGCGGGAGGGGTGCGATTTTCGAATAGTAATCGAATAATACCCAGCGATTATCGAATATTACTTTTGCTTAATGTCCATCCCTAATACACACACACACATATATATATACACACATACATATATATGGACCTAACTCTGTGTATATATATATATATATATATTTGGACACTGACAAAATGTTAATAATTTTGGCTCTGCTTAATTGATGTAGAAATAATGAAAGAATAGCCCACGCCTGTCCATGAAACAGCTTTGAGTCAACTGTCCAATTACTAATGGTCCCTTGAAAAGGGGGGAAGAGCTGTAATTAAAGAGCTGTAATTCCTTAATCGTTCCTCCAATAGTGATGAGAATACCCTCAAATTAAAGCTAAAAATAATTAAAATTGTGCCTGTGTCCAAAAATATATGGACCTGACGGTACCTGTATGTGTGTGTGTGTGTATGTATATATATATATATATATATGCAAGCATAAATCCTCATTCTTGTAATAATACTGTACAAAAGATTAGCATGTACACACACTTTTTTGAACATGTGCTCCAAAGAGTATCTCAGTATCCAGAGACATTGAAGACATCGAACACAGCCATACCATCAGTGTCCCAATGTAACTATACTAGGGCTGGACGATATGGCCAAAATCACAATATATATATCTTAACTTTGGTTGATATGATATTATTCCGATATAGATATGAACACTATTTAAAAAAAGCCTCATAAAAAAATGCCAAGAATGCCCACAACAGATGTCTGTACCTACAAACTTATGAAAATGAATTAGCCAAGTCTATGAAAACTCCTCCTATAAAATGATATAAAAAAGATGGCACAAATAAATTAATGTTCACCTTTTATTTGTATTTAGCCTTCATACAAACAAGAAACGTGAAATCACTGTCAAATAAACATCACAGACTCACCCTTATTAATATGAATATATTTAACTTCAAACTATAGGCTAACATACACTATCAGTCAAAGGTTTTTGAACAGTAAGATTATGTTTTCTAAAGAATTCTATTCTGCTTTACAGCAAAAAACAATCATTTATTCCTGTGATTTCAAAGCTGAATTTTCATATGATCCTTCAGAAATCATTCTAATATTCTGATTTGCTGCTCAAAAAACATTACTATGATGACTAGAATGTTCAGAAGAACAGCATTTATCTGAAATAGAAATCTTTTGTAACATTATAAATATGATCAATTTAAAGCAGATCAATTTAAATTGCTAAATAAAAGTATTAATTTCTATAATTTCTTCCAAAAAAAAAAAATTATACTGACCATTATACAGCTTTTGAATGAAATGGTGTATAATGTTACAAAAACTTTATTTCAGATAAATGCTGATCTTTCGATCTCTCTATTCATCAAAGAATCCTGAAAAAGATGTGCTCAACTGTTTTAAACATTGATCATCAGCAAATCATAATGATTTCTGAAGGATTATTAGGGCCCTATGAAATCCGGTTTATTTTTTCACAAATTCAGTTTTATTTTTTTTCTAAATTCTGTTTTATTTTTTTTCTAAATTCTGTTTTTCCATTTGTATTTTTCTGGATTCTGTTTTTTCCCCGTTTAAATTTTTCTGGATTCCTTTTTAATGTCAAATGAAATTGTATTAATCAAAAAGCATGTCTAATTAATTAAAATCATGAAACTTATACAATTTAACATTAATTTATTAAAAGTGTAACAAAAATGACATGTTTAGGGCCGTAATAAATTGTTTATTTTTTTTGTCTCACCTTATGTTTTATTGTTACCAAATTCTGTGTTTTATTTTTGTCTCACCTTATGTTTTATTGTTACCAAATTCTGTGTTTTATTTTTGTCTCACCTTATGTTTTATTGTTACCAAATTCTGTGTTTTATTTTTGTCTCACCTTATGTTTTATTGTTACAAAATTCTGTGTTTTATTTTTGTCTCACCTTATGTTTTATTGCTACCAAATTCTGTGCTTTTAGCATGTCTAATGATTTGAATGCATACAAACTATTTTTATTTATTCTTACAGTAGACTTATGCATTTTTTTTCCCTCTCAGAAATTCTGTGTTGTGTATTTAAATGTTACTGGTTATAAGATGAAGGCATAAAAAATGTAATTTATATTTTTGGCAAATAAATGTATTTAGATTTTTGGCAAATAAAGGGGATTTACTATTTAAATATTTTGTGATTATTTCTTATTTTTGTGATTCCGCCTGCGTTTTCTGCATCGCAGGAATCATAGGGTCCTAGATCACGTGACACTGAAAACTGGTACTGTTCAAAAAACTTTTGAATGTAGTTTAGCCTGATTATTCTTATAGATTGAAACAAATTTGCTTCAGCCAGGATAAAGAGTATGAAAAGTGCTCGGAGTTGCAGCAAAAAAACTAAAACAATTTAGCAACAACAAAAGCATGTTGCTGGAGACTGGTTTATTATTGAAAATGCAAACTGATTCTCTGTCAGCAGGAGGCGCTTTGAGAGCGGTAGAACTAGCGCTTTCCCGGTATGGCTGTAAACAAAGCAGCTCCTCTCATGAAAGCTACTTTATCAGATCAAATGAAAATGTCATCAAAACTTTTCTGAAGACAGTCGGTTCTCTTCAAAGATACATTCATATAAAACACCCGCGCCGCGTTTTGTTTTTGAAACGTGTAGTGCTCATGTTTATTCAACAAAGTCAAAATAAATAAATGTATGGGAAACACTGGTAATATATATCGAAATATCGGAAATGTGTTTAAAAATCATATCACCGTTATTGAAAATATTGATATTGAATTATTGTCCAGCCCTAAACTATACCAGTACAAAAATAGTTTCAGTGTTTGGGAACAAATTTGATATTATTTTTCACAGAATCAGTAAACTTACATTTTGCATAGTTCATGGCACACAACCTACTGTGCTGAAATTAGACTGTGAGGAAATAAGTGGTGGATGTAGCAGACAAAGCATTTGCAATAGCAATGTTTTGCAATAGGACCTTGTGTTCATTTGTCTGGAAATTTTACACACAAATAATACAATATACTGGGTTTGGCCTTACCTGAATTTCACTGGCAATCCGCGGTGGCACTTCAATGCCAAGTTTCTTCAGCTGCCGATCTTTGTATCGCCCATATTGATCATATCCAACATAACCCCCACCTGCAGCTAAAAGAAGAGGAAGGGGTTGTATACGGGCCTGTAGTCCAGGAAAACCTAAGAGAAAAAAAATAAAATAAATGAATACAACATTAAATGTGTCTATTAGATGTGTGTGACAGTCAATTTATGGATGGTGTTTATAGATTAATTGCAAATATACATAAAAAGGTCATTGTTCAAACAAAAGCACACCTGCCCGGTTTCATTAAATACCTATAAATGTGACCCGCTCTGTGAAATCTGGCTAAAGTCTCAAAATCTAATTATGAGATAACGAGCATCAAAGTTGGATTTCAACCATTAATTTCAATCTTTGACATGGCCTTACTCAGTCAAGTTTAAAGATATGAAGGTTACATTTTCACAGAATGTTCTTTACCTTATGAAGGATGAGTTTATGTAGAAAACAGTAAATCAAAAAAATCGACTTTAGCTGGGTTTTCACAGAGAGGGTCACAAATATAGTGAATTATTGTAACACGGTATGCGTTACTTTTCTATCTTTAGCTGTAGTGTGTCATTAGGAAGTAGTTTACATTTCCAAACATTCCTTATGCCATTAATTGTAATAATCCAGTTTGATTTTTCTACAAACAAAGAGTCTTGCAACAGAGAACAGGGGCCTGTACCATGATGGTAGATTAACAAATTCAGAGTTATAGGATAAGTTGAGTTGATAAAACCAAACCACTCTTATTTGGCTTTGTTGGTACCATGAAGCTGATCATCAACTTTCTCTGTCAACTCAGGCTTGATCCGGAGTTAATAGAGCGCGTGCACATGAATGTATGACATCAGCGGCAAACAGCCAATCACAACACAGAGCAAGTGTGATTCACTTCTCTCGCGAGAGCCAGCGAGATTCAAAACTCGTTTGTTTAAGGTTAAGAGATTAAAGATTATGAAGAATTTAAACGCATTTCGGCTGAAGTACTTGTCCATGAAAGAGGACAAATAAAGGAAATGATCTTGCTCTATCAGTGCAGACACAAGTGAAGCTTGTGAAGTTACTTTATATAGTTGATAATATATAGTGATAGAGACTCAAACGTGTAAGGTCACATGTAGCAATTTTTAAAGTGTTATCTATTGATTAAGCCACTTATTTATATTACATATGATCTGTATATATTAATATTCATTTAAAATAAATGCTTTATAATAATTGTTAAACTAAAAGTACTTGTGTGTAATGGGGAAATAATAATATAAATCATATGTAAATTGTAATTATCATTAAATACTTTATGATACTTCATAGTGACCTTTAATATGTAGGAAGAGAAACTGGGGGAGTGACTTTTTTGTGTTAGACATGTGTCACTTTGCTCACATCTGATTGGTCCAATTTCAGTTTGAGATCTCTAACTCAGAACATAACCTGCAGGTTAGCCGTGGAGTGTAAGTCACTATGGCAATGAACGCAGCTAAAAGAAAGCCACTTTCATGGTACCTAAAACCCAGGATTGGTGCAAACTAAACTGAAACTTACTTGGCTAGCCAGCTAAACCGGCTTCATGGTACAGGCCCCTGATCTCACCATCATCCAGTCTTAAAGCATCTTGGAGACGTTGCCACGGTTCTTCTGGATTTAGTCTGCCTCAGTTTTTTTGTTTCTTCATGTCAATTCAGACACACTGGATGATGGTGAGATCAGATTTCTGTTGTCAGACTCCTTGTGCATACTAAAATCACACTGGATGATTATTATTAATTGATTGCAAAAGCAATGTTTGGAAATGTAAACCTATGTATTTCCTACTGATACACTACAGCAAAAAATAGAAATAACTGGCTTAAAACCATTTGTGGTGAACACCAACAGGTGGTGAAAATACTAATGGCCTATAAGACTTTAGCACAGTAGGGTATATAAAATCTAGATAAACACTCACACACACTGACTTAGCGGTGCCACCTAAAGGCTATTATGACGAACTGCAGTATTACATTCTCCAAAAAAGACTTTCAGGTTAACTTAAGTTTTAGGGACAAACTCCTAAACATTTTGCATGTTTATGAAAAAAAATTAAACAGTGCAGTGACACAAAAAAAATGTCTGTGGGACCATTTACAGGTATAAAATATTTATTAAGCATGACTTACCTTTTGAAAATAACCTCTGATGACTCCATCTGAGACTGACACCACCGTACTGCAGGAAACTGCATAAAAGACATTCACATCATCATCACAACTACATAACAGGGTTCCTACACATTATCCATGTCAAAATTCCATACTTTTCCAGACTCAAATTTCCAAACCTCTCATTAGATTTTCAGACAATATTTAACATAAATGGTTTATACAGCTCTATTTGAAGCTTTATATTTAGGGGCTCAAGCACGTAGTCCTGAAACTCTATTGTAATTGTTAAGAGTTTTATTATTATTATTTTTCTGCCGTAAAACTGATCGTGCAGACCAAACCGTAAGGCCTAGAAAGCCAGATGGTAGAGATCAATTTGGGGAGAACTTGACAAAGAATAACCCCAATCGGCCAATAGGGGGCGCTACAGCAAACAAAAGCGCAAAATTTCGCGATGGCTATAACTCATGAACGGAATGAGAAATTTTCACATAACTCTGTATATACGTGTATGAGCTCAATCTTTAGTCAAATAAAAAATAATTACGCAGCTTTGTCACTTGGTGGCACTATAAGATATATATATATATATATATAACTACACAACTGTTGGTCTGATCGACTTGAAATTTGGTATGCCGTGTCTTTGTCCAAAGTGGCACAAGTGTCTATGAGGATATTTGTGTATCTCAAAAAACTTGGCAGCCATTGGCCAAATAAGTTTAAGCATCTATTAGACAAGGTTAACAGAGGTTGATCGGAACGAAACTCGGTAGGCATGTTCGACTCATGGCCCTAAAGGTCTGTAAGAATTTTGTAAAGAAATGGGCCACTAGTTAACGCTAACGAGTTTTATGGCTCTGTAATCACGTGGTGTAAAACACATCCACACAATATGCATATCATTTGATAGATCTCCTAATTATGTGCAACTTTGCCTCAAGAACCATTGCTGTCAATCAAATTGTTCATTAAATATTCTCAATTATGTTAAAAACCTACTTTTGCAAACTAGTCCTAGGTTTTTTGCTCAATCTTGACCAAACCACAGCAGCACAATTCTCTGAGTCTGGATTCTCTAGATCAGGGGTCCCAAACCTTATTTCATTTGGGAGCTACTTTTAAAAAATAAAAGCGGCTGAGAGCTACCCACATTATTCCCATACTTAAATCTCTTAAATAATGTATCAGTCCAAACTGTTATACACGCCATTGTTAAAAGGTGCTGGAAATATTTAAAAAGTACACTGAAATCATTTTAGCATAATTTTATGACAAAAGCCAACAAATAAAATTAGCAACACTATGTATTTTCTTCGCATAAACAGTGAAATAACAACATTTAAAAAATGATGGCCGGATTTTAAACTCAAAGAATTAATAACATGTTATCTACTGACATGTAGGCTACTACATGTTCAAATAAAGTTTTGACAATTTTTAAAATAAAATAACAGTTCAGCATTTAAATATTTTTTTGGTGTGCTTTAAATATCAAGCACACCAACAATGGTGTTGGTGTGCTTGACTGCCCAGCAAACTTTACCAGACCTGAACCACATTTTTTTGGTGTGCTTTAAATATCAAGCACACCAACAAGAGACCGAAAAATGGTGTTGGTGTGCTTGACTGGCCAGCAAACTCACCAGACCTGAACAAAGAAACCTGGGCTTCCACATACCGAGAATCTGTATTGTCAAGAGGAAAATTAGAAACAAACTGAGACCGATGCCACGCCAAATGCAGATGACTGAAGGCCACTGTCAAAGAAACCTGGGCTTCCATACCACCTCAGCAGTAGGGCAAACTGCACCTCCACGCCAAATTGAGGCGATTATTTTGATAATCAATTAGTTGGTCGGTTATTCTTTCGATTAATCGGATTAAAAATACTAAAAAAAGTTATTTTATTGACAAAAAACACACTACTCCACATTCTGTCCAATGTCTTTCAAACAAACGTGCCAACTGAATGATACACGTACAGTTCTTTGGTAATCACCAATGCTGTTAGTTTAGAGCAGCAGTGGCACAAACCACACAATTAGTTAAAAACCTTACTTAAATGTGTTTTAATACATTTGTTAAGCACTGTAATAGTGAATATAGTTTAAATCTCTATTAAAAATTAAAATAATAATAAAGATAATAAAGACTCACTGTTAACCAACAGGTACGAGTAATGTTCTGCAGGAACACGCGTTGACTTTGATCACAGTCACGTGTCATTTATTTATCCTGTAATAAGGCGGCTATGAAGCATCTGATATTTATATTCAGAATTAAACGCTGTTGTTATCCCTTAACAGTTCCTACTCTCATAAAATACTTGCATGGCGTGTTGACTTTTAATCCTTAATTTAACTTTCAACAACAGATATTTCAGCACAATGGATATTTTTGCGCTGAATAGTCTTTTAATTGTCTTCCTCTGTGTTCCGTCTGTCTGCCGCGCGTTTACGGGACCGCTCGCACGCCCGGCACTCATTCTGTATTTTAAACTTAACACAGGCTGTCAGGACGGACCTTTATGCAAAAATGGAAATGCTTGCGTGAATCTGTGACATTTATAGATAAGGATATGACCGTAAACTGAATGTTTTTGCACTGAGGACGCACACGCATGCGTCACAGAGCCTGACAGGGCAAGCCTTTACGCTAATGCATTAAAATATCATGTTTTGGGCAGCTTGGATCACATACTTCTCCCGCAGCATCTCATTCTGTTTCCTCGACTATTTTTAGATGAATTTTGTCGATAGAAATACATTATTCAGGGCTGTAATTTGATGCAACCGGCTGAAGTTGAACGTGCATTGTGGGCAGACCTGACTAATCGATAATGAGAATTGTTGTCGATGATTTTCATTATCGATAATAATCGATTAGTTGTTGCAGCCCTAAATTAAAGCAAAAGGAGCCCCTACCAAGAATTGAGTACTTATGATTTCTCCCTAGAATGAAACGGTCTGTTATTGGGTTATTTGGCAGGGTCATGAATAATAATGAGCTCTGCTCTGATTGGCTGTTTCACAGTGCTGCTTAATGTTGAGCTCTGCTCTGATTGGCTGTTTCACAGTGCCACTCATCAGCAACAAGGAAACACAGGGAGGACAATATATATTTAAATACTTTCTCTCGCAGTTATATCGTCGGGTAATTATACTGTATATAAAACGCGGGCATCAGGGAGCCGTTATTAATAAGCGAGGCATTGAAACTGCTTTTGAACGATCAGTCGATCACGTTATAGTTTCACTTTCAAGAGACGCGATGCACAAACTCGGTTTATATTATGGAGCAACAGCACTTACCACACATTTCACAAGATCAGACGCTTGTCAGTGGTGCTCAGGATCTTTAAATCATCCGCCATCATCCTCATCTCTCCTTACTCTGTTTATGTGGTAAGTGAAATCTTATGTACTGTAACAAGTTGTAACACCTAACAAGGAGCTAACCATGTCCCTTTAGTGGCTCGCGTTATTTTATTAGAACACGTTATTTGCTTTCCGTGCCTTTCTGAATAAAGACACCAACCCATCCCTGCACTTCACATCCCCTGCACAGCCTGGAACATTACATTTATTTCCATGATCTGCCATTTTCGCTGTTGTTCGCGCTTGTTTATTTAAAACAAAGGGCGGGTTTATGAAATGTCGGGGCGTCGTGATCCCGACTGTTGCGTCACAGTCAGTGTTATGTTCTGTTTCGTCTGTTTTTCAGTGGTCTTTTTTAATCACAAGATTTACATAAGGAGGAGGAAACAATGGTGTCTGAGGCTCACTGTATGTCATGTACAGAACTGTTATTATTCAACTATGCCAAGGTAAAGACAGTTTTTCATTCTATGGCACCTTTAATAGTTTCTCGTGTGCACACATAAAAGTCTGTATAGGTTTTATTTTTGCAAAGGTCCTCGAGGCTAAAAACCACACAAAATATCGTGAGAAACCCAAAACATATTTAACAATTAAAAAGTGCACCTTGATTTCATTCAGTCGTGTTTGACAATCACTAAAGAATCACCAAACAGCTGCCATGAAAAGACACTTCTTGCATGATAAACTTATTTTCATTAAATACTTAATTTTCATTATAAAAAACTAAATGGGACAAAAGTCTGGAAATGCTGATATTTTTCCATACTCTGCTTTCTTTTCGAGGCCTGGAAATGACTTGGATCAGACTCCACACTTTTCCAGACCGTGAAGAAACCCTTACATAACAAACGCCAACATTTCTAGGTGTCTCCGTTTTTAAATTAAACTTTTTACAAAGAATGTTGCTATTTGCAGTAATGAAACATTACTAAAGAAAATGAATTAATCTAATCTTGCAATTCGCCCCGCTAATGCAGACTTTTATTTAGCCGTCACAACTTGTATTACGTTAGCTGGGCCTCATAGTAAAAGACAAGAAAGCATATGAGCCAACAACTTGTTAGAAGGGTTCTTCTGAGGTAAGAACGGACATTGACAGAGGATACGTCCTCACTCATGTGCTAATGCTTAATTACTTGAGCTGACGCAACTCTCTAAGGTCAGTTATATTTGTGTAACCAGACTCCGAGATCAACGGCGTCTCGAGATCCGTCACTTTAACTTGTCTAGACGGGTTCGCCAGGATAATTAAGCTATAGTCGTTAGCATTAGCCTCCGAGAGTCTAATGTAATTTAGATTCATTCACAAAAGCGCAAAATAACATGCCACAGTTACCTGCTCTTTCCCGTCCCTGACAGGTGGGTGATAAACACTCTGCGTACGAGCGCTTCCATGATGCCTGTATGCGGTTACAGACAGGTTCTCCGTGTTCTCGTCCTTCATCACACGCACTGCCGCCATCTACCGGGACGGAGGTTTATTCTTCTTCCCATTCATCTTCTTCTTGCTTTACGGCGGATCGCAGATTTATAAGTGCATTACCGCCACGTATCTCTCAAATTGACCATTTACACTCTATCTACAATCTCCGGATTAACCCAGTAGCCCCTCACTGGAGATGGCCCTCACCGCAGAACACAAGACCCAGGGGGCGTGCTTGGATCCGCATCTAGTGGGTGGAGACATAGACATAATGTCTATGGGTGGAGATGGGTGGGTTACGGTGACCGGGAGGGGACGTCGTTAGTTTTGTCGTGGCCACGAGATATTATTTTTTTTTTTATTAATGCCAAGGCACCAAAGATAAAAGTACAGAAAATAACATTATGTACAAACATGTTAATTCATGGGGACGTCATATTAACTCGTGAGAACGTGATATTATGTCGTGGCCACGAGATCGTTTTGTCGAGGTAACCACATGCTTATCGTGGCCACTATTTCTTATTATGACGGATATTTGTTCTCGTGGCCACAAGTTTAATGCCTAAACAAACATACGTGACCATAGCAACCCGGGATTATCAGAGATGGATTCATTAATATTTTATTTTGAATTAAGAAATTATTACATAATTCAATTATTATATTGACCATAGGCTCCCGGACTGTAGGCAATTGCACACGATGTAAACAGCAGTCGAATTAAGTTTATCATGAATATAGCTAAATGTTACAAAGTACATAAAATAAAATAGACATTCAAGAAAACATTTTTATCCATCCCACATCTTGCTAGCTGTGTGTGTCCATTAACCGATAGTCTTTTTCAGTAATATCTGTATATTATTATTAGCTATTATTATCATCTTTATTATTATTATATCTATTTTATATTTTATTTTTTTCCTTCATTTCGATCTCTTTACATAATGTTCTGACCAGTTTTGTAAATAAGCCTCCTGTAAATACTCGACATAAAACTTTGATTATGCTGACTGGAATTTATAGCCTATTGGAAATGCAGTTTAAAGGTTGAAGTTAACATATATTTGTTTTGTTTCTGCGAATTAATAATGATTAATATTATAGCCTACTGCCTAGTGTTTCGTTGAGGAATGAATCATTCACGTAGTTTCATGTGTAAAACACAACACACTCATTTATCATCACGCACTGGCATAACTACGTTAGCTTACAATCATAAAGTATTGGCATAATTGTCAGGCGTTTACAGTATTTGCAAAATATATGGTAGCAAATTGCACAATTATACAGAACGTTAATTAGGTAAAGCGATACAAGAATTGCAAGGGGAAATAATAAAATATTATATTTATATGAAATAAATATAAAAATATAGCCCTAACAAGTTATTAATAATATACAAATATTACATGAAATGTTTAATGTTAATAAAAATGTTGTATCCATCTCTGATAATACCCGGGTTGCTATGGTCACGTAGGTTTTTTTACGAATTAAACTTGTGGCCACGAGAAACATATGTCACTCCCTCAACATAAGACCTCGTGGCCACGACATATTATCACGTTCCCACGACTTAATATGTCGTCGTGGTCACCACAAAACTAACTAAACCGAAGACGTCCCCTCCCGGACACCATACAACCCCCATTCAAAGTTTGAACTTCAAACACCCTTGAATCTTGCACCTGCTTCAGTTAGTATTCTTCTTCTTCTGTGGATTTATTGGCAGGCTGCAAACCAACTGGAAAAGTGCTTCCCGCCACCTACTGTACTGACGAAGATGAACACAAGGAAGATCTTCTATACTCTGTTCTATTTCTCAAGAACTTCATTAAAACTGTAATTATTTTATTAAATTATACTCCTGTCTTTACAATATTATATAAGGCATATTCCATAATACCCAAAGTTTGCAAATCTCTTAGAAGTTGCTCATTTCCTGTTCATAGTTTTTACATCTAATCAAAACGTGCTCAACAGTTTCCATTTCCTGACATGCATTACATAAACCAGAATTATGTTTTCCGATAATATGAAGTGTTGCATTAAGATTAGCATGACCCATTCTTAATCTTGTATAAATAATAAAGTCCTTCCTACTTATATGATGATTAATTTTACCTTGTTTTTATGTAACTTTGTATTCTATAAAAATGTTTTTACACATTTTAGATGTCCAAAAACTATAGTACCAGGCACAAAGATAAATTAATAAATAAACTATAAATAAACCCAGAAATAACTTTGTTAGTTTTGTTGTATTGCTTTACAGGTTCAGAAACATCAACATGGCGGGACAAAGAAAGAAAATAAAGGAGAAAAAAAAAGAAAATGTATTTTGTTTGGTACAAAGTTTTTTATATTTATTTGATATTTGTATTATTCGTCATTAAAAAGCTTTATTACGGTGATTTCGGTAAACCACCCAAAGCATGACACTGAATCTTAGTTAACACAAATTTATTCATAAAATATATATATAAAATCACATTGACAGCAATCAAGCAGAACTTAGTGTTGGTCTGTTGGAGCTCAAGGAGAAGCACAACAGTAGCAGTATCTGTAACACTGTAAGTGTGACACGGAAATAAAAGATCAATACAAATGGAAATATTTCCATCGAGAACAAATGATCAAAGAGCTGGTTTCACCGCATAACTAAGTAAACATGCAGCCTTTTTTAAATATGCTCCTGTAAGTACAACTCTAACACTTCAAAGTGAGTCAAAGAGACAATACATGTCTATAGGTTGAGTTAGAAGCACATTTCTATCACATAACTGGCACAGAGATGATCGTCAGGCAAACGTTTAGATTCTTTGGGGGTCAAGTGCAAATAATTGACTTTCAAAGCTTTAGGTAATAGGTCAAAGCTACATTATAATTGATTGTAAAAGTTTTCAATTAAGCAAAAAAATAATAATAAAGCAATGAAAAATGACACTACATACCACATCAAAACAAAAATGTGAACTTGGTTTCATTCTCAAAAAAAGAGAATAAAGTATTGGCAGTATATTGCACAATGGAATGATAAAACTAAAACTACACCTAATCTGGCCAGTATATAACCTTATTAGCTGCATATAACACCCAATAAATGTCAGATCATAAAAGTAAAAAGTGGGTCTCACCAAACGCTTCACTTTTCTCAACCAGATATTACGCCAGCAAAAAAGAAGCATGGATTCACGGCAAACATGTATTAATATCACACAGCTCTGTTTCGGATAAGTACAAATAATCCAAAAGTTTGATGAATAAAAGCAATTTCACATCTAACATAAGAAAAGTGTTTTTTCTCAAACACAACCTAATGGCTCATCTATCCCGTGTTCGAGGTCTCGGACTGTTGTCTAGGGATATAAATTAACTTAAGGGACTTTTTATAAAATCAAGTTTCTATCATCTGTCATCTCAAACCTGCATGACTGAAGTTCTTCTGCAACTGTTTTTGTCCAAATAATAGGGTTCAGAACAAGGCTGTGTTCCGTTTACTTTCATTATATCGACATTTTTATCTTTTTGCATTCTGAAGAAGAAAGTCTTACAGGTTTGGAATGACATGAAGGATGAATAAATATATCACATCGTAATAATATCAAACACAGCACTAAAGCACTAAATTATTTATTTAAAAGAAAATTAAAAAAGATTTTCATAGTCTTGTTTTAGGCTGCAAATCCCAAAGCTGTAAATACATATGGAAAAAAATGGAACTAATGATAAAATCTAAGTCGCCAATTTCATAGGTCAGTGAGCACCTCCTTGTTTCAGAGACCTCGAAGGGCTAAAACCAATAGTTCATTCATTAATATTCCCACACTAATATTTTCATCAGAAAATGACAGATAGGAACGCGTTAGTTAGCAATATGTTGCAAATACAAGAAAAACACAACTAGGTTGCAGCAGTCACATTGTGAGGAATCAGAAAGTGCTCAGGTGAAGGTTTACTATAATGTGCTATATTATGTGTATTATTTGCGCGCACACACACACACACACACACACACACACACACACACACACACACACACACACACAGCTGAAATGTCTTTTGTGTCAGTCTGCTTCAACGCTTTACGTTTCAACTGTAAATGCTACAAGAAAATGTTTTTTCACTCTATTGCTAATCATTCTGTAAACAACAGCGTGTGAAGCGCAAATTCTTTCCTTGATTAGGCAAAAAGATTAAAACCCACATTTTTGGTAATTGATCAACGGTTCACAAGAACTAAGAATAGATTTGTGAAAAACAGATCTTAAACCTCCAGGCCTTGGCGAGAAAAGTAGTCTTCCAGTTCTGTGAGCTTCTCGATTAGCAATACATCAAGGTCAACGTCGTCCTGTCTTCCCCTACGAGCCCTTCCTCGTGGCCCCTTCACACGCAGTGGGCCCAGGTTAGCTTTAGCCTTGCGTTTCCGAGGCAGTGTGAAATCTGGGAAGTCAAGAACTCGCTTTCGTTTCTGATGACCGATGCATACCAAAGAGCCGTTCTTCTCTTTCGGTTCTTCAAATATCGTCTCCAGGCTTCTGCGTGAATGAGAAGCAGAAACAGCAGAATGACTACCAGAATAACACAAAAGATTAAAAGAAATTAATAAATAAAAGTTGCAAAAAGAAAACCTGTTAGGGGTTGGAGACTTGTAATTCTTGTTGGTATAAATCTCCTCCAAACTGAATTCCTTTTTCTTCAGCCTTATTGGATGCAAAACAGAATGTTTATGATAATCAATGTTTTAACCAATGCTGTAAGTATGGGCTGAACAAAGAGTGATGCAGAAGTAGGCGTTGACCTTCCTCTGTGGAGGCGGTGCTTAGCCACACTATTACATCATATATAGTACAATGACCTCTTATTATGTCAAAAGATCAAGGGAATTTCGGTTTCTCAGTTCATGAACCCTTTAAAAAATATACAGCAATTACAAGAATTGTATCAACTGTTAAAATTGACATAATCCGGTTCTTATATTCCACATTATTTATTATAATAATAATTTGTTACATTTATATAGCGCTTTTCTAGACACTCAAAGCGCTTTATATAGTAAGGGGGATATCTCCTTATCCACCACCAGTGTGCAGCATCCACCTGGATGATGCGACAGCAGCCATAGTGTGCCAGAATGCCCACCACACACCAGCTACAGGTGGAGAGGAGACAGTGATGAAGCCAATCAGTAGATATGGGGATTGTTAGGAAGCCATGATGGTCAGAGGCCAATGGGCAAATTTGGCCAGGATGCTGGGGTTACACCCCTACTCTGGGATTTTTAATGACCACAGAGTCAGGACCTCGGTTTAACGTCTCATCCGAAGGACGGTGCGTTTTACAGTATAGTGTCCCCGTCACTATACTGGGGCATTAGGACCCACATAGACCACAGGGTGAGCACCCCCTGCTGGTCTCACTAACACCTCTTCCAGCAGCAATTCCTAATTTTCCCAGGAGTCAGGTCTCCCATCCAGGTACTGACCAGACTCAGCCCTGCTTAGCTTCAGTGGGAAACCGGTTTTGGGCTACAGGGTGATATGGCTGCTGACAATTTGATAATCTCTAATTATGAAGATTAGAGGAGTTGAATGCTCACCTCTTTGGTTTGGGGAGTCCCATTGGAGTAAGGTTGTTATCTGGTTTGGGAACAGTCTTGCGAATACGAATTTGAGAGACCCTTTTGGAACGTTGACGTCCTTGAGCTTCACTATTAGCGTCATAGAGTTCCACCTAAAGAAAGATGAATGTCTTGGCTTGAGGAAACATAATTGGAATGCAAAATCCTTCAGTTCAGCAATGTCTGAAGATCAAAATATTTCTACTTGCAATCTTCCTTCTTTCAAAACTATTAAGTTCAAATGCTAGAAGAGATGAAATACTGTAATACCTGGTTCATTTCTCTAGATGTGCCCCGATTATGCAAACCAGGGTATTTGACATTTGCACTGGTGATAGCAAAAGATTTCCCCACAGATTCAGTGGGGGATCCATCCAATCGCACCGATTTGGGGCTGATACTGTGTCGAGAGGGGTGATCTATGCTCCTTTCTGGTGTGAGGCAGTTTTTTGATAGATGACAAACTGATAGGGATGAGGGGGCTTTCCTACACACAGTGAAACCAGCAAGCATTTAGAGAACATCAGGTTATTGCTAATATAACATAAGTCAACATCTACAGTACATGATTAAATAATCAGCTTAGAAGCATAGATATCTATGGATTGTAAAATTAGATTGCCTTCATGCTTCAAATCTGACAACAATCACAAATCAGAATGTTTGAAAAGAAATATTTTATTGCTACATTCCTATTTTATGATGTAGATCGCTTTAAGGTGAAGAGAGTAATTTCTGCACCACTAGCAGCATCAAACTGAATAGAAAAACTAGATTTTTTTGTTTGTGATTTACGATGCAATGCCGCAACATGAATTATGTATTTTCCATGTTAATAAAAGTTTTTGGCATAACCAGACATGTCAGCGATACACAAGGAGTGTACAACGAGAACAGTTTCTATCATGAGTGACACCTCAGGTATTGACTATATTTTGTATAAAATGGATTTATTTGACTTCAACAGCCCAAATTAAAGAGAACAATGAATAATTTACCTAAGATCTTGGAAAGGAAATAATAAAGGAAAATAACTAAATAAACAAGTATTTCATTGGATGTGTGAGACTTTCAGTGAGCCCGCCCACATGCTCTTCTGATTGGTTGTGATTGATTCGCATATCTTGTATGTCGCAACTGGTGTGGACCTTTAAAAAAATGGACGTAGTGTCCGTGACGTCAACCGTCGGTTTCTGAAGAGAATTTTTGAAGCTCAAAGTGGGCAGAGCTGGCTGTCGCTCTCTTGGCAGCGCGTCACTCCCGGATAATCAAAAATTGGCAAAAAGGCGGGAGGTGGGTGGAGCTGGTTGCTGAAACCCGCCCTGACGCGGTGGACAGCAGCGGCAATCCACCTACCACTCCAAGTGGCCACCCCTTAATTAGGCAGAATTTTAAGGCTTAATATAAGTCGGATGACCCAAAAACACTTCCACAGTTGTCATGAAGGCAAAATTAGATACACTTTGTACTTTCTGTACCAGGCTGTAAACATTTGTTTTTCTGCTGGGCAGCATTAACATGGTGGGGTCTATGGGACTGACTCCCTTTTGGAGCCAGCCTCTAGCGGCCAGTCGATGAATTGCAGTTTTAGTCACTTCCGTGTTGGTTTCACGAGAGAGAGCGGGAGGTTGCCGCTTGGTGTGGACAGACAAACTTTAACTAGAAATCTTATCAGTTGGTTAAGGTGTTCTGGGTGGTTGCCAGGGTGTTGTGGATGGTTTCTTATTGGCCCACCCCAAAATATCCACATTCAGGTCTCTATGATATAGTGGCTTGGTCACATCTTCAAGCTTTTATTTATTTATATATATATACACCTGAAAACCGTACACTCAGTCACTTAGAAAAGTAATAGCACAGCTCAAACACACGAGCGACACAAGCTTGTCATTCATGTATGCAGCAAAAATGCAAAGTTTGATTTCTACAAGTGTAGTTGAAGTAATAATAATAATGATGCTTGCATTCCAAACACAGGAAACCCACAGATGCCACAAAATGAGTTTCAAGAAAACAAGATGATGCCTGGACACTGTAGATTTCCAAAGGTTTGGAAAGCTTTTCAGCCATTCAATTTTGTGTTGCTAGTTGTGCTAAAATTATGCACTTCACCTTCAACCTGAAATGGTTAGCAAAGGCTGATTAAACTTATTTTCATTGAATAGATTAGCTAAAATGTGAAGGATGCATGGGGATATGCCCACCGTGCTGAAGCTCTTTTCCTGCTGGGTGCAGCTTCTGGACTGGATCGGCGTATATAGCTATCAATAAAAAGATGTAGATAAAAATGGGTTGAATTGTAAGTGCAAGCAGCATGCAGGTAAAACTGACATTCACCTCTGATTATGTAAATCAAATTTACTTGCAATCAAAACATGCAAAAAACTAAGTTTTAACCTCAACAGCTTTAACTCACTGGTGATCGTTGTCTACGCCTGGTGGGGCTGTGAAGTCAACTAGAGGTCGAAAAGGATGACACTTGCTCCTCCCCAAAATCCGACTTACAACCGTATGGATACCAGGACGTGACAACTGCATAAGAGGAAAGTTGATCCGCCTGTGTCGAAACCACAGTCTGAAAGAAGCTGGAGAAGATAAAGCCAGGACGGTACTAACACCTGCTCCAGAGAAGCTGCCTTTGCTAAAAGTAGACAAAGGTGGACTGGTGGGGCGAAAAATTTGAGATAAGCTAAGAAAACTTGCAGAGTCTTTATCAAGGTGGATAGGTAAAGCATCTGAAGGACAGGCTAGTGTACCAGTCAATCGAGGAGAGACAGGAAGTATCAAGTCCTCAAAAATCGGCTGACAATGTTTGGATATCTCACCTGCATGCTCAAAGGAGGAAAAAGAAAGGGTTTCTCCAACTTTAAGAGCGGGAAATCCAGGAAGGTGATGTTTCTTTCCACCACAATGTTTGAGTTTGGATCCAGTTCTGCTGCAACCAGTCAATCTGTCCAAGTTGGCTGAGGAACAGCTTCTGGATACCAAGCGATAGGCGGTATCTGAGAGCCGATTCAACAGTTTGGTAGTATCGCTTTCTAAAAATGGTTTGGAGGACCTATTTCTTGGGGCCAAGAGATGGGAACTAGTGTGTGCTTGACAAAATGTCAGAAGGGAACCTAGTGATTTTGGGTCACCTACACCTTTTACCAGTTGGTTTGGCAAAGCAAGTTCACTGTATGGCAGGATTGATGACCCTTGAAAAGGGCTATCCTTTGAGTGTGATATATTTGAGAACTGACAATCAACACTTTGTCCCTTATTGCCTATCTTTGTGCTCTCGTCAGAATCTCCAGCATTTGTCCCTGTCAATTCATCTACATCCCTTGACGTATGGACGTGATCCAAGACTGAAGTACTATTACTCAATGAGGTAGTAGTAGAGTGAAAAAGACCATTCATTTTAATCTTGTCCAAGATTGCTGCTTCTATCTTATTAGAAGTCGGAAAGAGAAATGAACAACCCTTTGATTTATCAGGGTTGGGCTGTGCTCCTAGCAGCTTAGTGGAGAAAGGGTAGGTCATTTGACTAAAGGACTGCAGCTGGATTTTTTCACACTCGTCTTTAGAGGAATCTGTCAATGCTGCTGGTTTCCCAGAGGGATTTGAGTTCACTGCTTTTGCAAATGAACAAAGATTAAATGTATTAGTGTTTGACTTTAAGCCACTGGGAGCTGAAGATCTGAGAAACTGAATGGAAGGCACCTGAGGGTTTTCAGGAACATGTAAACACTGATTATTCAAGGTGTCTTCTCCTTCCTGACCAGTTGTATTATTCCCCACAGTACCAGAGGACAGTACTTCTTGATTACAAGGAAGTCCCCGGCTGCCATTGTCATCTGAGCTGCTAAGCACAGAATCGACCAATAAGTTTAACGCGACTCTGTCCTTCTCAGCTTCCAGTTCCATCTCCAGGTCTTCAAAATCTGAAACGGGTGAGTAGTTACCCTGCAAACAATTCTCTTTTTGTCCTGAACGGCATGTTCTTAGAATTCCACACGATGAACTCGAGCTGCTACAATTTCCACTTAGATCTTGACAGCTTAGGTCCTCAGACTTATGATCAGGACTTTGGCTGGACTGGAAAGGAGTTGAATTTGCCCAAGAACACACAGAGTCCTTCCTAGATTCTGGAGAAGAGATATTT
Source organism: Ptychobarbus kaznakovi (assembly GCA_027422405.1). Taxonomy (NCBI): domain Eukaryota; kingdom Metazoa; phylum Chordata; class Actinopteri; order Cypriniformes; family Cyprinidae; genus Ptychobarbus; species Ptychobarbus kaznakovi. Next base: position 13,393,072 of record CM049797.1, read on the forward strand.
GAAATGATTCTTTTGTAGTCTTTTGGCACTTCTGCATGCACTCCTGCAAGCACAAAAAAAAATCAAATTAAAGTCAATCTGTCTTTGCTGTACTCCTAAAAGTTGACTAAATTATATTTTAGCAAACACCTGGAAGAATTTATCTTCCAAATATACTACTGACTCATGTTGAATCCAATTTTTTGCTCTCCAGAACGAGAACGCCCTGTCCTCCTAATACCACCTGAATATAAAATGCAATAGCAAATCATGGTTTGTGGCTTTAATATAAACTATATGTTGATTAGCTATTAAAAAGGGACAAGTTTTTTTTCCCTCACTGCAACTTCATGTTACATTGGGAAATATAAGAAAAAATACTTTGCTCATCACAGCATTTGAGATGGTATATATATAAAATTAGCTTCAAATTACTTTATAATTAATTTACATGAATATGTTTATTATGCTAACATGAACATTTACCATGACTGCAAGCTGATGAAACACTTAGAGTATTTGGACAGCCAAAGGACAAGTCTCTTCCCAGCTGGCCAACTTTACTGTGCAGCTGAGCTAAACTGTGAGTATGTGCACTGCTCTGTGAACACAGCTGGTTCATCCTCCTCTCCACTGCCTCAAGACGCTGGGTCAGAGAGCCAAAGGTATCAGTCAGCAGACGCTTCATCTCAGTTTGATGGGACACAAGAAATCGTTCCAGAACGCCAAGCTGCTCTCCTGATGGTCCAGCTGGAGGAGATGAATTGAAGGTGGCAGGTGTCCATCGTTGATCCTTAAACTTGGCCTCTGCAAAGGAGATGTTGATCAAACATAACTTCTAAAGCTGGGTACACACCACAAGATAATCAGGCTGGTTTTGGCCCGATTTCTCCCCTTTCCGACAATCCTAGGTAATGTCCCGATTATCTTGGTTGTTCTAAAGATTATCTTATCAGATTGTCCTGTGGTGTGAGGTGTGTTAAGACTGACTGAATCCGTTCGGAAGAACGTCGGAGGCGCCCTGATCGCGAATCGTAAATATTCAACATATTGAATATTTACGATCAGAAATCCTGATGTGTGGGGGAACCCTGAGGACAAACGCGCATTTGATCTGCAGATTATCATGTGAAACTAAACAATATCCAATCAGAAAGCGAGCTGACAGAAGAAGGAAGCATAACAAACAGTCATGGCGCAGCACAAAAGCATTTGGACAGCAAAGATGGAGGATCAGCTTGTCAATTTGTGGTAACAGCAGGAGTTTTTATACAATGTGTCCTGTAAGACATATTTATTCTCAAGTCTCGAGAGATTTTGCAAGGTTTCCTGTGTTCACATTCGGGACTCTTGGTTGAAAATCTGTTGCTGTCTTTGTCACATCACGCCACACCTCACACTATAGGAGCAAAACAGTTAAATCTAGGATTTTTTTGTCCTCATGTTTGTGGTCTCTCACATTTTGAAGATCTTATAAGATTTAAAAAATCTTTTAGTGTGTACCCAGCATAAGCATAAGTTGACCTGACACTAGGGCTGGTCCGAATACCATTTTTTTGAGCTTCGCAGCTTCGGTAGTAATCAGCACCGAATATTCGAAGCTTCGGAGGAAGGGGCTGAACATATTCTTCTCTCTAATAAAGGCAGGAATCTCTGTGCGACTGTCGGTCTATTTGCATTTTTATTATGTCGAGAACCGTTCATCCAATCGACTTCACGCGTGGCGGGTGTGTTGCTACGGACCCAAGGGAGTGCAGTGTTGCATTTTGGTGCAATATGGACATGCGACACGTTCAGAATGAATCAACTTTTAATAAACTACAGAACAGTGCGAGCCAGAAGCGGCGCGCCTCACGCGGGCAGGGCTTATATGCTCCGAGAACGGACACTGCACTAGAGATACAAAACACACAGGTCTGTTAAGAGCAATACTTTTAATAAGATAGCCCCCGGAATAAAGCGGGCTAAATGCCAGATGCCAACCCACCGAACAAATATTAGAATATTCTGGTCCAGCCCTACTTGACACCAAAAGATTGTTTTGATTCCATTTAGAACCAAATATTTAAAGAATTAAGGTCAAAATAATATATAACCACTTTTACAGTATTTAATCAAATAAAAGGAGCATTTTGAGTATAAGAGACTTATTTCAAAAACATTTAAAAATCTTATTGACCTAAAAAATTTGAACAGTAGTGTAGGTATATATTTATTATTCTAATGTTTTTATTTGGCGTTTAAAATAAAACACCCACTAAGAGGTGGTTTATGATGCTGTGATACATAGCATAATAAGAAAATTAACTGTTGCACATTACATTGTTTTTAACTTTAATATAATCAAAAAACTAAATATGAACATAGGTGTTTCTCCTCAGGTAGCAAGGGGAAATATGATTTGCTTTAGTAAAACCAAACCTAGGGTGAAAATTGCAGATTTGACCACATATATTCAACATTACCTTGCTGATTACACATGTGCATGCGAAGTCGAACCAGGATTGACTTCAAAGTTACTGCTTTTTGGATCAAATGTCATCTGCCTCAGAGCTCCTTCATTTTCCAGATGAACTTCCTTCAAGCCCTTCTCAAAGTCTGAGGCTTGTGTTTTGTCACCAGATTCAGTCTCCTCCCTGCTGGTTTCTCTGCATCCTATGGCCAGCTGTTCCTGATACAGCGGAGAAAGAGCAGCATGGTGGCATGGACCCGCCGCAGACGCAGGCACCTGCTCTGTAACTTTCTGCTCAGCCGGAGGATTGGACAACATCTTTTAAAGGGACTGATGGGAGAGAATACATCAGATCAGCAACCGATTAAGTCATAAGTCATAACATGAATTACACATGGTAAATTTAATATTACTGTTGTGTCCCTTCTTTGGTCTTACCAGTCTTATCATGTAAGACCGGTATTGTATATATATTGTACCCTGCTATTTACAAAATGAAAGGTCTCAGATAGTAATATCATGGTACTGAATGATTCATATATTTATAGTATACACCATGTATTTACATGATACTCCAATACAAGAGGTGGTAATACCATTATTTTGATTCATACAGTATCTCACAAAAGTGAGTACACCCCTCACATTTCGGCAACCGTTTTAGTATATCTTCTCAAGGAACAATTCTATAGAAAAGAAACTTGGTTATATTTTATAGTAGTCAATGTACAACTTGTTTAGCAGTAAAGATTTTCTGTCCTCTGAAAATAACTCAACATACAGCCATTATTGTCAAAAAAGCTGGCAACTAAGTGATAACAGCTATACGCTGTTTAACCATGCAAAGCCACATGTCCTATCATGTTCATGTTTTTGTCTGCTTGACAGGACCATAAAAAATTGTATATCTTATATTAGAGCAGTTACAATTCTCTGAGGATTTGAGAATTAGAATTGTTGCTCTCCACAAAGATGGCCGAGGCTATAAGAAGTTCGGTAACAGCCTGGAACGGAGTTACAGTACAGTGGCCAGGGTCATACAGAGGTTTTCTAAGATGGGTTTCACTCAGAACAGGCCTCGCAAGAGTCGATCAAAAAAGTTAAGTCCTTGTGCTGTGTGTCAGGTGCAGAAGATGGCTTCAAAAAACAGATGCATGAGTGCTGCCATCATTGCTTTAGAGGTTGCAGAAGCAGAAGGCAAACTTGTCAGGGATCAGACCATACGTCGCACACTGCAACAAGTCAGTTTAGATGGCCATCGTCCCGGAAGGAAGCCTCTTCTGAAGCTGGCTCACAAGAAGGCCGAGAACAGTTAGCTGAAGACAACCTGGCCAAGAGCATGAATTACAGGAAGAAACCATGTCCTGTGGTCTGATGAGACTCCGATAAACTTGTTTGGCTCAGATGGTGTCCAGCATGTGTGGCAACACCCTGGTGAGGAGTACCAAAAAAATTATGTCTTGCCTGCAGTCAAGCATGGTGGTGGTAGCATCATGGTCTTGGGCTGCATGTGTGCTGCTGGTTCTGGGGAGCTGCGTTTCATTGAAGGAAACATGGATTCCAACATGTACTGTGACATTCTAAATCAGAACATGATGCCCTCCCTTCAGAAACTGGGCCGAACGGCACAATTATAATTCGGAGAGTTTCCAACATAATAATTCCAGTCACAACACACCGCCAAGATAAATTAGAGATATCCTTGCTGCTGAAGGTGAAGGTGATGGAGTGGCTAAGAATGTCTCCAGACCTGAACCCTATTGAGCACATTAGAGATATCTCCTCAAGCTTTAGAAGATGGAACTAGTCATAATCTTCCATTGCAGAAAAATATTTGCTGTCTTCAAATGCAGCTTTCGATGTCATTATGGATATCTTTAAATATGATTTGAGTGGACTAGATAGGATGCTAGTCAATTAGAGATATCAATTGTATTTTGACAAAATCATATTTAAAGATATCTGTGCGAGCTCTGGTGAATGTTAGAGATATCAAATGCCAGGAGATATCTGATATAAGGCAGTGCTAGATAACAATGGTGCCCTACAAAATATTGATTCATTTTGTAGACACAATTGTTTTATATTATGACATATTACCTTAGGGTGTATGCATTTTTGTTCCCGTTTATTTGGACAATAATGGCTTTATGTTGAGTTATTTTCAGAGGACAGTAAATTGTACTGCTATACAAGCTTGTACATTGATTACTATAAAATATATCCAAGTTTAATTTGTGCAGTATTGTTCCTTGGGAAGATATACTAAAATTGTTGCTGAAATGTGAGGAGGTGTACTCACGTTTGTTAGATACTGTAACATGGTACAGAATTATTCAAAATGAATATCCCATAGTATTTACATACAATTCCAAGGAACTTCAAACTAAGTATACCAAAATAGTACTGAACTGTCTATACGTGCACATACATGTTATATTAAACACCAGCTAGAATAATGCTTCCGGAATCACACGAATGAATGAAAATAAACAGGTTTCGTTTCGTTTTTAATGTGAAGGTCTTATGCATAACGATGTCAATGAACAGGCTATGCATGCCACATTTTCGAAGGCCCTGGAAACGAATACAAATAAATCAAGAGCAAGTCACATATCTCAAAACGCAGTACCTACATTGTGTTCCCGTTTACACCTGTCAGTCCCCGCTGAAGAACGTCTCCGGCGGTGAGGGTGTGCTGTTATATTACTAATACTCGCCGATCCATCCTCGTGAAGCACAGGTCGCATTTGATTTCTTTAAGCCAGTAAAAGTAATTTCCGGCCACCGTTCAGACCCACACTCAGACTGATGGACAGATTTACAGTGCAAACTGACTGCAACACTAACCTTGCGTATTATTACGACAGCTATGTAATTAACAACAACATAAAATTAACACACAACGCAACGCTAACGAATTTCCCAAGCGTCATAATAAATGCTATTGACGGCCAGTGACGACTTCCGTCCTGCGTGCTGCTGTAACGCGTGCCGCCATTGGGTGCTGCAGGAAATCAGGCGCATTTCTATTGGACTGTTTTAATGAAACACTTTCATCTTTATTTGAAAAACATATTTTATCACGCCCAATCTACTGTGTACCATTTTAACCGTTACTTACAGTGGCATATTAGTCAGAATAATTACAAAAATATTTGTCATTAAAAATATAAAGACACATTTTAATTAAATTATTGATTCCTAAAATAAGTTTAATTGTAAAATACAAGATAATGAAAATCACAACAGGTTGTTTATGTTATTCATTTATAGTTTTTTTCTTATATTATTATAGATACCGTATAATAATGATGAGCTAATGATGAAACTTTGTTAAATTTTGTTTGCTAATCATTCTTTATTAGTATTCAAGACAGAGTGAGTGAAGAGTATGGCTTTTTGCAGTCAAAAAGTAACAATTTTCCTCACACGTTGTTACTTTAACAAAATCAGTGTCCTGATATTATGACCAGCAGAGGGCATGCATTCATATTTAATGAGACAGTACATTTCACAAACCTTTCAAAGCCCATTCTTCCTCGTCTTCAAGGCAAAATTATGTATGTCAGTTTTTATTTACAAAAAAAGTTTGTGGCCTTGTAGGATAAGTAGCTACAGAAAATGTAATCAATATTTAATGTTGCAATTCAGTATTAAGAGTGGTGGAACTATGATGTCACTTTGTAGGCGAAAACCCGGAAGTGAGTTAGCATTTTAGCACTTCCGGTTCCATCGTCTCAGAGTCGATGGTTTTTTGAAAGGGATTTTGGTTAAATCTCTTAAATAAGGTCCGTGGTTCACACAAGCTCAAGATACTTTCACGTTTTATTCTACGACATAAAACACACCAGTTACACCACACTCTTTTTTAAGCTGTTACGTTTCTTATAAAAGACGGTTGCCAACAAGTTGCTAAATAGGACTACAGGCGCTGTCGGAGACATTCAACGTCATCACGCCGAACGTTTATCAATTTACAGTATTTTCCAGTTGTAGTGTGTACAATTAATTTTATAATAACCAACGAATAGGTTCCCACATTTTATATTGTTGTTAGACAATGTTTATTTTTTTGCTTTGTCCCGAAATGCGACAAGGCTTCGGATGGAACATATTCGTCTTATCACTTAACGTTACTGATGCGGGGACTCTGGGTTCATACCATAAGGTAAACTCATATTACGATTATTACATGTAAACACCACATTTACCGGCTTTACGTGGTGAAAGTGAAACTTTAATGATGCATAGTGCTTATAGCCACGTTAAAATTAAATGTTTACGGCCACATGAAGCTGTTAGAAAGCATATAGATTGAGGATTTCCTAGAAGCAAGGATAAAATAACATATTGTGTACCCACACTAACAAAAGGAGCTGAAATGTGATACTTTATTCACTAAAATAAGTTTAATCTTATCATATCCAAAAAACTCGCTCACTTTGCTGTTATTTAAAAGAATTAAATAGGCTATGCGGCGATACGTTTTTAATTACTATTAATCAATGATTTATTCACTTTTAATGCACATTTTTTCGAAATGTACAGAAATACGTGATTTCATATGTCCTTCTGTTATGATTATTTCATTTATTCACTATACTATTTACAGTGTTGGGAAGGTTACTTTGGAAATGTAATTGGTTACAGATTACAAGTTACCCTACTTAAAATGTAATAAGTCGTGTAATTTTTCAATCAGTTTATTAAAGTAATGTAACTGATTACATTTGATTACTTATTCTAAATTTCTGTTAAACTGTTAATCATTTTCAAATATGTTAACCAGGCAGGGTTAACCCTACAGCAATACTCAAGACTGATTACTGTCAGACTTTCGAAATCCTTCATCACTTGAATTAAGATTATAATATATTAATTTTAAAGGAGACATTGGATGAAAAATATCTCAATTTGCATATAAACCTGTTTTAGCAGTTTGTGGACACAACCACACTACAATGATGGAAATTCACTCCTTTTTTTAATCCCCCCAAAACTTAAAAAGTCTCAATTATCAAGCCATTTTGATTTTGGAGTGAATAACCAGCGCTCTCTTCCACCTTCAATACCACGACTGAAGTGAGACCTTTGAGCAAGGCACCGAACCCCCAACTGCTCCCCGGGTGCCGCAGCAATATGGCTGCCAACTGCTCCGGGTGTGTGTTCACGGTGTGTGTGTTCACTGCTGTGTGTGTGCACTTGGATGGGTTAAATGCAGAGCACAAATTCAGAGTATAGGTCACCATTCTTGACCACACATCACTTCACTTTTCTGAATGAGGGACAATTCAAAGCAGGGTTTGTTAAAAAGTTAAAACTCAAGGATGATCACTTCCACAGAAGAGAGAGGCGGGTGAGCAGTGATCATTAGCATGTAAAGAGATGTGCACCGAAATGAGTCACCGCGAACAGAGCTGTTTTTGACAAGGTAAAAAGGGTGTTGTTTTACACGACCACAGAGACCATTTCAAGAAGACCCTAAAGAATCCTACCACCTTGTGGAAAATGGGCATCCAATGTCCCCTTTGAAGCATAGCCACTATACAATCAGATTTACTTTAAAATCATGCTGAGGATAAATACAGATTTAAAATCATAACAAGAAATAATTTAATAGCTATGATACTGTTTTTGAAATCAAATATTTGCATAGCTATGACATGAAACACTGGATCTAACAATGCTTTACAAAAAAAAAAACAGTTAATCTTAAAAAAATAAAGCATATACATAAACCCATATGGGAAATATAATGGGAGTTATCGAATAGGCATGTTATAAACTTCTGAAACATTTTTGTTTCATATTGTAGAGCAGTCACTAGCTGCGTTTCCATCCACCTATTTTTATGTGCATTTTGGAATATCCCATAAAAAAATCCTGGATGGAAATGCCAAGATGCGCATAAATTGAGGATACATTTTTTATCCGATAAGAAAAAATGTGCATAAACTACGATGGAAACACATTTATGAATAAATTCCTCCATGCGCATCGAAAAAGTCATGTGACTTTGCGCTATGAGATGGGATAGCTTGACTAACCAGCAGACTGATCTTGTTCATAGCATCCATATGTTGTTATGGTAATTCTGAAAAGCCTGAGTAAAGTCTGTTGTCAAAGTATTTCTGTATAATTGTCTTACACGACTGTGTTCCCAAACAGCAGGCATCCTCCTCTGAAAGTAATGACCGCATTTATTGTGTCTCATTTGCTCGCTCTGAGGTGCAAGTCACTTGTCATATATGAAAATAATTAGGCCTATATTCAGTGGCTTCTCCTATATTCTTAGTGATATTTAGTGTCACAGTTTACCAGGAAGTGACGATTTCGTTCTCTTTGACTTGTTGGATGGAAACGGTGCTTTATTCGCATGTTTTATGCGATGTTCCAGTTTTGTGCAGTTTAATTCGAATCTTTGGATGGAAACATAGCTACAGCAATTTATGAAAGAAATCAATTCAATCTGTATGTTGGAGTGTGTGTGAATTTTTTTTTAAATGTAACCCTTTGTAATCCTTATAATTTTCATAAGTAACTGTAATTTAATTACACATTTTTTTCTCAGTTACTGTAACTGATTACAATTACTTTTATTTTGTAATTAAATTACGTAATTTAGTTACATGTAACTAGTTACTCCCCAACACTGCCTATTTATTACTAATATCTCATTTCAGTTTTAGTTTGGCTCTAGTTTTGTATTTATTCCAGTTTATATGAAACGGTTCATGTAGCATCTATTAAAATTAATATACAGAGTAAATCCTTTTCACTGAACACGTTAAAAATAAGTTAGAGAAAGTTGTCGGCAGCGCGGTGCTGGTGACGCTGAAGGCGAGCGACCGTGGTGCAGTAGTTCGTTTATAGCCTAAGTTTAGCTTTTCAGTTCTGGCGCTTTTATTTAGGCTTCAAAATTCGTCAAAGTTAAATTGTTTTGTGAAGATTATCTTGATGGACAAAACGTGTAAGTTTCATGATCTATGATTGAACACAGAGCTTATTTTTTTGCGATAATCCAAAAGCCTATGGACAAATCCTATTGGCTTTTTGTCGAGGGAACCAGTTTCATGCTAACAGCCGATCCGCCTACAGAGTGACGTCATAGTTCCCCCACTCTATTGAACACTGAATTAGCAAAATTGAAGAATTTCCCATTTTAGAATATTGTTTTGGTTTTATTAGTGCAGTAAGGTCTGTGGTAGGCCTGAATATTACTTGAAGATACTTTTTTTGTGTTGTTGTGTAGTTTTACTGTACCTTAACCGACCATAATAAATAACAGAGGCAAACCATGAAGCAAAACATCTTCTTCTAGATTTTAAAGCCACAGTCTGAGCAGCTCTGTGTGCCCTTTGAGTGAGTGAAAGGGTGTTCTTTTAAGCCCTACATGCAACATGTACAAAGAACTTGAATATCATTCATAAGCATGATAGTTAGCGACTGCTGGTCGACACCGTAATGGCGCATTTTAGACCAAAATAACCACTGGAGCTTTGCTGGAGGTTGGACTTCCAACTTGGAAATAGGAACACACTGATAAACCCTGTCATGATATAATTTCCAAGATGGCAGCAGTTTACTGAAACTGTATTGGTGAGTCATGGCACCAACTTCTTTTGTTTTCACTTGACTAGAGGAATTTCAGAGAGCTTTGCATAGAGCAAGACACAATTACAACCCCTTCTAGTCAGAATAAACCACCAACCTGACATTAGCTGGCTACACAGGACTACGATTACTATAAATGTACTTTTAATTAATAAACCAATTGGCTGCAAATGTATTATGAGTGTTAGAAATACATTTTGATTTGCAGAAATGACATCATAGGTTATATATTTTAAACAAACAACCTCTTTATGGCACTTGCTTTTTATGCAACATGACGAGTACAAATTGCACACTTAAATGCCTTGTTCAAAGGCACAATAATAAAACAGCAGGATAGAATATACAAAAATAAAAGAACTGTGTTTTTGTTTGTTCACGCCATCACGGCTCTCTTTGAGTGGACATTCTTCCTGTGGGAAAAGCTCATGTTTGGTCTCTGTAGTTCTCCAGGTGGGATGAATAAATCTGCAGGTTCAGCTGACGTCTGTGTATTCACAGGGGTTTTAAAGTCTATGGTTGCATACTCCGTGTTCTCGTGGTTTGAAGTCTGTTTCAGTTTTCCTCTGCTGGTCGCATTTTCAGACTGTAGGACTTGAATCTCAGCGTAGTGTAAATCATTCTCATTCTGCTTCCGTTTTTTATTCACCTGGGCATACTGTGGTTCAGCTGACACAAGGTCATACATGTGAGCATCAACACGGGCCTGCTGTGGAAAAAAAGTTGTTGTCACAAGTTGTTGCATATATTTGCATAAAGGTTTTTTAGTGACCAGTTAAACCAACACACCTGATGGGAAGGAACCACAGGTGGACCTGTTGTAAAGATGAACATTGTTGAATAGCAATCAACATTACAACAACTGGATAAGCAAGTAATAAACATTTTGATAATCAGAGTGTCCTTTTAATATATTATCTCATAAATGGAGCTGTTGTTTTGCTGTGTTTTGTTACCTTTTCTTTTTGCTTGTTTTTTTGAAAGTTTTCTTGAATTTATTCTCCAACTAAGGAAAAAAACACATACTACAATTTAAATAAAAAATGGTTTACTTGTTCTGTAGTGTAGTTCCCTAAATGAAGTTGATCATTGATAGACTTTTCCTTTATACTGAATGTGCATTTGTAGTGCACTTCAAATCTTAAAAGTATATTTTGTTATAAAAAAATTCTCATGAAATAAAAGCCACTTCAATGTTCTTAGAGAGTACACTTTCATGACAATGTTCCTAATAACCTTCTTAATCTTGACATGCTTTGCTTTGATTTGACTAACATGCTAAAGCACAAAATACTTGATTCAAACTTTAACTGTAGTGTATTATTTGATTTTACATTTGAAGTTATTACATTTCAAATGTGTAATTACATGTACTGTAGGCTACTTAAATACATGACACACAAGTTTCAACAGAAATGACATTTTAGTATACATTTTGTTCACCATAAACATTCAGTAAACTTTAACAATATTTCAAAGACAATAGATGTAATTCTGGAATGAGCTATAACTAGTTACCTAGCTGGGGGCATATTTTCAGGTGCTGTGTAATATCATTGCGCCTGCTGCACTCATGGAACGGCAGCAAAGTTCCTTGATTATTACGTCGGAATGAGAGTATAGTTTATGGCCATATCAGCATAGAAAATCACAACTTTTCATTTTCCATCAGTCTTAGTACAAGATGTAACTACAGAAGAGTCAAGCTTTGGTCATTTTTGAGCGAGATGCCATTAGGTCTAATCAGATTCAATGATCTATGCTAAGCTAAATTACGCTAAAAGTGCTACCGCCAGACCCGGAGATCGTCTGAATGGCTTGGAAAACAGTAAAACTCAACTATTTAACACGTTGGGAGTTTGAAAAAAAGTTCCTTTAAGTCCCACTTAAGTGGGTCAAAACATTTTTAAGAACGCATTTAATATGAACCTAACCTATAATCAATTTTCAATTAACATGACATACATGAAATTAAGTGTATGAAATAAAATACACTAAGTATGCACTTAAGAACATTCTTTCAAAGTAATAAGCACTCTTGTTAAAAGTAAAGTTGACTTCTTTTTTACAAGGGTTACGAGGAAGAATATTTAACTTCCTACTTCTTTCTCCTGTTAAATGCTAATACAATACATTTCCCTCTTTTCTGAACAATTCAACACCCCATGAACACCTTCATGTATCTGGTTTGGCTTTTCCAGGCTTAAAAAAATTCAACAGCATTTGTTAAGCATTCAAACTATCACATATGAACAAACACAGAGGATCAATGTTTCTCAAAGAATGGCCCACTTAAAGGTTCACATTTGTGTTAAACAGTGAACAGAACATTTAGCAACACAATCTAGTTTAAGGCAGTTTCCTTCCCATCAAGATCCTACTGCTATAAAACAAGCACATGTCATAGAACCCTGATGCATTTGAGTAAATAAATACTGTAAACTGTGCCCAGTATGTTTAACAATTTAAACATGCAAATGTTTGGCTACTCACTTATTTATTGTTTTGGTTAAACTGCTCCCCATGGCAGAGATCGTCGTCAGTGCAAGGTAGCCTAGAGTTGATCAGTTGCTCATTTTCCATTTCCTTGTTCCTCTGTTACTGGAGTCCAGCAGGTGTTGCTCTTAAAGAAAGCTACCTTTGTACCTCGAACTGCAACGCCCATATCGTTGAGGCTGCCCTTGAGGTCATGAATGTTTGACAATATCTTTAATGTTGTATATCTTTGCTGTAATTCATTCGTGAACAGAAAGATAGTGATTAGGTAACAAGAGATCAATTTCCCTGCAGAGAACTCTTGGTTTACATTTAACTTTCTTGTGCACTACTTACATTGTACAGTAGCTGTACTGTAATACCCGCATACATGTGAATGTAAACAGTTAAACAATTATAATCATTTTTAAATGACATTTTATGTCTTATTTAGTCTTTTAGAAAAGCATTCATTAAAGCTGAAGTGGGTAAGTTTGCGATGATGATAAAATCTTTCTCAAATCCCAGGTTGATATGACAACTGCAAGTAAACAACGGTAGACTGATTTCCCAGAAAAGTGTAAACACTGTGATCCTACAGTGCTTTCAAAACCTTTTCTTTTATTGAGCATCCCGACTAGCTTAAAGTCAGCATTCAACATTCTTACATTCAGATAATTTTTTGTCAAAATCTCATAACTTAGTCTTCCAATGAAACAGATTTTTTTTGATGATGTTTGCTGCGCTCTCTCTTACTTCAAAGTTACATTCAGATCTGCATCCATCCAATCAAAACTGATGGATAAAACCAAGGCTGCATTCAGCCCCCAAAAAACGGTGCAAAACGTTTATTAAACGGAAACAGTGGTGCGTTGAACACCCTGTTCTGATGACGCAAGTGTTGCAACTATGGCAGCTGAGAAGGACATTTTTGTGTTCTTTTTGAAGAATTTTCGGAGCCGGATGAAATCGGTATAAATACATCTTTAATACCGCAAAATACGCTCGATGTTACAGTCACTGCCCTTGCCGTCCAGAATAAAACAGAACATCCCAATCAAGTGAAGGGATTTGTGGAAACCGTGGTTGCTAATTATTGTGATCCAAAATTTGCCTCGCATTTCAGGATGAAAAGACAAACATTTCAGGTGAAGGATTATCCACTTCTTACCTCCGAGACTGTGTTATGATCTATATGACCTTATTATATTTATTGTGAGTATTAGGCTTACCATTATTGCTGATCACTGTTGTTGTACTATGATATTATAATATTTTCCATTATATAATCAGAGGAGCATAGAAAAGTTTATGAAACTCCACAATACAATAGCAAAATATATAAATATGTATGGTATTTTTGTTACATTAATCAGTGTCTAGCACACCTTCAGGAAAGGATATGGACCAGAAGACATTGCAATTACTACATGATATTTAGACAGACTTAAATAGTTTCCAGATCTATACTTGTGCTCTTATTATTTCAGTTATTTTGCCTTTAATGTAAATAAACATGTGCAAAAAAATATAGTTGCTCTTGTGGATTTATTTTGATGTTAATTACATTTACTTACAAATTCATCATCATCATGTTGATATGCTATGTTACTATAAAACTCATGCGAAAAACATGTCTTCTAATATCTTCAATTGTTGCGTATACCGAGCTGCAGCAGACATATTAAATGAGTTCACTTGAACCCATTGTGCAAGCGGTCTCTTTAATGCGTGGTTTATATACACGTTGCTGCTGATTGGTCTAACATTTCAGACACACCCACCAAACAAGAGAAAACGTATCTCAAACCCTGTTGCACACCGTTTCCAGGAAACATGTCGTTTAACCCGGAAACCGTAGCAAAACGTGGGGCACCGGTGTGAGCCTGAACGTGCCCCAAGTCATTCCAACTTTAACACAGCAACAGTGGCTTAACCAATGGCACAAATTAGGGGCAGGACTATCTTTATAGCCAACCAATGGTAGGTGATCTTTTCATTTTTGCAATATCTGTAAGTAACAAAACTGAGGCAAGACTGTTTTAAATACTTGCCAGCTAAACAGAAAAGTTTATTACAAAACATAATTTGTCTAGCAAAAATTCAAACAGGGCCACACATCCGGCAAGGTTATCCCAAGGGAACTTAACGTGTGTCTTAAATTCCGGTTTGTACAGTTTTACTCCCTGATGTAAAGTGTAAACAACAACTATAAATGAAGTAACTATACTACCATTCTGAAAAATTAAGACATTTGTTGTTGTTAATGTTTTTAAAGAAATGGTTTATTGAAGACAGAAAGTCACCTACATCTTGAAAGGCCTGAGATTGAGTAAGAGCAGGTTTTAATTTTTAAGGTGGATGCATACACTGTGATTTTGTGCCCTCAGATTTCCCCCTGAAACAATTAGCGCTGCAAGTCTGAGCACTCAGGGTAAAGGAGTGACCAGATTTCAGAGATTACAGCTGACAGAATTCCACAGAAAATCTCGTACTGTATTATGGTCACAGACTTTTTTTAGCTTCAGACTTTGATTCTATCCAGTCGGAGAATATCAAACATGTTTGATATTTTCAGCTGATTTTAGAACACTTGTTTTCATTTGTCTCCTAGCAACAAGGTGCACATTTCTGCATGAGTTCGTTGTGATCTGAACAACTTTAAAGTCTGGTAGTGTATGATCTTCAGTCACGTAGTGTATGATGCCCAGTTTTCCTTTGTCATCATTTATAAAGTCGGTAAGTGTATGATAGTGTTTTAAAAATCTGTTCAGATTTTAATAGTCGTGTAGTGTATTCTAGCCTTTAGGGTATATACTAGTCTCAGCCACAGACGTCACGACCCATGGACCATTGGCTAAACATCTGATGCATATGGTACACTTATCTGGAAACACTTAATGCTCCGCCTGGAAACAAAGTTGCCGTGGCGCCAAACCCCCTCATGAAAGAAGAAAGCCGTCGTGTTTACAAATGTGACAGCGAACGCTTTTCAGTGTCAACTAAATGCTGGATTTTCAAAAGTATGTGAAATATTTAAAGTTTGCTGCATAGAATCTTTAAAATACATCCACGAGTTTCACAGACCGGTTTGTTATTGTAGCGACTAGCGGCATTTCCACGCCCCGAAACGTGACGCTGAACGAAATTAACTGTGATTGGTTGTTTGACATGTCGGTCAAACGGCCTCATGGGCGGGCCTTGGTCTGAAGGTCTGGTTACGCGAGACTAGGTATATACAGACCCAGAAGAAACCTGTGGACTTTTTCTGCACTATATGTAGTTTGGAATCTGCAGAATTCTGTGGAATGCATTTGAACAAACTGTGAGAGAACAGAAGTGAGAGAACTTCAAATTATTCAAAATATCCAAAATATTTAATAAATGAGAACGCAAGTATTGCAGGGCAATCCAACTCCATAGACTTTTCTATGGAGATTCCATGTGGGCCTGCTTATATCAAGTCCATTTTATTAACTTTTGCTTTCCTTTTTGTCCACTTTAATCTTGAGCTGGTTGATTTTAGGCTCCAGGTCCTCAGTTATTCGTGGTGCCTTGGATACACAGTATCCCGTCATGTGAGAGAGACACCTGCACCAGCAGCGGATCCACACCCATCGGTAAGATGTATGTGCGGGTAAACTCACGACTCACAAAGCCATGCTGGTCCATTCTCTGAGCGTGCCGCCCAGCCACCTCCAACAGGTTGTCCACTGTTCGCACACTGATCTCATCCGGTGTGAACTGACACACGTCCAGCAAAACTCGATACCAGTCATCTTCACTTTCAACCTGAGAAAAGCCCCGCTCGAGCTGCTTGTTAATGCGGGGACGAATGTAGTAACCGTGGTACAGAACAGGGGCCAAAAGGTCCTTGGGACTCAGTGCTGAGAATGAGAGAAGGCAAACAAATCCATCATAATCTCAGTTAATCATATCTCACAACATGTCCAGTGGCATGTCATTTGTCTCTCCATAATTAGACTGGAAACAACACAATATAAACATGTTATGATTATGCTGCATTCTATTCAGCTTGCTATATCAGAATGTCCTCCTTCCTGCTTGCAAAAGTGCAACTGAATACCAACTGAAGTCAAACTTTGAACTTGGAAACAAGCAGGCGGATGATGTTGAACAAAATCCTTTAAAAAGTTTAAAACAAGTCCTAAGTTCTAAATCCTAAGTAGCTTATTTTGGTTTCATCCAGTTTAGAAAAACAGAAGTGTAAATGTATTCTCTCTAAAATGTGTTCCTTAAACCTTGAATAATCCTTATCTTAATACATTGCACCAAGTGACATTTTACAGCCTGAACTAAACTTGTCTTATCATAAAAATGTCAAAGTGTCTCATATTTTAAGAGACTTGACCTCATGATATCATTTGATGTTTATTTGACTTTTTTTGTGCACTACATGACTTGGTGGGCATCTTTTTCTTTTCAAATATTAAGAAATAATGACGCAGATTTCTTAAAAGATTTTCTTAAAAGAAATAATGAATAAAATATACGTAATATTCTTAATTGTTTAAGTTTCTTTTCAATACATTGTGAAATCAGGACAGTTTTATCACTCTAACATTTTTTTTAACTAAATACTTCCAGAACAAAAAAAAAAAAAAAACTTACAATTTAAAAATGATTGGAAGTTACCCTACATGTAAATGCCAAATCACTTATTTTTTTATTAATTCAAGCCTTTTATTATTGTGATATCAGTTGTCAACTTTTTATGCCTCCATACAGGTGTATTGAAATCTCTGTATTGCATTTTTTATATATTTATGAATCAAATTGAAGAAAAAATCCAGACAAAGAAACTAAAATCATGTCGTTGACCATGAAACAATTTACTACTATTTATGGAAATGAATCAACTTTATATGTAAATCTTGCCTCTCTAGATTCTAATAGGAAATGTCTTCTAGAAGACACAGGACATCTGCATGTCAGGTCTATTTACAGTTTGTGACGCCAGCTACAGATCAAGACTCGGGTTCCTCTTACAATTTCTGTTTCATTTTCACGCTACTTATCAAACAGTGAGTGGTGTTTTCAGTTGGCTACCAAACCTGTTGCTAACTTGTTTGATAAGATCAGCTCATACTCGTTCATGAAGAGTTTAAGTGTGTTTTTTTGGTCATGTGTGGAATTCTAAATATAAGCTGTTACTGAGGCATCGCATTTCAGTACAGTCAGAGTACAAGTGCCAAAATGGGGTTCAAAATTATATATTTACTAGCCATAGACTGACCCTCATTTTATGACAATCAAAATGATTTGTTTGTGCTAAAATCAAATATATGAGAACTGCTTTAAAGCAGTTTTAAAGTCAGTGAGACATAGCATCATAGCCAGCAATATAAAAATACAAGAAATCTGCACTTGCAGGACGTTTTGCCTTAAAATGTTGTCTATTTCTATAATATTTAAGACTCTAATTTTACTTACCTTCTGCAAAGTTCTGATCATAGATTCGAGGGGGTGAACACATCTCGTAATCCATACTCATTGGGTAGGCATGAGGAACGGTGCGGTCAGCCATTTTGACCTCTGTAGCAGGTTGACAAGAGAACTGAAGAATTTACTGGATTGACAGACTTCAGTTACACTAATATTCGGAGTGTGAGGGAAGCAGGAAAGCTAGGAAGGGAGAGGGGCGGAAAGATCAGCAGGGAAAAGAAGAAGAGAGAGAGCGCACTTGAGACAGGACGGTCATAAATGTTTCTACAAATAGCTTGCAGTAAACTCTGTAGAGCTGAGAGGACCTGCAAAATGCTTGGTGAATGGTTGAGTGATAGACTCTAAAAGAAAAACAGTCGAACAGTTCTAGGTCTCAAAGTTGCAAAAAAATGTAATAATAATAGCCTGTGGCTCAGTGGTAGAGCATTGCGTTAGCAGCGCAAAAGGTTGTGGGTTCAATTCCCAGGGAACACACATACTGACAATAAATGTATAGCCTGAATGTACTGTAAGTCGCTCTGAATAAAAGCGTCTGCTAAATGCATAAATGTAAATGTAAAGTTTGGAATAGGCATTAAAATAAAATGAAATAACATGAACGAGTTTCATAACAGCACTACACCACATTAATCAGTCAAAATGTTCTTTGTTCAAAAATAAATAAATAAATAACAATACAAATTGAAAATAGCCTTTTCTCAGAAAATGCGAATTTTAATTATAGTTGAATTGAATGTAAATTGGTTGATATTATATCCTAACTGAAAATAAACATTTATAAGTATTTTATTTTAAAAGTGCTTTTGCATTGCACCTGACTATAAGTTAAAGAGTTGGTGCACTATACCATTCAAAAGTTTGGTGTCAACATATTTATTTGACATTTATAATGTTACAAAAGATGTCTGTTTCAAATAAGTGCCGTTCTTTTAAAATTCTATTTATCAAAGAATCCTGAAATGAAAATGTATTAAAAGAGAAAACCGTTTTAAACTGTAATAATATTTCACAATATTTGTTTTATTATTTTTTACATCTTGCAGTTATCCTACATGACAATGCAGACATTTTTATCAAATATTAATAAGCAGTAATTTCTAATAAATAATAAATACAAGTATATTACACTCTTTATCAAAGAATCCTGAAAAAAAATATCAGTTTCCAAAAAAAAAGCCTTTGCCATCACATGAAAAAATTACATCTGAAAAAGTATTAAAAGAGAAAACAGGTTTTATACTAAAAACATTAATCATAATAATATTACTGTTTTCACTGTATTTTTGTTCAAATAAATGCAGCCTTGGTGAGCATGAGAGATTACAGCCCCATTTTTTTTTTTTTCTTCAAATAATGTTAAGTCCAGTGTTGTAATTTTTTCTTGTTAAACTAATAATAAGTCTAGGGAACCAAAAGGGCACCAAATCCACAGAATGAACAGGTAAAACAAAAATAAAATGTAAGGGATCCCCGGGTATTAAGACATGTATAGCTTAATATAACGTAAATTATGTCTTTTATTTAAATATGTAGTAGAAAACCCATGAAAGATGTAACGTCTCCGTCCTTCGGATGAGACGTTAAACCGAGGTCCTGACTCTCTGTGGTCATTAAAACTCCCAGGATGTCCTTCAAAAAAGAGTAGGGGTGTAACCCCGGTGTCCTGGCCATTGGGCCTCTGACCATCATGGCTCAATCCCCATATCTACTGATTGGCTTCATCACTGTCTCCTCTCCACCTGTAGCTGGTGTGTGGTGGGCAATATGGGCCAACATCATGGCTGCACACTGCCCCCTTCTATGAGGCTTGAGTACCCAGAAAAGCGCTATATAAATGTAACATATTATTATTATGTTATTTAAAAAATTGACATCATTTTTGGACTATGGGGGATGCCATTATTTTTTGCACCGTGCATTCTGCGTTGATGACGTCAAATGGTTGCACTCGGTGAGCTACTGGCGCTTATTTCTATATCCTTTGGCTTTTTACCGAAACAACTCAGAATACACAACTCAAAAAATAAAAATGCTGATACAATACCACATTGTGTGGCTTTTGGTTGCAATTTTCAGTCGAAGGGCAACAAGAGAAGCAATGTAAGACTTTCCTAGCAAAAAGAAGAGAAAAGAATGGGAAGATGCCGGAGGACGAATAAAACTTCCTAAAGACCCGCTTATTTTTCTCTCCTCTTTAGCCCTGAGCCTTTTTTGAGAGCTACTGACAGAGCTTACAAACGGCTGAGACAAGAAACGTTAGATGCCATCTGTTCAGAAAACACCACGGCCACTGACGGATCTTACTCGATAACAGAGGCGTTTAGACTCCTTGTGGGGGAAAAAATCTATTGTACAGCATTTGGGTTAAACCTATACTTCTATCCATCGCCACCTGTAAGCTTAAGCTCTTTCGTGTAGCTGTCGTCATCATATCAGTATTTTATTTTCCGAGTTGTGTTGTGGTAAAAATAGCAACAGGTAGCGCTAGTAGCTCACCGAGTGCAACCCTTTTATGTCATCAGAAAAATGGCATCCTCCATAGTCCAAAATATGTATAAAATTATGTGATTTTTTTTAAATAACACACATTCATGAGTTTTCGACAACATATTTCAGTAAGATACATCAATTACGTTATATTAAGCTATACAAGTCTTAATACCCAGGGATCCCTTTAAGAAAATATTCACTGAGAGCACAGCGACCGAGACTGCTTACCCCTCCAAAATGATGATGTCCAATCTGTGTGCCAGCTCAAGTAAGCCCCGGACACACTGCCCACCGAGGGCTTGTTCATGGGGCTTGACTTTGTATGGTGTTTTTATCTCAGCCACATTCACTGTCAGATTCTGTAAAGACTAAACCTCCAAAGGGGCTCAGAATCTAAATCTGCATGGGCACATCACCTCGTGGGCATCCTAATCTGTGCTGGCATCAAATGAGCCAGCTGGATGCACCGGTATGCTGAGCAACTACTAACTTCCCTCAATATTGGCAGGTTCGCCGGGCCGGACAGCGCAGTTTCCAGTGCACTGAACACATGGGACCATCAGCACTATTGGGGGCTTGCACTGTAATCCAGTTGGTATCTGAGTGAATTGAAATCTGATCAGCTCTTTGGATAAATACAGAGAGTGATGGTTGGAAGAGGGGACAGGGTAGCAAGCAGAGGACAGTGGGAGGGCCAAAGTGAAAGAGACAAAGGCAGGCAAACAGTTTACATCATTATTCCAGAAAGATCTGCCAGGGGCCGTCGGTGTTGCTCTATTTAAGTGCGCAGGCAGAAGAGACAGCAGTTTTCTGAGTGCTGCTAAGGCCCAGACACAAAATGGACATCGCCATTCAACATCCCTGCATCCTCCGCTCCTTCTGGCCATCCTTCTTTCCCAGCCGGATCTTTGACCAGCACTTTGGGGATCCCATCTCTGAGGCCGAAATGATTCCCTCGCTGTACTACCCACGACCTTCCTTTTCCCGCTGGCCAAGCTGGGTGGACAGCGGCCTTTCCGAGGTGAGTTTTCAATGACTTTTGTAAACGTTACGGTTAATCTACATTCAGTTTGTAACATAAGCCTGATTGTAGTTCCATGTCTAATTTGTTAAGTCACTATCTCAAAATAAACTGGGTGATGCCGGATTTGGAAGCAAAGTGAAGGGGTCTCGTATTAACCAAATGGGTTTTAGTTTTAAATAATTTTGGGGAAAATTGTTTAAATAATGGGTGTTTGAAGTCATTTTAATATGTTAACAGTTTATTGGACATTAACATTTTACCTTAATTGACTGATCAAAACCAATTATTTGAAAGAAACATGTAATAATTTATGTTATTTATGGATTTGTTTTGTTATTTTAAGTTTTCCATGTAACAATAAGTTTTAATTCATTATTATCTTTGTCCATGACTATATTAGAGATAGCTATACTATAGTTGTTTTTTTTCTAGTGGCATCTGCGCTAGTGTCAGCTGTTTTCTAAACTATGATCCCAATGGATAAATATCTTGAGCATTTATTCCATGACGATAGCTTTGATTGATTTATGCCTGGCATCTATAACAAGCCACAGTCAAGTATAGCAGTTCTGTTTTGATGGAAACAAAACAAAAAACATAGTTGAATTCATTATATTTTTGAATTTTACAACAACAAAAAAATCTTTACAAAAGGTTTGGGTCATATTTCACCTTAAAATCAAATGAGAAATATGTTTTGCATAAAGGAAGTGAAGCATATTTGTAGAATTATTAGGATTTTTGCATTGTGAAAACAGGATGTGAAAATGTTTTTATTCTAATACGCCAATATAAAATAGAAAATAAAATATTTGTATCACTTAATATTATAACTATATAATATAATTAAAACCATCCTGTCTGCGGATGATACAGGTTTTTGTTTTTTTGACATAAGAATTTAGGGGAATTATTTTTTTATCGTCATGAAAGGAATGTCACAATAGAAAAAAATCAAAACATCTCAAATTAATTAATTAATGATTATTTTAAATTTGTGATCATTAGATTTAACTAGACAAATTATTAATATATGTCATTAATTCTGTTTTCTTAGATGAAAATGGAAAAGGACTGCTTCTCACTAAATCTGGATGTCAAACACTTTAAACCAGAGGAGCTGTCGGTGAAAATCAATGGAGATTTCATTGAAATTCTTGCCAAGCATGAGGATCGTCAGGTAGCATCTCACAATACATAAACACTGAACACTGTCCTGTTGAAAAAAACAGTATATGCTGGTTAGGTATGTTTTGAAGCATGGGAGCTGTTTTAAGCTGGTTTAAGCTCGTCATGATCTGGTTTAAGCTGGTCCTGAGCTTGTTATAACCTGGTTATGAGCTGGTCCTGAGTATAGGAGCTAGTTGTGTAGGACCAGCTTAGCTCCACTGCTTCAAAACATACCTAACCAGCATATGCTGGTTATTTCAACAGGGTGTAATCCAACACCTACCCAAACCTTTGCATGTGACTGGCTTTACTGTTTAATATCCGCATGTCATCACCAAGATCACTGGCCTTGTGCCGCAAGTAAACATTGAGTTAAGCAGAGTGAAAGACGGACCATTCATTATCACCTACTCATAACGATGTTGTGCTTTCCTCGCAGGATGATCACGGTTTGGTCTCACGAGAGTTTATAAGAAAATACCGTGTCCCTGCTGGTGTGGATCCAGCCTCTGTCACTTCCTCCCTGTCTTCTGATGGCGTTCTGTCAGTGACAGCCCCGCGCAAGCACACAGACGGCCCGGAGCGCTCCATTCCCATCACCCGCGATGACAAACCCGCCGTGGCTGGGTCTCAGAAGAAGTAAAGCTGCTAGACTTCCATGTTTCAATTATGGCCCTTGTTTTCCCCTGTCCCGCTGTGCTCCTGCTACATTACAAGGGATAACTTATTAGCCCAGTGTTTCCTGACAGGCCAAAACCTATTTTGTCTTTGCTACAGCGGCTAGAGAAGAAGCCGTTATTAGGCTGAAAACTCCATCAGTGTCAAACTAACTGTAAACACAATCTGATAAAAAATTATGAATGTTACCTAAACGATTTTCATAGAAATACACTTTTACAATAAAGTATTGTCTTCTGTTGATGCCACCAAACAAAGGGGCTCTTGTATATCGTGCAGCCTTGACAGCAAGACAAAGTATTTGAGTGTAGGAGTATTTTTCCCTGCTTTTCTTTTAATAACAAAGAAAAACAGGCAAAAATGGGCCATTGTATTAAGCTGGATCAAACAGCAAAAAATGCCATAGTCTCTCATTATTAATGCTAAGATTCGCAGGAGAGTCAGAAAAACAGGAACACTTTACAATAAGGTCCTATTAATGCATGAACTTACAATAAAAATGAGCAATATATTTCTCACTGTATTTATTCATCTTGTTAACGTTAATTAATAAAAAATACAACTTCATTGTTATTTCATGCTAGCTCTGGTCCATTAAATATTATTAACAGATAGAACCTTTCGAAAAAGTACGTTTATTTTGAATTTAATGATCAGAGGACGCAGTGAGGGAATGTGGATACGTTCTTGGAAAAAGTGACAGTATTGAAGTGTTTTGAAAAGATTTTTGAATGTTGATCCAGGTTTTGATTGGTTAATGGCACATTTATGCACTGCAGTGCTACATACTATACTTTCTCCACTGTATTTACATCACAATAGCAGCACCAGGGCTTTAAATCCTAAGGTTAAAGGGGATTATGAACCCCTTTCAAATAAAAAATATAAAAATGTTGCTCAACACAGCTTTAAACTGAAATCAAACAGTTAATTGTTAAGGTTAAGCAGCATGAATAGCAGGTGCTGCTCACACGGTGGTACGGTTCCAAGAACTGGTGTCACTGCAACAATTCATGAAAACGAAAGCATATTAAAGCAAGTTTATTCATGCAAGCACGGTGTGTAGGTCAAATGTCTCCCATGAGATTTACCAAATAAGTGATGTGAGATGTTTGTGCATGTGAATAAGGGCCAAGAATTTATATTGTCTACAATCACTGAGACTATTCGGTATCTTAGCAATGGCTCACTTATTCAACAATGGTAAAGCTGCTAATATCAAACTCAATCAGTCATGTGTTGATAAAGCAACGAAAGCAGGTTCTGACAGAGATGTAGGAAAAATATTCTTATTTCCTCATATTTATATCACTACAGAAAAGGCCTTATCTACTGCATTATCCCTGCTATAGAGGTGTTAGTGAGGAGAACTTCAAAACATGGCTTTGAACTGTCCACTGCTTACATTCCTCATTAATCACAGCTGGAGCACTGAATTAACTTATTAACTTCCTTAAATAATTATCAAGAAATACTTCAGCCATTCGAAACCAGTGTGACCTTATATATTCTTTTTTTAACTCAATATATTTTTATTTTACTACATAGCGTAACTCAAAATGTTCAAATATTAGGGAATTCAATGATCTGGCAGATATTTCGTCTATTAGTAGGCCTACAAAATAAACGTTGAAATGGTGAATTGCTCTGCATTTAACGAATTTTGATGTTGCATTTAACGAAAGGGGGCGATGACGTAGCGCAAAGTAAAAATAAATAAATAAATAAAAACATATGTGGCCCATTCACGTATTTGTCGGACCATAAACAAGCCTGCCCGCGCTACTACTACAACTATTAGAATACTGGGTTCACACACAGATAGTGTTTTGGTCGCGAGACAGGTCAGTGGAAGAGTTTTTT
This sequence comes from Ptychobarbus kaznakovi, assembly GCA_027422405.1. Taxonomy (NCBI): domain Eukaryota; kingdom Metazoa; phylum Chordata; class Actinopteri; order Cypriniformes; family Cyprinidae; genus Ptychobarbus; species Ptychobarbus kaznakovi. The sequence continues at coordinate 13,418,286 of CM049797.1, forward strand.
TTTTTTTTCAGTGCAGTGTTTTAGAATGATGTATTAAGCGTGGAGAAGCTGCTATAAAAGACGAGAGCGCAGCATTCAGATTCAAAGACATCCGTAGCGCATTTACTTTGAAATACAATGGAAAATACCGCAGTGGAATGAAAAATGCGTTCTGAGTGAATGACCCTACTAAAAGGCAAATACAGATGGCAGAGTATAATAAAACAAAATCACATCAAATTCGAAAATCTGACATGTTTTAGGGCAGCAGTTTTACCACAAATACGGGCCGCTGCTGGCCAAATGGGTGCCCTAAGCAGAATTGTATTGTTGTGCCCCTCCCCAAAATATTATGGAAGTAAAAAAAAAAAAGCTAAGGGTCAAAATAGACATATAATAAAATATAAAAGTAAACAAATAAATAAATTGTAATTAAATTGAATTATTTACAAATTACAATTACAGTTACCACCTATGGCTATGATTTTTGTCCAAAGCATCAGAAATCACACAAAAGAAAATTAAGCAGCTTTACTACGATAAAACCATGGTTAATTTTAAGGGTTGTGATGTTCACATGGTTTTCTTGAAGAAATTATAGAGGCTGTAGCATTTCTATTGCAAAAAGGTGGCCAAAAATAAAAGATTAAGTGGATATTTTAATTAAATATTTGGTCGATATTAAAGGACTTGATCGTCCTGTAACTGTAACAGCAGCAATTACCAGGCCTTTGGTGCCAGGGAAGCTTTGCAGGATTTGTAATAATATGTAGCCTAATGTACATAAATTGTATATTTTGTATTAGCTTTATGTATTTTAACAGTGTTATGCAATGAAACCATATGATTATAAGTAATTAACCGATCATTATTGCCTCATTGTTTTATATAATGTTTTATAAGTCATTTTAAAGGCTATTGTTTGCTTAGGTCTGTTTTTATAACCACAAAAAAAAAAAAAAACATCTCAATATTTTTTGTAAATTATTATTTGAAGTAACAAAACCACGGTTAATTTGTGGTTACCATGGCTACAAGAACATGGAAACTCAAAGAGAATATTAAGGCAGATGCTGATGGTGAAATTATTAGACATTATTAACGTCAACAGCCAAAAAAGTTTCACAGGATTATGAACGTACATGAAATGATGCACGGGCTTCATCTTGGGCTTTTTCCTTTTTCCTTTCTGGGCCCTGGACTGCTGATGGCTTTTCCCGGGCATAGTTTTCGATCATTTATGATAATTTGCATTCAGCCGCAAATATGACGTGAGGGCGGGCGCGAGCGCAGATGCGGGAAGGGCACGTCACATGTGCTTCGCTACTGCGTTCATTTTTTATCATTATATATAGGCTATCTGTTCATGTTTATATTTTTATTTATGTATACCCTGTATATTAATATAGAACGAATTTAATAAGGGTAAAAAATATTTTTTGAGCAACTGGGATTGTGCCCCCCTGGAGTTGGTGCCCTATGCAAACTGCATACTCTGCTTAGGGAGCGGCGGTACACCACCACAACCACCAGAAATACTCAATTGTGTCTGTTTTACAATGAAACACAAGCTTATTGTGACCGATTCCCTGACATAACACATATTGCGGCCCATTTACAGATGCATCATTTTAGGTTTAACAAATTGAACTGCATCAAAACAATACAGCAAAATAATCAACTAACTACGATAATCTAGCCCTCTATTAAACATTCAAAAATTATTTTATCATACCTTTAGCTTAGTCAGTAGTGCTGCATAATGCCTGCGTTTAGTTGAACCGCTTGCTCGGGAAGTTTGTGTGTCAGATGTAATTAAAATGCGACTTTGTGAAACAGACTGTCCTAAATTTTTCTATAGTAGATCATATTAATGCTAGAAAGCCTATTCGTTTGGCAACTGTGTTTTTTAAATAAACCATTATATTTCATAAATAAAATCTATTTTCACACTCATCTTGTGTGAGGGGCGGGATAGTCCGAGTGAGGGGGCGACGCCCCCTCACGCCCCCCCGTGGCGCCGGCCCTGTACTTATGACTGGTTTTGTGGTCCGTTCATTTTAAAGAAAGACAGCACTAGCGCACGTTTAAAGCAAAACATTAACACAATAGGCTTGGCTGTTTTAAAACAAACAATAGAAAATGATTTGGGCTTTTTGTGATTAACAGATGTTAGTAGAACACGTTCTTGTAATGAACTACACGTGTGGTTACTGGGCTGGACTTGACTACAAATCATTGCATACTGCTAAAAAAGTGATGTGAAAGGATTGCAGATGATTCTTGGTTTGGTATTTTATTATCTAATAATGCAATGAAGTTCAAACATTTTAAATGTGACTTACAGTAGGTGGCTATGATGCTCTCAGAGCAATATTTTACTGAACAATACCAACCTGATGCGGAAGGGGGCGTCGTGACGTCACAGCACGGCGAGAGTCAAACCTCTCTTCTGACCAGTTTCCAATCAGGGTGGCGTTTGAATAAGAGTCTTCATTCGTTGAACATCGCCAGCCGTACTGACCAAATTTCTCCTCGTCGGTAAAATCATACCAGACCTCAGCTTGCCCAGACGCCCGAAGCATGTGATGAAACGGAGGGTCCTTTGTCACCCAAGAAAACTCCTTGCGTTTATTGGACATCGTGCCACTAAATCTTGTCATGGAAAAATATAACTTTTTTTTTTTTTACAAACTGCAACAGCAATAATATACAAAATACACGATAAATATTCCAATATTTTGTTAAAATTTAACCAATGTTATTTTTTCCGCAAAAACAAATGAGTTATTATGGAGCAGGCCGTCGTGCGGTCGATCGCATGTGCTTTCGCAAAGTTACAACCCTTTTTTATAATTTAAAGTATTATTTGTTATCTTTAACTATTTTACGTTTTTTAATAATAAATAATACATTCTCAAATAACGTTACATGATTTTTGCAAATGCTTATGCAATAATTTTCATCAGACAATAGCTTCACCCTAGACCACACATTTAAATATTTGTGATAGTCGCCTATAAGCTACATAGTCGCCCATATCAGTACAGCCCTTTACATTTTATTTACCCAGTTTGAAGTTAAATTATTTTATTTGATTGTAAACACGCTCTCACCTTGAATGCCAGTAGACGCGACCCACGCGCTGTCTTTGGTCTCCATGGAAATGCGCATGACGCAACTCGGCTAGAAACCGAATACTGCTGACGTCGCGTGAAGATAATAAAGGCAGATGCAATCATGCATCACGTGATACAAACAAACAGTCATCACATGCAAGAGCAGCAGCTCAGCTTTATTCAAACTATTGCATCAACAAGCATTTACAGTCTACGGTCACATGTTTTCCTCTTCTGAATTGTAAGCAATCTTTAAGTTGAGTTGGGTACTAGAAATAATCAATGTAGTGAGTGACACACTATAAAGTGCAGAGTGGAATTAAAAATCATGTTCCAGCTGAGACACAGTCCTAATAGCAGTAAAAGTCCCATTTCTGAAAAAAAAGAATATAATTAATGACATGCATTTGTCAGTGCATCAGTTTGTTTATCATAAACAAAAGATTGAGATACATACATCGGTCTTGACCTCAACCTCAGCAGGCATTAAGGCACGCGTCTCTTCAACAACACTGCTGGGGAAATATCCCAGACGAGCTTCCTGGTCTCCATAATATGACCCTTGCACCTTCACAAACAGTTATCTTCAGTTATACTTCGTGACTTCAGTGTCAGAGGGGAAAGCATTTGTTTTTTTGCACACTTTGTCAATACAAGAAAATCATGGAAGTTTTAATGATTAAATTATTGCATGTTTGCAATTGAGTTCAGACAGTAATACAGTAGACACTTACACTGCCAGCCCAAAAGAGGTTCCCACGGTCTTTCAGCATGGCGTACACATAGACAGACTGGCCTTGGTGGATGTGAATGAAGCGACAGTCTTGTGGGTAATAATCCTGCAGAGCTCTAGCGATGAGAATGGGATCTGTGGGTTCAGACGGGTATTAAAACTGTTTTATCATCACATTTAAAGTGTTTTTAGCATTATATCCTATAGAAAAAAGACAAAATAATGTCCATGTTGTTTGTCAACTAGTAAGGCAAGTGCTTTTTTAACCAAACTCTTTTATAATATAAAAATAGACTGATTCATCAAATTCATATTAATATTTTTAACAGTATTTATATTTCTAACATTGTTAGTTTATCTTAGCTCAAGTCCAATAAATAATAATTACAACTTTTGATTTAATAATGCATTAAAACATTTGAAATTAACATTTAATAACGTATTTTCATTGTTAATTGGTGTTATCTAATGTACTGTAATAATGTTAACAAATGGAACGTTATAAAGTGTTAACAAAATGATGTATGTTGAAATGCAACATACTTTAAATGCAAAAGAAGGCACTAAAAGAAAAAACTATCCTAAAGTGTATATCTGAAATAAAATCAGCTGGTTTGCATTACTCACAGCTACACTCTGAATCGGCGCACAGCTTCTTGTCCGAGAGTTTTGGCATCTGCCTGCCAGCCTGAGTGTTCAGTGGCAGGAGGCCACACAGCACCAGGAGAAGGGTCCAGTTAGCGCCGTGTTTCTCCATCTCTGTGTGTCTGATTCTTAGTTTGTTTCAACACGACTAAAGCTCAAGTGGGAGGGGCATGTTGAGGCCAAGCTCCTCCCATTTTCAGAAAGTAGACATATAATCCATATAATAACAGGAATAATTGCAGTAACACTCCACTCAAATGAAGTGTATTTACTTATATAGAACAGAAGTAATTCGATTTATTTTTCTCTCAACCATTTAAGGACAAAATCCGACTACTATTGTGAACATAATTATCTAGTATATGATTCACTGACTGTCTTTTTTGTATTTCATTCAAAATTCCTTTTTATTTGTGTAGGTTTTTCTTGTGTTACAGCTGTACGCCAGATTCAGAGCAGAGCTCTATAGCTTCATTCAGGGTCTGTAAGAGGAAAAGATGAAATCATGAAAACAGGAAGTATTGCTGCAAGTTTCACAGACTCTCACTTGTGTAGATATTACTAATCCTCTCTGAATCCACACACTGTTCATTATTACCACGGTAAGGGACACAGCCAGGCCACAGGTCCCATAGCACCTAGTTGCTGAGGCCGAGGCCTTTGCCAGGGGTTGAACAACCCGTCCTTTCACAGCAGCAAAAATAAACACTCACTTTGGTTCAGAGGACTCCTTATGGTCTCTCGGAGCCACTTCCATATTTGGATCACCTTGAAATATCACAAACAGTCCAACAAAACTAATCGTACGTTGTAAATCCAGAACCTTACTAAGTGAAATCGTGATCTCCAGTTATCGATCTATCAGGAGGAAGCTGGTTCCTGTGACTAGAATCTGCTCTTTCCACAGTGGCCTATGGGTTACTTTAACCACAAAGAGGCAGCACTGAGCAGGTGACCTAACAGCCCCTGAACCGGTTCTTTTATGGTGAGAAAGGGTTTGCATTACATCTGACACTGTGGAAATTATGAATACTTTACTATAAAACATTTTAGAGAGAATTATAAAATGATCTTTGAACACTCATGTTGGAGTTCTAAAATTGTAGAGAGTTTTAATACAGAATTCTAAGCACAATCCTTTGTCGTGTCATTCCTTTAATATGTAATAATTAATTAATTATATTTTCAATGCTCGATATAAAGGTATTTAGGATAGAGTGATGGCATAAAAGAAAATGGAGAGAGAATTATTTTTAAAACATTTTCATAATAGATGTTTATTTTTTATTTAAGACTGAAAACTAAAATAAGACAGAAAAGTTCACAGGAAAGTTTCTCATGAAAGTAAATGGAGATTTAAGTCTGTAACACAGTCCAGAGTTGTCTTTTTCACTGTGCTTTATTGGTGTTCATTGTTTCGGTGTATTGATAAAATTCAGATTTTTATTGTATATAGATTTTGATGTTGCTAAATTTATGTAATTTAATATTCACCAAAATAATTGTAAAAATAATTGTTTATCATTTATATTCCAAAGTTAGTAAATTAGGCAATTTTTTTGTTTCTTCATTTTATAAAAAAAGTACAAATCAGAAGCAGAAAGAAATGTAATATCTAATATTAATAAAATGTAATATACAAACATTTTACAGATATTATTCAGTGACAAGTCTAACAACTTATTGATCTCAGAAAAAATGATAGAGAGTAAATGGGCAAGACTAAAAGACAGATGTAAAAACTTAACCAACCAAACGCATACAAAGGCATAGAAAACAACAAATGAACAAATAAATAAATAAATCATACTGTTTTTTAATATATATTTACAATTATACCAGAGGGTACATTAGAATAAACAGAAAAACAAACAAATAAATATAATTATGGTTAAATTATATACAACAATAACATGTTTACAAAAATACATTTTACAGCTTTCAGATTTTTGGAACGTATTGTTTTTGGTATTGTTGAACTTCTGCCTTCAAAATTCAAAACAATGATTTAATTCCCCCGTGTTTATATTTATGAATAAATAATATTCTATCAGTGACTGTATCTCACCTGAACGCCTGACGTCAGCGTCACCGGCCCTGTTTTGTGTGTTTGGGCTCCTCCCACTGAGCTGATGACGCCATGAGAAGGTGTGGCTTAATTAGCTGTACAGCAGCGCTTCCAAGGCGACGAGAAGTACCTCCCTGTCACCTTTCATGCTAAGTTTGGAGCAGGAACTTCCCAGGTAGGAAAACAAAGCATTACTTGTTCTAAATAGTCCATAGGAACATTAATACTACTAAAATGCACTTTCTTACCGACTTTACAAGAAAATAATTTTGAATATAAAACATTAATTTAAGTTCTTAAGTCTTTTAATTTAGCCTTTATCTGCTGTGAAGTTGATACGAACAGTTTGGGCTGTTTTATTTACACTACATTAGACTAATGTAGTAGATTCAATGCCATTAAATACCACATCATGTTAATAATAAATAATTCAGCCAGAGATTTTGGTTTACATCCATTTATATCATCCTGTGCCTGGGTTTCCTCCATTATGATCCATAGACAGGAAAGCTATTCCTGTTTTATTCCAAGAAAACATGTTACTTCTATGCTAAATAAAAAAGTGGTGAAATATCAGCGTTAAGGAAGTTACCTGTGCTCTTTAAAACCTGTTTAGTCGATCGTAAGGGGTGTAGTCACTGGGCCACTGAGGAGTCTTGAATGACTTCTGGAATGTGAGAGAAACACTGAGACTTTGTTGTGTTGCTCATGTCCACAAAAGAAGCTCCTACACAATAATAGAAATGCCCAAAGGTAGAAATTGATAATGTGGTGTTTGGATACACATACGGGACGAAATCCAAGCTCTTTACAGTCCAGGAGGATTAGATATTATAAATGAATACACCTGCCAGTTTTGTGTCATAATTTTCAGGGTGAGTTCCAACACAATTGTCACCTGTTCCAACACGTTTCTGTCCATAGGGAGATTTATAAGGAAGACTTAAGACAAAGCAAACAATAAATCAACTGATGATTACACCCTTGGAGGAACCTTCAGCGTCAATACACCCTACATGTGATACACACAAGGGTTGATCATCTTTTGAAGGATATACAAAACCAAGAGGTGTCAGGTTCGGCGTTTTCTTGAAAATCCAGTCTAGACTACAACATTGGACATTTAGATTGGGAAGGATGCAGATGAACAACTTTTGACTATCAGGACGGTTACTTGGAGTCCTGCTTAGCTGTGAACTTGAGGGACGGACCAATGTTTTCATCCGAGAACCTAACCCTCTCCCATCCTGGAGGATTCTTTCTTCCCCTTCTCTTTGTCACATTCTTCCTCCGGTCACCGGATCATGGCTCCAATGGGAGCAGGTGATCTTCTCGCCTCACCCCAGGATGACAGCAGTCCTACGCTGCTAGAAAAGGACCTGATCTTGGCTGCTGAGGTGGGCCAAGCTTTGCTGGAGAAAAACGAGGAGCTGGCTGCTCAGATAGAGCAGATGGAAAGGGAGATGGAGGTATGAATGAAAATGAGTGCTCGGAAAGGCCTGTTCACACCACAAACGTTAACTATAAAGTTGTATTAATCCTTCAAATTCTATGAGAATAGCTGTAGTCCACACCCTAATTATAACAACACAGAGGAACGATATTGCTAGAATCACTTTCACAACAATTTTTTTCAGCTGAGAAATTAAAAATATTAACAGCCAATCCAGGTGAATCCACCTGATTTTAACAAGCTCAAGCATTTAAAACAGCAGACGACGTACAGTATCTGCAGTGCATGCTTATAATTAACAGAACATTATTGTCTGCTGGTGTGTACATTAATATAGTTATCTTGATTGTTCTTGGTGCGAATGGGCCTTAACTCTGTAAAGTAACACATTTATACAATATGTTAACAGTTGTTTACACCATTTTGATTCACCAGTCTGATTTCTTGTTTGGTTAACAATCTAAACTCTTTTGTTTAGCAAACGTTTTAGAATTCAATTAAAATATTATTTATTGTCCAGCAGAGAAATTGGTCTCTATGGTGCTGTACACATAAACAATACATTGTTACTTCTTCAAATCTATTAATATATTCTATAAATAATAACTGCATATTAAACATCTATCACAATAAAAATAAAATGCCTAATAGAATGCATTGCAAACCATCACAAAACATTACAAAAAAACTTTTAAAACATTATAACCCATCAAATGTCTACAATTACAACCATATAGCAAATGGCTGAATGTGCCAATTTTACCTTGTTATTTAATATTGTAATGGAATTTTTTTAATGTTTTTATAGATTAGCTTTACACCAACATTCATTTTTTAAATATTTAAGATTAAAATTAATACTTTTATTCAGTAAGGACACATTAAGTGATCGAAAATTACAGTGAAGATTTTATTTCAAACAAATGCTGTTCTTTTAAACATCCTATATATTAAATAAATAATAATAATAATAATCATTATTTGCACAAAAAAATATTAAGCAGCACTGATCAGCAGTGCAATGTTTTCCACACTGATAATAAGCAAGCAGCAAATCATCATATTAGAATAATTTCTAAAGGATCATGTGACACTGAAGTCTGGAGTAATGATGACCGCTGAAAATTCAGCTTGGCTCACTCTGGAATAAATTACATTTAAAATATTTTGGAAATGAGAAACCATTATTGCAAATTGTAATAATAATTCACAATATTGCTGGTTTTATTGTATTTAGATAAAATTAATTCAGCCTTGGTGAGCAATAGGAGAAACAAAATTGAACGGTAGTGTAAAAAATTCTTAAGATGCTGAAAACTACACAGTGGTAAACATCTACTAGAGGGCTTGCCAAGAAATTACAATAAATAGGCAAACACGCAAACATTGATTTTGAGTGTTTATATCTCCTGCATAGTGACATTATGTTGCATAAGATGCTGCAACAGTTTATGTTGACCCTTCATTTAGAGAGAGTTTGTGGTCTCTCAAATAGTGCCAAAAACCTGAATGATAGAACCTGTTATAAAGGTTACTTTATACCCATTACACCACCTTCAAAAACACCACCTAGAACTCTCAAAATAAACATTTCACCATAAAAGGCCCATTTAGGTTTAAATCAAACCTATTAACATCATGAAAGAACTCTTTCAAAGTGTGTGAATTACAGACAAAGTTTGTTTGTCTCCGTACAACAGGCTACGCAGCAGGAGAAACACTTGCTGCAGCGACGTCTGGAGGTGCGGGACCTCGAGGCAGATCAGCGGGAAGCCGAACTGCAGGCTGACATCACAGCGTTGCATGCGCAGTTGGAACAAAAACACGTTCAGAGTCGTGACCGGCGTCGTGAGGAGAGTGAGCAACTGACTCAGCTGTCCAACCACAACCAAAAACTTGTGGAACAGCTGGCAGAGGTGACCAATCAGAAGCTTTAAGTCCCCTGCTTCCTGCTTTTTTACAGGTTCTTGCAAATCTTTTCAGAGGCATCCAGATGCATGTGGATAAACATGTCTAGTGACGTAGTAACACTGTAACAGTTGTATACAGGGCTGGAATGAAGATCAGCAGGTTTAGGTGTCTGTCTGATGTCAGAAGCAGTCCTAGAAATACATATCTAAACATTTCTCTCTCTTTTTTTTCTTCTAGGCAGTGACCTTAGAGCATACTTTGCGTACTGAGCTTCGTTCTTTGAGGGAAGAAATGGAGGATACAAGTTTTAGAAAATCCATAAGCTCTGCTAGACTGGACAGTCTGCAAGCAGAGGTATACACAAAATTAGTGATCCATTCCAAAGTAGAATTAGACCTATAAATTGGCCAGGCCAATTAATCTTCTGATATTTTGACCTCATCAACTTTGATTTATAGCAGAATAATCAGAAAGTACACTATGTTGATTCACTGTTTTTATCTGTTATTTTTCACTACTGATCCTGTATCATAGAACATGGTTTTGAAAGAGCGCTATGCTCATATGGATGAAAGATTGAAGTCAACTCAAGAAGACAACCACCGGCTGAGATCTGAGAGGGATGGATTGAGAGAGAGGGTGACTGAGCTGCAGGCCAGTCTAAAAGATAAAGAAACTGAGGTGAGGAAGATGTGCCAGATGATAGAATTTGGGTAGGAACGTACATAGTAGATGGGGAGCAAATCTCTATGTAGGATAGATATATCATATAAATAGTGTATACAATTAGAATTTACACCCTACATTCAACATAATACTTGATTTGTAGCATTTAGTGATGTGAAGCTGCACCAGGGCTCATCCTAATCTTCAAACTCAAACACTACAGTACTGTTGGTCCATTTCACACTTTTGAGAGAAATTCATATTATGAAATATCAGCCATTAACACCCTGAAAAAAATGCATCAGTGTTCCACAAAAATATTAAGCAGCATAACTGTTAATAAAATAATCACATACATAACCCAATAAAATGCATTGTAAAACATCGAAATTGATCAAAAGAGTCAGTAAAGACATTTGTTACCAAAAAAAAAAAAAACTTTTGGATAAATGTTTTTCCAAAAATCTTGAAGAAATGTATGACTGGTAAAAGTATTGAGCAGCGTGACATTTTTCAACAATAAGAAATGTTTCTTTAGCACCAAATCAGTCTATTTTGATCAATTAAATGCAGCCTTGCTGAGCATAAGACACCTTTCAAAACATAAAAAACAAAAACCACACTGTATGTTGCTTGCAAAATATTCTATATAGTCAGAATACATGGATATTTTTAAATGGCTGTCAGTGGAAAAAGATGCTGTGGTTATGACCAGCAGCTGCTAACTAGACTTTGCTAACCTTCTAAACATTGAGTCTTTAACCTTTACAATTAATAGATCTGCGGCTTCTAGCATCTTCTTCCTTTGCTGTTTGCTGCATGCACAAATACAATGGCTTAGTTGGAAAAAAAGAGTATTGTTTTTGTACTTTAAAAAAAAGATTGTTTCACTTTGATTAATATATATATATATATATATATATATATATATATATATATAGTTCAAAACAGACAATTCTGTTCTGAGAGGCATTATGGGAACAGATGCACACTTTTAAAATACACTGAGTATAGTGTACCATATGGCCACCGTGACATACTATTTTCAAAATACTATGATTTGAGGCAAACTAAATCTAATCTTGCATACTATTGGTCCTAAATAGTACGAGAATTGGGAATTGGGCTGCCTAGGTTTCAGGTTCAGGTTTGGCTGGTTAGAGTCCATTCATCCCTAGAGAGTTTCAGTCTGGCTGTCTCTGGCTCTTTCACAGCTGGAACAGGAGCACAGCACAGTGTTTCAGCTGCGCACAGTCAACCGAACCCTACAGCAAAGGGTTCAAGCCTTTGGAGAAGAGGCCAGTCTGGGGGAGGCTACCTGCTTCCCTATGTCACTTCAGAGTGAGATCCAACAGTCTCAGGTAGCGCTTAACCCCTGCTTAGTGAAAAGATAGGTGTGCATTGCTTCAAATTAGCTTGTAGCAAATAATTACTACACTGCAAGTGACATAAATTGACTATGAAACGTCTTTGGGTTTTAAGTAAGTGCTTGTTTTTCTCCTCGCATAGCTTTTTTTTCTCACCACACTTTCTATTTCTGCTGACTGGTAGTTTTCATTCTGATCTCAAACAGGCCAAAGAAACGATTTTGGCCCATTCAGCCATTTTGCAAGAAAAAGAAGAAGAAATTCAGAGGTTACAGAAAGAGGTTAGCCACATGATGCAATTACATCATAATAGCATGCATATAGACTGAGTATCTTCATCTAAGGTGATATCCGATGTGTTGTTCTTTCATCAGCTACAGTCTAGAGAATCTGAATTAGAAGGACTGAGGGAGGAGGTGAAGCCATTTCGTAACAGTCCCGGCAAACCTACTTACAGGTGAGAATTGGATCAAAAGGCTTTTCAACCTCTTCCCTTTTGTTCTCTGTATGTCATATTTAATGCCAGAGATAATGATATGTGATGAATGGGGGATATTTTGCATAATAGTCTGAGGGTAGCTTGAAACTGTCTATTGTTTTATCCAACCCAATCTTTTTTCCTTATTACCCATAGTGCCTTGCATGAGGAGATCATTTTGGCCCGACAAGAACGTGATGCACTCAACCAGCAGCTTCTGAACACTATCAGACACAAGGTGGCACTATCTCAGGAAGTTGAGACTTGGCAGGTTGGTAACTTGTAATTGATTTCTAATCCTGTACTACTACAGGAAGTACTATTCACATTTTTTCCATAAAATGTATATCTACTATGCATTGCACAGAGAGCCATATTTGACATCCTTCTCGAATTCAGAAACACAGTCCTCATTAATGTTTTATAGCCAGGCCAGTATAGTTGTTTGGAGTTCCTCAGAGGTTAGTCTCAGGACCCTTTTAGTTCCTGTAGTGACACACTGTATAGAACACACACTGTTTTATTGTAAATGATAGTTACCCTCCACTATGCATTGCGTGTATTGATTATATATCGAAAATGTAAAAATCTAGTTTTGCTTTCCTTCTGTTTACCAACAAATTTCTGTTCCAGGAGGACATGCGGCAAGTGATATGTCATCAGGTTCAACTCCAACAAAAAGAAAAGGAAAACGACAAAGAACGCACAGGCTTTCAAAGAGGCACTCGCACCACCAAATCACTGCGTGTGCGCGGGGAAGATGGAAGGAAAGGGTTTTTTTCTTCTCTGTTTGGGGGAGACTGACAGGATGACAAATAAGAAGGGACAAGAAGAGACTACAATAATGAGATTGTACTCTCTTTTTTCAAAAAATGTCAAATAATCTTTAAAATCACCCAAATGTGTAAATAGAAAAACAATAGAAAGAAAATATATGTACTACATAGTGGCACTATTGCATATTTATGTTTTTCAATATTTATTTGCAACTTCAAAATCATACATAAAAATAAATGTATAGCATTGACTTTTTTCTTGTCTTTTTATAGGAGGGGTTTATCATTCTTAAACCATAAAAGAAATGGTCTCTTTAGCACCATTAAATGCATCGTTCAGTAAGGCAGTATGCAGCATTACAGTCAGTAACATTTCATGTAAACATAAAACTTTCACACTCTCAGGCTGTCAAATCTTTCAAATACAAGACAGTCCCCCAATATACATAGTGACCCATGATAACAAAATCTTTGGCTATATATTGTAGCACCATTTTATAATAGAACATATTTAGAAAGTGCTTTACAGAAAACAAGTGTTTGTACATAAACACACTGACATACATATGGTAGGATAAGACATGAAAATAAAACCAGCACAGTAAAAATGCGCTAAAACTGTTGTGTTATGAAAAATACATGAATATGTTTATATATTTTGTATCAGTGTGCCAAACATTCTATTTCCATTTTTTTTTCAAATACTGTAATAATTCAGTGAGAATTTTACACAAAGAATCTTACAAACGAGACAAATTATGAACTATCTTACTATCTTAAACTATCCTTGAGTCGGTTTAAAACCACACAAAGAGACAAAAAAGAAAAGAGAAAGAGAGAATTTCATTCAAATAATTGTGGGAACTGAAAAATATACTTTTTAAAGCACTTGTGAGAGGATGCTATAAAGAGATTATGTTTCCAAAAATAATGCCATTGGTAGGTATTACTTTTTTTTACCGTTAACTTCTATTCATATACAATTTAGTAGTTGTTTCCAAGTACTTTTTCATCTTTCATCAGATTTTATATACACAGATTTTCACTGCAGTAGTTTTATATCCCAATTTGTGTAAATTATGGTTTTATAATTATGGTATGGATTTTGCATTACATACAATACATAAGAAAACACTTTGCATTTCAATTGTCCAATATTTGAGGTCAGTCGGGTATTGCACTGTATCTTATATTGCTTCATGTAGCACCTGGAGTCCATTATCAAAGTGTCTGAACTACCATTTATCGATTAGATGGCTGGTCATGTGACGAGTTGCATCACAGTGACACACTGCAGAATGCGTAGCTCCAACTTATTCCTGAAGTAGGCACACTTCCATAGTTCAAAATGTGTTCAACATGACCCACTTATAGTACCTCAACTGGGCAATCAGCAACAAGATGGACATTAACCAGCAATGTTTAGGTCCAAAGTTCCTTCTATTTGACCACAGAATTCAGCTTGAGAGTTTAAACATCATAATATCTGGAAGAGTTCTTGCAGGAGACAACTGTAAATGCTATTGAGATGAAAGGGAATATTAACGCATAGTTCTCTCCAGGCATAACAAACCCCATATTTTGCTTCTATACCAATTGTTATTCCCTCCTGTTATAGATATTATGATCTTCTGCATCAATCATTTTTTTTAGTTTTGCATGTCTACTTGCATGGCTCAGGTGAAATGTAGATACTTTTTTGCTTGAATTTGGTTGCAGACTCCACCTTTGGAAGTAGGTTCAGGATATGTAGATCCTCTTTAAGGGCTTAGTTTAGATAGTAGACATTTGGAAGTTCATAATATACTTGCCAGGTCTTGGTTCATAGCCGCTCTCCGAGTTAGAATAAGGCAAGCAGAAGCTATCCTCCTCCTCCTCAGCAGGCACTTCTCTTTCACAGTCACTGCCAGAACAACAGGAAAGAGTTTCTTCTGCATAATTTCTATCCAACTCTGCATTTACAAACGTGTTCCCAGTAACCGTTTGTAGTATTTTGGATGATCTTGAATTGTTTAAAGTGGCACAGAATGATCCCGATTCAGATTCACTACCTGGATGCATACTGTCTTCCTCCATTTCAGACATTTCATTTTCTTCACTATTTTCTAAATCAGTCCCTAGTGTGTACTTATAAACATGATTTGATGCCTCAGCCTCCTGACCTTGCTCTGGTGGGTTGACGCTGGCGATGGATGGTGTAAGGTTTTCTCTCGGATGATAGAACCTAGAGCCATACTTGGAGTCATCCTCCGATGAAGAAAAATGCGCCGCTGCGTTAATTTCTTTTTTTGGCGAGGTCACTGTAATTGGCTGGAATTCTTCAGGGGTTGGTTTAAGGACCCTTTTATATTCTGGATGAACAATCTGTAAAGGACATACAAACACTGTATTATTGTAAATGATAGTGAATTTCTACAATGCATCGCATTTATTAATTTGACATCATTTTACAAGCTTCCATTAGTTAACTTAAGTTTGAAGCATTAACTAACATTAATAATGAACAGTTGTATTTAAAAAAAATGACTTCGAGACTACTTAAAATAATAGAAAATGTGTAAAAACAAAGTTAGTTTCTAGAAAAGCTCTTGCATCATTTGTTTGCAGATGCCACATGGCTGGATATTTTGTATCTTTGAAATTCATTTTTTTTTTTAAGTTTGACTTGAGGTCTATACACATAATAAATGTATTTTGTATATAAAAATATGAAACATCTTGGAAGGGTCATGTAAAAAAAATCAATCAAATCAAATAATGTTCACAAAATTATTTCAATATAACAACTGATAAACGCAACTTCAATTCTAAAGTCAAATTAGGACATACACAAAGCTTTATGAACTTCAACAAGTATTGAAGAACATACCAAAGTGTTTGGAAAGACGAGATGCTTGATTTGAAACCTCTTGTGGTAAAAACAAAAAAGCACAAAAATCCCAGTTGAGCAAATCATCAGCAGCATGGCCACAATGCACATCACTAGCACAAAGCTTCTAGTAGAATCTATAAGACAATAACATACAAACAAGATCATTGTAAATGGTATAAAGCTTTGCTCACAAAGGCTGCATTCAATTGATCAGAAATACAGCAAAGCAGTGATATTGTGAAAAAATATTTTTAAAATAACTGTTTTCTATTTTTAAATGTTATTTATTTCTGTGACGCAAAGCTGAAGTTTCAGCATCATTACTTCAGTCTTCAGTGTTACATTTCTTCTTATTTTTTATTTTTTTTATAAATGTCAGAAACAGTGCTGCTTTCTAGTTTTGTGGAAATTGTAATTTATTTAATTCAGGAGTTTTTAATGAACAGAAAGCTCAAAAGAGCATTTACTTTATTTGAAATAGAAATCTATTGTTACATTATACATTTTTACTCACCCTTCTCTCTCTCTCTCTCTCTCTCTCTCTCTCTCTCTCTCTCTCTCTCTCTCTCTCTCTCTCTCTCTCTCTCTCTCTCTCTCTCTCTCTCTCTCTCTCTCTCTCTCTCTCTCTCTCTCTCTCTCTCTCTCTCTCTCTCTCTCTCTCTCTCTCTCTCTCTCTCTCTCTCTCTCTCTCTCTCTCTCTCTCTCTCTCACTCTCTCTCTCTCTCTCTCACTATCTCTCTATGGACATACACACTCTGAACAGTGTACAAATAAAAATATATCCATTACCTTTATCTGATAGAAATACACATTTGGTGGTGTTGAAGTTATTGTTCTTGGAGACTCGTTGATGACTGGCAGAAGCACGAACACAATAGTTCTTGCCAGATGGCATATCATCGAAAATGTAGGGAGATTCAGAGGTTGATATCAGTGTAACAAACTACAACAACAAAAAAATAAATTGTTTTCATTAATGCAGTTATGCATGTAGAAATGTCATTGTAATAATCAGTGATTGTACATAACAGAAATATTATGCTTTTACCTTTGATTCCCCTGCAGGACTGCTCTCAAAAAGGTACAGCAGGTATTCCAACGGTTTGATCTCTGGTTTTAAGTCCAGCCAATGACTAAAATTAATTTTAATGGACTTCTGGTCAGTTGAGATTTTTACATTTGGGGGACTCAGGCGTGCTACAGAATAATTCAACAGAAAGTCAAACAGAAGAGCATCATTTAGTTTTGCTGACCAAAACATTACATTAATTCTAAAAGTCTTATATAATGTATTTGATCTTACTGTCTCCATATGGCTGGAAAGACTTCGATGTAGTTGTCCAGTTGGAGCTTGTCCCTTTAAATGTTGTCTTGACTCTCACAAAATAATTCCAGTGAAGCTCATTAGGTTGCCCATCAAAAGTCAGTTCGCATTTCAGTATGGCTGTGTTAGTGCAGTGTGGAGTGCGATTCCACTGTCCTCCAGACCTGCCCAAAAAATGAGTGCAACTTTTTTATAGATCAATTTGACAATTTATTGAATTTTTTTGCAAATGTCTATATGTACATTTTTTGTGCAGTTATAAATTCCAAGGTGTATCTGGTGTCAGGAGGATATCCTTGTCCAGGAAGCCATTCAGCTGTAGACTTAAAATCCAACAATCCCACACTCAGATTCTTAGGAGGAGAAAGAATTGCTAAAAAAAGAAATAAGGAAAATAATAATAATTGTGGCATTAATTACAAAACAAACCAATTAAATGTGAATAAATGCCAAAATACACAAGCCAACATGCATTGACACTAACAGGGTTTGTGCATGCAAAACCACAGTATGTATATGTTTGCATTGTGAGATTAAAAAGGAAGGTTACCATTTGCATTACATATATGCCCTACATCTAATCAACTTTCAAATCACAGTTCAGATGCAGAAACAAAAGTACACTACCTTTAGATGGCGTTAGACATATTTGAAGCAATGTGAACATGCAGGCTAGGAAGCGAGGCATTGTGTCATTAAATCATGTCAAACCTTTAAAAAAGACTGGAAGTTTATCCTTAATCGCCCCTGCAAGACACATAATTACAAAAGATTGCAGATCATATATAACATGAGGTTTAGAGAACAAAAATATAGATGAATAAAAACAGCATTACATAAATAGAAATATGCAAAATAGCATGATTAGTTTGGTGCAAACAATATTTGACTTAAAGGGCCAGAACAAGTTTACAACTATAATATTAGAATCATTAACAATACCAAAAGGAGAAATTAATTCAAATAAAAACAGTAAGTGTTCAGTAAAAGCCTCAGTTATTAATTATGGACAATTGAAGTCCCACTCACCACACTGGAGACATCTCTGTTTCTATAAACAATACACCAGTCCTGAAGACGGCAGATCCACCGTACACCAGCAGCATACTGAGATTGAGTTTAAACAAATGATCCACGACGAATACGACTGCTTTCAAAGCATCACTCATTCACTACAGAGAATGTCTTGAGGGTGCGTCAAGCATTGTTTCCAAGGAATTTCCATTTATTTGTCTACACATTCTTCAGTATTCAGAATGAGAGAACAACTATCTGCTGGTTTGCACTGACAACATATTAAACAAGTCCAGACTTCTTTACTGATCGAAAGGTATATTTGGGACATAAGCCCCTCCCCTGTTACCTGAAACATGAAAACAGGTTGTTCCAGTCTCCAGGATGGAATCTCGTCTGTCGTCCTCATCAATCTCCACCCAGAATGCACCTGTTACAAGCACAATAGCTGATAAAGGTAATTATGTTGCTCTGAACATAGTAAGCAGAAGCTTCATGATATGCATGAACAATATTATTATTCATATATATATTTTTTTCAAATAAATATTGGTTGAACAAGCTTATTTTAACTGTCTTGCAAGTGACCTAACTGCAATTGCAACCTAGGAAATGTTATACTAAATACTTTTATTTATATTTTATAATGCTATAGCTTCTTCTTCCCAGATAAATCAATTTTGTTTTGTTTTTGCATTATAGTGTGTTATTACGGTGTTTTATATTCTTTTCCAGAATTTTCTGCAATTAAATGTAGGCCTACTTATTATCAGGCTTTGGCCATAGGCACAAGTATAGCAGTCATGTTTTTGTATACTAAGTTGTGTTTTTTTTCTTGCATCTATTTAAGCATCTACAGCTTCATATCATACCGTGTTTATTTTTTTTTTTTACCGCTGCTCTATAGAGAGCATCATGACATACTGCATCTCTACATGGTATCTAAGCAGCACTACAGAGGACAGGAGGGCGGTTAAGTGTGTTGTCTCCAGCGCACAAAGGATCATCGGGGCTCAACTCCCAGCGCTGGAGGACATATATAGAACATGGAAGGCAACTAACATCTGTAAGGATGTTACACATCCTGGCCATCACGTTTTGAAAACGCTGCCATCGGGCAGGCATTATAAATCCATCTATGCCCCACACGACTAGATTTAAAAAACATTTCTTCCTTATAGAGCTGTGGCCACTCTCAATCAAATCTGACTCATACACTATAAACAACATATACTGTTTACATACAGTCCAGCACATAAAACAGAGAACAACACTATTGACAATTCTAACTGATGTGTAGTATACTGTTGTTGTTATAAGACACTGCCTCTCGCACTTTTTTTTACTTTAAAGTAGTGCATGCTGCTGCACTTATACTACCATGTATACATTATTTACAATTCATGGGTACTTTTGTACAATATTATAAGTACTGCTCATGCACAGTCTCACTTTATACTTACTGATGTTACACTATTGCTGTTGGTATTTTCATTGTCTTATGTTAGACGTTTTTGTTTATAGTGTTTGTTTCTTATTTAATACTTAATGTCCTTATTGGTATTGATGCTGCTAACAGCACTGTGTTGTAGTTTTTGTACCTCCGGGTGCATACAATGACAATAAAGATTCATCCTTTTGGCCAGAGGAGAACCGTCCCATGGCTGAGCCGTTTTTTTCCCTCTATTTCTCTAATCTGATAGAGTTTGGGTTCCTTGCCATTGTCGCCTTTAGCTTGCTTAGTTGAGACCTAAAATACACTTAATGTTGCTACCTGCCCAATATTCAGTAATATTATCAATATGACTGAACAGACACCATCGAAATGAAAACAAACTGAAATAAGATGGATTATGACACTGTTGTCTTCTATAGAGCTGCTTTACATCTAAATCACATCTGGCAGCATCAACACGTTAACCAACTGAACTGAATAAAAATTGAACTGACTTGAGCTGAGTAACAACAATACTGCCTTCTGCAGAGCTGCTTATAGCTGAAGTGACCTTCTTTCAAAATATAATAACTTGAATTGAACTGAACCAACACTGAACTGACTCAAGCTAAATAATCAAACAATTGTCTTTTATAGCTGCTTTAAAGCAGAATCTTAATTATCTCCATAAGCGAGTTTCCATAACTGATTCAGCTATTTTTACAGTGAAGCTGCTTTGAAAGAATCTGGTGCTATAGAAATAAAGGAGACTTGACTTGCTGCCTCTACATGTTGAGAGACACAAGACTATTGGGGATGGAGTGATAGGGAATGGGAACATGATTTGTAACTTGCAGTCAAGATTTTCTTCCTAAATCATATTTTGTTGGGACTATATAGAGTTCCCTTTAGGAATATCTGTTGGGAATACAGTATCCGTATGCTATGTAAGAATACAGAAATGGTGCATGTGCCTATATAACCTCTATGTCTATAAGTGCTAGTGTTTATCATAAGTTAGTTTGAGGCTTGGAAGGCTACGACCTTTGGAAGTGTGTAGAACTTGTGTAAATGCAATGGAAACCTTAGTTTTTTTTATAAATGACTCTGTATCTATGATAGACTTTCTCATGAACACTCAGCTTCAAAATGTATTACTTATTACAGAGTTTCTATATCATACCATTCAGCTGCAAGACAGGTGCTTGAGAAAACTGACAGAACACATCCATTTACTCACTGCTTTATTTACAGCAGCTCTTTATAATGATATAAGATTTGAAGCCAAACATATCTATACTTCTGACCCAGGTATACAGTCGTGGCATTTGAAAAGTAGCAAAAATAAATGATGAGAGCATGGTAAAAGTTTCCAAGAGCATTTGAATGTGTCCTTCATATAACAAAAATTAAAAACTTGAAATCTGTCAGTTTTAATAAAAATCAACCCTGTAACAAACCCTGGAATCACCCCAAAACAGTCTCATTAATCACATGGCCAGCATACAAACTGCAGCCTAATTTCAAGTGTCACTTCACCTAAGTGTTTAATCTTCAGTATAAACAGTTTAGTAATTTACAGGAATGACAACCGCATTTTACAACGTTAATTTAGTGACAACTGCATTTACCAAAATGACATGCTGTGTGCACAGAACCAAACTGAACAGCTGTTAAAGCCGTATTTATACTTGCATCAGAGATGTGCATCTCTTCTGCGTATGCAGTGCAAGAAATGCACAGGTAAAGAGGTACGAGCCTTGCTCATTTGCACATTACGACACAAATCTTTGTCTCTCCACAGTTGCGCTTAACAATAAAAATAAGACCAAATATCACAACCCGCAATTGCCCACTTTATTCAGTCCACTTACAGTCCTTGATGTGAACAGGGTTTGAGATTCCCTCCCGCATTTACATGTGGTTCTCACTCCTGAAACTTTGCAGTGTGAACATGGCCGATACAATGCAGGCCTGACTCATACCTGCATTCCTGTGAACCAGTGGCTGTTATGCGTCATAAGAACATACAGTATTACTCCACGGCTCTGACTCAGGTCTGACGTTTTGTTTCCTTCAATCTTCATTATGCCAGAGTCCATCCCCCAAGGAGAGTCTTCAAGTTTAGCTTAACAAGCAGAGAAGAGGGTGTTTTGCTTGAATGAGGGGATGATACTTGATAAATTGTGTCTCTTTGCTGATCTTAAATATGTTTGGCTTGATTTGGGAGTGAATTATATTTGGAGTTTGCTACAAAAAATAGATCTTTAATAGAGAAGTCACAAGAAGTTGAAACTACATATTCATTTGTGTGGTCTCCTCCGATAGTTGCAGAAGTTGGAATCTTCTTCTTAAGTAAGAAAATCTTCGAATATTTATCTCAGGTTACTTTGGGGCCAATATAAGACCAAAACATTAAAATCCTTCATACAGGATGGAACCAACATATCCTGGTCTTTTTCAGTCCCCTCATTCCTACTTGCCATGAACTGCATGATTGTCCAGTATGGCAAAGAGGGCTTTGATTAGCTTGCCTGTTCTGTCCATTGTCTGTGGTGGACCAGTGTCTTTGGGCAGACATGAAGGTTGCCTCTTTTCAGTTAGGTTTCGTATCTAACCAACATTGACCCCAAGACCGACCTGTAACTTGTCTGCTCTGTGGTTGACAAAGGCACCCATGATCAATGTGGCAGGAAGGGGGTAAAGCCGCTTTTCCAGAACCCCACCAATGATACAGCGGCTGTCCAACATTCCTAAAAACACCAAAATGATAGACAGAATTTATTAATTAAATATCAATCCTAAATTTAATCATTCTGTTACACACATTGCCCAAGTGAAAAATAAATATACTAAAATGTATTTGAATTTCATAAATACATTTATTTTATGCTAAGTATACAACAAATACATTTACATTTTTATGTACTTAATCAAAATACCCTGCAATCGTACCTTTAGTATTCTAAACTAGAATACTTCAAGTCTGCTAAATTGGAACAACTAATTTTGTACTTAATGCACTTTAATTGTAAGAAAGTAGCGCTGAAGTCAAACTGAAGATATACTGAAGTATTATCTATATTAATATATAATTATTAGTATATAATTATCCATATTAACCAGCTGTTTTAGATGATTCATTAATTAACACCAGTTTAAGAATACCTGTTTGAGCAATTGATGTGTGTCCTGAAGGCGGATGTTTTTGATCTACTTTTAACTATTTTGTAATGACATTAAAGGCTTTTTATCTTACCACGCGAGTGCCTTGGAAGTATTTCGTCTATATATTCTGAAGTATATTTGACTGTGCTAAAGTGGAACTATTGCAAGTATACTTTTGGTACACTTTAAATACCTTGCATTTAAAGACCGATATTATTCGAAGATCATAAAATCCACATCAATAGTGACATTAAAACACATTTTAGGCTTAATATTACAAAATGTGCATTGTGCACAGGTAGTACTCCAAATAAAGTTGAATTATAATGGTTATATCAAACTTAACTACCATTTTTACGCTGACGATACTCAGATTTACATCCACTCAAATCCAGGCAAAGATGTGAATATTTCCCATCTCTCACACTGTCTCTCTGAGATTAAGTTGTGGATGTATGAATTTTTTTAAATGCTTGAATAGTTCCAAAACAGAAGTTATGCTTCTCGGCTCTCCCCATAAATTGCACAACGCAGGATCTTTAGCTTTGTTTGTTGATGGTGTTGCTCTAGAGTTACACAGTAAATAAAAAAATATGGGCGTTAGTTTGGACAGCTTAGAATTTGAGCCTTTTTAGCTGAAGTACTTCGTACTTTCATCTCAGAAATATTGCGCGGATACGATCTATGCTGTCTTTCTCTATTGCTGAAAGGTTAATCAATTATTTTGTCTTTTCTCATCTAGACTATTGTAACGCCCTTCTTATTGGAGTCTCAAAATCTTGTATTAACAAACTTCAACATCTACAAAATTCATCAGCCAGAATTCTGTCTGGGGCTAGGGTTGTTGATCATATAACTCCTGTTTTGGAATTGTTGCGCTGGCTCTCGGTTAGAGTCCGTATTGATTTTAAAGTTCTCATGTTACAAGGCACCGATGGTCTGGCTCCTCAGTATTTGGCCGAGCTTTTAATTCCGTATACACCTAGTCGCAATTTGCGATCTTCTTAGAGTGGTATTCTATTCGTTCCTAAAACACGGATGCGTTCTGGGGATGATCAGCATTTTCATCTTACCCCCCCAAATTGTGGAATTCTCTCCCGGATGACATTAGGGAAGCTAATTCGTTGGGCATTTTTAAATCTCGTCTTAAAACTTTTTATTTTCGTCTTGCTTTTAACTGATTGATATTTAGTATTTTTGTGTTACCTTGGATTGTTGTGTTCCCCTGTGTTGTAAAGCGCTTTGAGAAAGCACTCTTTTAAAGGCGCTATAATAAATCAAATGTATTATTATTATTATATCAGCAGGGCCGCTGCTGGCCAAATGGGTGCCCTAAGCTATTGTTGTGCCCCCTCTCTCAAATATTATGGAAGTAAAAACCAACAAAAAAAACATCTACTATAGGGGTCAAAATAGAACTTTAATAAAATATGAAAGTAACTAAATAAATTGTAATTAAATTGTATCATTTAAAATTACAATTGTAGCTCTAGTCGAGACAGTTACCTGGCTATGATTTTATTAATACAGTTGTCTGATTGGTTTTATAGTCTCAAGCATTCAGAAATCACGCAAAAGAAAATTAGCAGTATTACTACGATACAACCATGGTTAATTTTTGTAAGGGTTGTGATGTCCACATCACAGCGTCCGTGTCATCTATACCAAAATCTATAACAGACATCTACACCAAAAATTAAAGATTAAGTGGATATTTGAATTAATTTGAATTGAAATGTTTTGTCAGTAGCCCATTAAACAAGGATATGATCGTCCTGTAAGTGTAACAACAGCAATTACCGGGCCTTTGGCTCCCTTTGCAGGCATCTGTAATAACATGCAATGTACATACATTTATTTTGTATTGCATTATGTATTTTAACGGTGTTATTCAATAAAACCATATTATTAATTAACCAAACAGTATTGCCTCATTGTTTTATATAAGTGCTAGAAAGCCATCTCTAAGGCTTTTGGACTTCAGCGAACCACAGTCAGAGCCATTATACACAAATGAAGAAAACTTGGAACAGTGGTGAACCTTCCCAGGAGTGGCCGGCCAACCAAAATTACTCCAAGAGCGCAACGACGACTCATCCAGGAGGTCATAAAAAAACCCAGAACAACATCTAAAGAACTGCAGGCCTCACTTGCCTCAATTAAGGCACCCTTGGTAAGATCAAAGAAGGCTGTGAAAATTAATCTGCATTGTTAATCCTTTTAATCTTTTATTTAAAAAAAATCCCCAAATCTAACCTTTCATTGGATAATAAAAATTTTAAATGGGGAAAAACATCATTATGAAATAAATGTTTTTCTCAAATACATGGACACAATTATTGGCACCCCTATAAATTCTTAAAGTAAAATATCTCTGAAGTATATTCTAGGGCTGTGCAATTAATCACATGCGATTCTCATGCGCATCTCGTCAGTAAAGCCGGTTCCGTAATTGGCAGTAAATCTCCATCACCTGCTTTCAAATGGAGCCGCAGTTAATACACAGAGTTAATACATTTGGATGTTGTGGGCCTATATTTCTGCTGGAGATCCTGGACATCTTGTTTAGACACATGGCATCATAGATTCTATCAAATACCAACAGATAAAAAATCAATAAGTGACTGTCTCTGTTAGAAATCTTATAATGGGCCATGATTGGATCTTCCAACCGTACAATAATCCAAACACAAACCTCAAAAACAGCACAAAAATGGGTCACTGGGCACAAAACCAAGCTTCTGCTATGGCCATTCCAGTCCTCTGACCTGAACCCTGTAGAAAATGAGTGGGTGAACTGAAGAGAAGAAGCACCAACATGGAGCTGTGGATCTGAAGGATCTGGAGAGATTCTGGATGAAGGAATGGTCTCTGATCTCTTGTCAGGTGTTCTCTAACCTCATCAGGCATTATAAGAGAAAACTCAGAGCTGTTAAACTGGCAAATGGAGGTTTCAAAAAGTATTGAATAAAAGGGTGCCGTTAATTGTGAGATGAAAGGTCAGATTTTTTTGTGAATTTTTTTAAATAAAATAATTTTCACAGCCTTCTTTGATCATATTTACCAAGGGTGCTGATATTTTTGGCCATGACTGTGTGTATATGTATATGTATGTACATATACATACACACACAGGTGCATCTCAGAAAATTTGAATATCATGGAAAAAGTTATTTTTTGGTATCATTTCAAAAAGTGAAACTTTCATATATTCTAGATTCATGACATGTAAAGTAAAACATTTCAAAAGTTTTTTTTGTTTTAATTTTGATGATTACAGCTCGTGAAAGTAAAAAATCCAGTATCTCAAAATATTAGAATATTCACATTTGAGTTTCATTCGGGTGAGGGGGAACCCCTGGTGTGCTGGGGGCACGTAGACCGGACCACAAGGGCACATTGTGCACACCACAGCGCACAGACTTCTTCAGGAAACCTGCTAGCAAGCCACTTCTGAAACAGAAACCCCGTCAGAAATATCTTACCTGGGCTACGGAGAAAAATAACTGAACTGTTGCTCAGTGGTCCAAAGTCCTCTTTTCAGTTTTTTTTTTTTTGCATTTCACTAGGAGATCAAGGTCTGGAGTCTGGAGGAAGATTGGAGAGGCCAGTGTGAGGTTTCCGAAGTCAGTGATGATTTAGGGTGCCGTGACGTCTGCTGGTGTTGGTCCATTGTGTTTTATCAAGCACAAAGTCCATGCAGCCGTCTACCGGGAGATTTTGGAGCACTTTATGCTTTCATCTGCTGACAAGCTTTATGGAGATGCTGATTTCCTTTTCCAGCAGGACTTTAGCACCTGTCCAGAGTGCCAAAACCACTTCCAAGTGGTTTGCTGACCATGATATTACTGTGCTTGATTAGCCAGCCAACATGCCTGACCTGAACCCCATATGAAATCTATGGGATATTTTCAAGAGAAAGATGAGACGCAGTCGAATCCAACAATCCAGATGAGCTGAAGGCTCAATAGTGCCCAAGCAGTGCCACAGGCTGATCGCTTCCATGCCACACCTCACTGATGCTGGAGCTTGTACTAAAGGAGCCCGAACAAGTATTGAGTGCATAAATTAACATACTTTTCTTTTCAAAAGAACCTGAACTTTTCTGTTTTGAAAATCTTTTTTTGATTGCTCTTAGGAAATATTTTTAAATTTTGAGATACTAAATTTGTGACTCACGAGCTGTAAGCTCTAATCATCAAAATTAAAACAAAAAAACTTTTGAAATGTTGTACTTAACATGTAATGAATCTAGAATATATGAAAGTTTCACTTTTTGATATAAGTCACAAAAAATAACTTTTTCACGATATTCTACATTTTTGAGATGTACCTATGTATGTATGTTTGTATATATATATATATATATATATATATATATATATAAACTTTGCTATGTGTACTGCATTGGGCTAACTGAGACTTGTCATTGCACTTGCATTTCATTGATCTTTTGTTGATTTTGATTGCTTCTATTGTCCTCATTTGTAAGTCACTTTGGATAAAAGCATCTGCTAAATTACTCAATGTAAATGCTTTTATAATGTTACAAAAGATTTTATTTGAAATAAATGCAAATAAGTATATTCGAATATTTCTGAAGGATCATGTGACACAGAACACATTAAGTAATGATGCTTAAAATTCTTTGCCATCATAAAATAAAAAACTATTTCTTTAATTGTATAAATAATTAATATTAATGTTTGTGTTGTGTTTTTGTTCAAACTATGCTGCCTTAATTATGAGACTTCTTTCAAAAGCACTAAAATCTTACTCAGATTTGTGAAGATTAGTGTATAGAATAAGTTACCATTCCTCGCTTGTTTAACTTATTTAAAAATCAGTGACAAAAACAGTGCCAACACACTCGGATTACTTGAGGATTCTAGCGAAACAGACTGCACTATTGCGTAACATACAATCTCATGGTATGTTCATGGTAAGTCTGTTTTGAAGTTTAAGACCCGGTTTCACTGACAGGGCTTAAAACGAAGCCAGGAATAGGCCATAGTTCAATTAGGGCATTTAAGTAATTTTTTTAAACGTACTTAGAAAAAAAAACATTACTGGTGTGCATCTTGAGGCTAAACAAAGGGATTGATATATTTTAAGATCAGTCAGAGAAAGTTTATTTCAGTTGAAACAGCTCAGACTTACATTTTATTCTAGGACTAGGCTTAAGCCATGTCTGTGAAACCGGGGGTAATTGTTATTGCAAAGCCAAGATATATTCTGTGCTGAATTTAGAGGGAAAGTTTGTCATTCTGTAGATTTAAACAAGGTCAAAGATGTTAAACAGAGTGTAGTAAACACTGAGACAGCTCAGAGAGGAATGCAAACTAGCCGATTTCACTTTCCATTTTAAGACATGTTATTTGTCTATGTATATTCTAATGGGATGTTTACTTCCTGAATGCTACTGTTACAGTCTAGAATGGAAAATATGTAAACCAAAACAAATTTCAGTACGAGTGTTTGAGTAAATGGTTAAAATGGGTTTTAAAATAAAGGGTTAAATTCTGCCCGATAAAGAAATTGCGTTTAGGCTGAAATTGAGGGTTTAATAATCTGTTTTGTGACATAATGTTTGGCTTGACGATGCTAAGAATCATAAAGAGCCCCAGACAGTTATTCTGCATGTCAGAATAACTGGGGTCCCATAGAATCAATAAAAAACATGAAAACTGATATCAAAAAATATTTTTCCATTCCAGTGTTTCCAGTGTGGTTACTGCAATTTGTGATACATTGCACAATGAGTGCAATGCCCTCCTTACCTTTGAAGACCATTTTAGCTTCAGGAAGTTCCATCTGGTAACCAAAAGAAAAGGTTGTTTCCTGGGTCCTAGTGCTCGCCTCAAACTCCACTCCCACCTGAATCTGTGGAGATGAATTATAGACTGCAGCATTTTGAAACTATTACTGTGAAACATCATCATATCCTTTAACACCACCATACCTGTTTATTGGCCCTGTGGTAGTAGCTGGCATGTGCACCTCCTTTACCAGCATTCAGTGTCGCAACCCAATTTGGCCCTAAGACAGAAAAGATAGGACATTTGTGTCTCAAGTGCCTTTGAGAAACAGAAGAACATTGTACATACAAATAGAATGAGTGACACTGAAGATGTAACTCTTTAGGATGATTTAAACTAGTGTATAACAAACCGATGACCGCTCTAACCTGAGTACTGGCCTGCCAGGGTGAGTATGCCCCCTTCTTCTGCTCGACCTCGATGGTACACCAGCTCTCCCCCCAGAACCAGCTGCGGGGATACGCTTTGGAGAAAGTGTGCAACCATGATAACTGTCACAAAGAAAAACAAATGCACAAACAGATAACAACATTATAGGTGCAGTATGTGATATTGACTTCAAAATATTGGAGAGCGTTGTTTCTCCAACCCCTTTATACTTAGAACCAACACTCACATGGGTTGCCAGATTGAGGACACGCAACAGAAATGAGCCCAACTGATAATAGAAGGCAACAAGGCTTACACTTTAAGATAATTGCTTTTTAATATGCCGCTGATCATAGAGCTTTTTAGATGGATGCAGAGGCTTTTTTTCTGTCGGGTAGAATCTGCGATCTCTGACCCAGTTAATTTGCTGGCTTGAATGGCTTCAATACGCTGTTTTTTCCACCAACTGGCAACCCGCTGTGTTGAAATACTATTGGCTAAATTGGCAGTGGGTGGACTCACAAGGACCGAAACAAAAACACACATTCCGACACAGAACCAGCATTGCCAAGACCACGGTTTTCCTGTGGAATTGGGCTACTTTAACACTGTTGCAGCGGGTTATTTTTCATGTCCACGGGTTTAAGCGACCCAAATAGCATGATAATTAGCCCCTACAATTAGATTTTTTAACAGGGGAACCCACAAAAGACACGTATCTTACCCCCTGGAATGCAATTTTTACCGGGGGACCCCTCGAAACGCGATTAGGCTACTTTTGGGCTAGTTTTGACTTGAGTAGCAGTTGGGCAGGTTTTGTGGTGAACACCTGGCAACCCTGCACAGAACTCACATTTTGAAGTAGAATAACTTTGGAGAAACAAGCATGTGAACTTAGCATGTTTCTCTGACCTCTGTTATCGTCCTGTTTACAGACTCGGCATGATGTATTTTTCTTTGTCACTGTCCCATACTCCCGAAAATAACAGAAAAATATGTTTAAAAAAATGCAGTACAACGACTGGAGAAATGTAATGTATTTTTGTAAAAAAAATTCTGTTATTTTCAAGAGCTACTGGGACAGCGCTAAACCAGGTGATCGCGATTGACGGTTGGAGCCCACTTCATAAAATCGTATAACAGGACTCCTTTAACAGAAGCTGGCTGACTTATGAAATTTAAAATGAATGCAATGCCACTCAATAAGCATTGTAAATAATAACTTGCAGCCTAAAACAATTTTCCTCAACAGGCAAACAAAACAATTCATCAAAATGGCACACAAAGACAACCAAAGAAAAACCTGTTCTGCCTGGAAGGCATTGCTTTGTTGTAACTAATGCACATTCCTGTGACATCAGTATGTCTTCTGTTTTAATAAGGGACACACGCGATCATACCTGATTCCCTCAGAATGTCAGGGTTGGCCATAGAAACCGCTGCTGTGAAGTCACTACCTCTATACTCCGTCTCAAACTGCCATGTGACAAACTGTGCCTGTTGAGTCTATTAAAGAATAAGCAGTCAGTCCACATTGTGTTCTAAAGTATTTATTTATACTAGTGCAACACTGCATGCCACTGCTACTTACCTGAAATGCAGCTTTAGCTCTTATTTTCTCACTCAGATGGAACAAAGAGTGTGCATTTAAGCTGCCAGAGGAGTCCATTTCCCCAATAAGCATGGGTGAGCCCTTTACACACAGAACATCATTGGATTAAAAGGGAGAAACTATCACATTAAACGTATCCATTACATCTGTGCCCAATTAAACACACTTCAAGTAAATGTGCATTAGGTGAACATTATTGTTTAACTGCCCTGATAGTGCTCCTGAAGATTGGTTTGCCTGCACTGCTTTTGAAATGTGTTCCAAGAAACCTAGTAGCTTATATTGCAGGGTTTTACTATTCAATCATTGCATAAGATGCAGCAGGAGTCATAAGCTATAAATAACTGATGTATATGATTAGGATTATGTTAAATAAGTTACCCAACTCATTATTTGCAATTTGGTTAGAAACGCCTCCAACATCCAAATTATCCAATGTCAAAACAAGTCAATTTCATGTCTACATGACGTGTAGGTATGTTTCCAAAATAACATCCTTTCAAAAACAACATTCCTATCAAACAATCATATTGAAACATTTTTTATTTATTTTATAAAAATTGCTAGTCAACCACTGGAATCCTCCTCACACAATGGACAGACGAACCTGGACTGTGTATTTGTTGGACATTATCTCGATGGAACTCTCAACTTCTCGTATACATGGATCTAATGTGAAAACTGTCCGGTTACTATCATAACCTCGGTTCCTGAGAGCGGAACGAGACATCACGGAGAATTCTCCTTTATGGGAAACTCCTTCCCTCAATACCTCTTTCCTGAAGACCTATTGGCTCACGCAGTCCAAATGACTGGCCAATGTGTGAAGCAGCAAATACGCGCTCGAGAGGAAGTATAAAATGCGGCGCCCGCGACAATTACGTCAGAATCTGATACTGAACGCCGCTTGGCTGGACGAGCAGATATCACGGCGATCACCGTGATGTCTCGTTGCTCTCAGGGAACCGAGGTTACGATAGTAACCGGAGCGTTCCCTCTCGAGCTTCTCACATGACATCACGGAGAATTCTCCGTTATGGGAACGCTATTCAATCCCGCCGTGAAAGAGGCTACGGGCAGCCTGCACCGCGAGGAAGCATTCCCACCAATAACGGCGCTCGTAGGACGGCTCCCAGATGATAGTGGAGATAAGCCAATGAGCGCCCACACCCCAGGCATACTAAATTTGCATATCTGGCAACTGATAACATGGGCTGCGCTGAGAGCAGGGCAGAACACATTCAGCAATAACAGTATACGGGCTGTACAGAGTTAACACTGTGTCGAGCGCATAACTTAACATGACATGTACGCGGCACTGAACTCAGGGCCGACCAAGATAACGACCTCATAGAGGGCTGCATAATGTTACTGTACAAGCAACATCTCCCACAAAGGTAGTACATAAATCAGTTACTCACCGACAGCACTTGGAAGGCTAAGGACTGAACGTCCAGCTTGTAAAACCTGGCGAAGGTATTCTGCGAAGACCAGCGGCTGCCAAGCAATATCTGGGATAGACATACCTCTTGACCACGTCCCAGGAGGAAGCAATAGCCCTCGTTGAATGGCCTCTGATGTGCAGAGGGCATTCCAATCCTTGGCTTGCATATGCCTCCGTGATAGCGTCCACAATCCAGTGTGACATTCTTTGTTTCGACACGGCTAGCCCTCTGTAGCACACCATAGCACACAAAAAGCTGGTCCGACTGCGAAAACTGGCTGAACGGTCAATGTAAATCCTCAGAGCCCTGACGGGGCACACTGCAGTCTGGGCATTCGCACTCTGCGGGGCGATGACTCGCAGCAAGGGCCGGTAGTGAAACCATCTGTGACCTGAATGGGGTAGACAGCGATTTAGGCACGTAAACCAATCTTGGCCGGAGAGTGACACTGCAGTCCGGGGTCCGAAACGAATCCAGTCGTTGCTCACAGAAAAGGCTTGTAAATCCCTATGCGCTTAGCCGAAGCGAGGGCAAGAAGGAGTATAGTTTTAAGCGATAGCTCCTTCAAACTACGGATGTTAGGGGCTCAAATGGTGGCTGAGAGAAGAGCTTTCAATACCACTTACAGGTCCCAGGGCGGAACCGAAGGCGGACGTGGGGGATGTAGTCTTTTTGCCCCTCTAAGAAAAACTCACCACCAGCATGTCTTTATCGAACGATTGCCCGCTCTGCGGGGAACGAAACGCGGTAATGGCCGCCACATAGATTCAGTGTTGAAGGTAACGATCCACTATACAGTCTGTGCTGCAAGAAGCTCAGAACATCCGACACCGTGCAAGTATCCGGGTCGATATGAGCATGACCGCACCATTTCACAAACACTCCCCATTTTGAAGCATATAACATCTCGTAGAAGGTGTTCGCGCTTGTGAGGCCATCTCCTCTGATATCCCTGAAGCGATCACACATGAAGGCTCCATAGTTCCAGGTCGGAGTGCCACACCGAGCCGTCCATCTGGGATAGCATATGTTCCCTGCTGGGGATCGGGGAAGTCTGGGAACCAAGGCTGGTTCGGGGCGATGAGTATCACTGATGCTCGCATAACACCAGTGGCAACATTTCTTGATCGGAGGAATGCATACGGCCTGGCTGCTGGCCAGCGTGATGTCAGCGGGGAGTGAAGAACAGCGGGAAGTGCGCGTTCTCGCTCGTAGCGAACAGCTCCACCTCCGCTCTCCCGTAACGTTAGCGGTTCCAAATCATCCGAACCGACTCGGGGTGCAATCTCCACTCTCCTTGAGCGATCCCCTTCCTCGAAAGCATGTCCGCCCCATCAAGAGACCGGGGATGTGTGCTGCTCTGACTGAAGAGGACGACAGTCCATTGCCTGCTTGCACAGCGCCCTTGAGCGAAATCCCCCTGGTGATTTATATACGAAACCACGGACGTGTTGTCGGTGCAAATCAGTACATGCTGCTGTTCCAGCTGTGGCTGAAAACCCTTTAGAGCTAAGAAGACTGCTTCCAGCTCCAGGCGGTTTTATGTGCCACCGGCTCTGAGATTCCACCACAGACCATAAGCTGCATTCCCTCGCACACTGCTCCCCAGCCGTGAGTCGATGCATCCGTCGTGACCACCACGCGCGACGCTTTCGAGCACAGGGGAACTCCCCGGCTGAAGAGATCTGGGTTGCGTCAGAGCTTCGATGCCGTCGCGGGTGGCCGCGATGCACAAACATCCCGGAGTCCACGCCGTCCACGGGACTCAAGATTCCAGCCATAGCTGCAGCGGGCGCATGTGTGATAATCCCAGATGACATACCGCTGAATCCGAGCAGTCTCTGAAAAACCTTCAACTGAACAGAGCTGCCTTGCCTGAATGGCGCAGGGAAGACAAAATGGCCGCCGCGGGATCTCGCGAGAGGGGGCTCTCATCGCCACGCGATCTCGTAGAGGCGGGCTCTCATCGCCACGCGATCTCGCGAGAGGGCAGGGTCTCATCTCCACGCGATCTCGCGAGAGGCAGGGTCTAAACATACCCCAGATATGTAAATGGACTGGATTGGGGCGAGAATGCTCTTCTGCATGTAACACATAGCCCTAGGGATTCCAAGTGAATAAGCAGCGAGTCTATGTGGCTGATAAGCGTATCCAGGGACTGAGCTAAAATCAGCCAATCGTCCAGATAGTTCAAGGTTCTTTATTATTCGTCACATAGTTGAGGATGCACCTTCCACTCTATCTGAGTGGGGAAGTGCTGCATCGATGCACTTTGAAAAGTGCATGGGGCCAGAGCCAGCCCGTTTACAGGAGAACAGAGTAACTTATTGGTACGCTGTGCTTTTCCTTGACAGCATACCTCAGAAAACCGTCTGATGCGGTGCTATCTGAATGTGAAAGTACGCGTCCTTAAAATCCACAGACGCAAAGCAGTCCCCGGGGCGAATTTGCGCCAGGATCTGCTTTAGCGTTGATATCCTGAACGGACGCTTGCCAAGCGCTCTGTTGATGGGTCTGAGATCTAGAATCGGGCGGAGTCCACCATCTCTTAGGCACCCCAAATAGCGGCTGGACAAAACAGCAGTCCCGCCTGCTCGCTGAGACTTGTTCTATAGCTCCTTCTCCGAGCAGTTTGCATAGCTCTTGTTTAGTATAAGGGCATTTCGAGTCAGTGTTAGAGACTACGCCACGCCATTGAAACGGGGTGGTCTGCGTCTGAACTGAAGGGAGTAACGTTACCCTCGCGCTTATGCAGAGCAACCCGCGTGAGATTCTTGGAATAGTTTCTCACGCGCTCAGGAACTGACACAGCGGCTTTAGCGGCTTGGTCGTTGGGGTCGCCGGCAAGTACTGCACGGCTATAACCCGTGTGGGCAGTGGCTCCGGTCGCTCAGGGGAGGGGCGAGCGGCGTTGTGTTGACTGAGTGAGGAGGAAGAGTTTCTCCTTGTGCAAACGTATGTATTTGATGAACATACGCTATCACACACATTTTACAAATTTGAGACAGCTTGAGGGCTAGCCCACTGGTCGTGGTGCCTCTTTCCGGGTCTCTTACACTTGTCCAAGCAGACCTCGGTCCCGCGGTCAGCTATATTATAACCGCGCGGGAGGCGGCTGTATCTACAGGCTGACTATGCTATACGACCTAGTTGAACACCACTTGTAGGGGCGTAAACAACTGGCGTAATAGACCGGCGAAATCTGGAAGGCTGATAGGATGCGCCCTACAGGCATCAGGTGACTCCTCGCCTTCACGCGCATGGGTCAGGTGACTCCTCGCCTTCGCGCGCTTTTCCGCGCAGGGGTGTCATGTGACTCCTCACCTTCGCAGGCTTTTCCGCACAGGGGTGTCATGTGACTCCTGACTTTCGCGCGCTTCTCCGCGCAGGGGTGTCATGTGACTCCTCACCTTCGTGGGCTTTTCCCGCCAGGGGTGTCATGTGACTCCTGACTTTCGCGCGCTTCCCTCGTAGGGGTGTCAGGTGACTCCTTGCTTTCGCGCGCTCTCTGCCGGGGTGTACTGCATGCACCTCGAGGGCATTATCATGTAATGAGAGGTTGTCCCGTACACACACGACAGCCGCTGATTTAGGGGCTATTATCATGTAAATGAGAGGTTGTCCGTACACAAGACAGCCGCTGATTTAGGGGCTATTATCATGTAAATGAGAGGTTGTCCCGTACACACGACAGCCGCTAATTAGGGGCTATTATCATGTGAATCAGAGAGTGTTCTCCACACACACGACCTCCGCTGATTTAGGGGCTATTATCATGTAAATGAGAGGTTGTCCGTACACACGACAGCCGCTAATTAGGGGCTATTATCATGTGAATCAGAGAGTGTTCTCCACACACACGACATCCGCTGATTAGGGGCTGTATGATGTGAATGAGTGAGGAGCTAAGAGATTGTGCTTTGCAGAGCAGAACGCCGCTCTGAGGCGGGGTCTACATGCTTAGACAGTGGCTCTTCCCGTGCGGCATCCGCGGCGACGTGAGATCCCTTTGCTCCCGCATCTGCCTTCGGCTCTCCGCACCGCCATGGAAGGGGGGCGTGAGAAGCCGGGCTGATGTCCTGTCCTGCAGGTTCGATGGTGAGAGGAATGCGGACATTCAGTCGGCATGAGCTCATCACCTGAGTCCCGAAGGTCCACCGCTGATCAGACGGCAGACGGACTACCTTAAGAAAATGTCATACTCACCTGAACGCTGCAGAGGAGCAGCCATGAGGCCTGCCCTCGAATGAGCGAACCTTAACCGTGAGCTGTAATAGTTTTAAGCCATAACCTAGGTTCAGCAAAGTGAAGAAAAAGATTCTGACGTAATTGTCGCGGGCGCCGCATTTATACTTCCTCTCGAGCGCGTATTTGCATGCTTCGCGACAATTGGCCAGTCATTTGGACTGGCGTGAGCCAATAGGTCTTCAGAAAGGTTGGAGGGAAGGAGTTTCCATAACGGAGAATTCTCCGTGATGTCTCGAGAGGGAAATGTACATTTACATGTACGCATTTAGCAGACGCTTTTATCCAAAGCGACTTACAGTGCATTCAGGTTATAAATTTTTTTTTGTCAATACATGTGTTCCCTGGGAATCGAACCCACAACCTTTGCGCTGCTAACGCAATGCTCTGACCACTGAGCCACAGGAACACCTGTGTTTACATGTATGGCTTTCAGCTTTTAATGTTGTGTCATCTTTTCTAAAACCTGTGTAAAAAATATTTTATTGTTATTTTTTCTCTATTAATATATATATATATAATTTGTTTTAATTTTTTTAGTCTACCAGGGGGTGGGGTGGAAAAAACTGAGAGATTAGGAGGAGTTTCTTCCCCAGGCTATCAGGCTCCTAAACTCAAACTCAGTCTCATAACATCAACATGACTCCGTTTAATAATCAATTAATAATCAGTAAGATATTCATTATTCTCTACCATTCGTATCACTGCTATGTAAATACCCTGTACAGCCTGTTTGCACATTCCTGCTTATATTATTATTTATTAAGTCTACAAAATACTGTCATGCACATTATTTTATTGCACATTTTATTTTATATTTTATTCATTTCTAGTTTTTATACTTACTTTTTATTTTCTACTTCATTTTTTTCATACCTATATTTATGTATATTCTCTTGTGTTTGTGTTTCATATAATTGCACTGTCCATGGAGCAGACCTGACTTACATTTCACTGCTGGTTATATTCAGTATAATTGTGTATATGATGAATACAAATCTTGGATCTTGGATCTAAATTTGCACAGCTGCTTTTTGTTTTATACTACTGTTCCCAGAAGAAAATTCAATAAACGGTTGTAAACACTTTTTTTCAATTAAGTTATTAGTTTGAAATGCATCCCATCTTACACTTTTATACTACTCTACCATTCAAATGTTTGAGTCAGTACTTTTTATTTTTAAGAAAATTTTAATTGGTACTTTTAATAATTGGTACCTTTCATTCACCAAAGGCATTGAGAAAGACACTTATTTCAAAGTAATGCAGTTTTTTTGTTGTTGTTTTACTTTTTATTCATCAAAGAATCCTAAAAAAAGTTTTCATTACAGCTGTTAACTGATAATGATAGGAAATATTTATTGAACAGCAAATCAGCATATTAGGAGGATTTCTGAAGAATCACATGACATTAAAGACTGGAGTAATGAAGCTGAAATGCAGCTTTGCCATCACAGGTATACATTTCATTTTAAAATATTTAAATATAACACAGATATTTTAACTTGTAATAATAGTTCACTTTTTTGACAGTATTTACGTTTTTTTTTCCCATTAAAAAATAAAGCCTCGGTGAGCATAAAATACATATTTCTTATTCTGTTTTTCTTATTGTACTCCTAATTCAAACAAACCCACAGCTAATTTTCCTCGCATTTTATCCCAATTCCAAACTAAATCCATAACAAAAATGCTGAATTTGTCGGTGTGACAGCAGCTTGTAATCTTCCAATGTAGTTTCCAGCATAACTAAGTAAAACTGTCATGCACAAGAATAATAGAATAAAAATATACTCCTTTGCCCAAACATACTGTACTTTTTGGCAATACATTTTGATAAGAATGTTGCTTAGGGCCCTTGACCCCAGCCCGAATGCTACATAAATCCACTTGAAGGGGAATCTATCAGATTCTTACCGTCTCTTTGCTGTCAGTGTCTGATTGTAGGTGTTCAGCGTGAAAGCGATAACTGGAAGGAGCAACAGCACTGAGGTGAAATGTGTGACTGACCTGAGGTGAGAATTAAACCACAAAAGCATTCATTAGTCCGTTGGGAAAACATGCAGTGCTGAATAGTGATACATTTCACTTAAAAGTGAAACTGTCCTAAACAGTGTTATAACTAAACCATGTATGAACAAACCTGGAAAAAACTGCTGAGGGTCTTATTTATCATCAGTTTCACTCCTTCAATCTGCTGTGGAAATACATCTAGACACACAAACAATTGATTGGCATCTAACAGACCATCACTTCTTTTAAGATGTCACACTTAAAATTGGCATATTTGAATGGAATTTATAAAAAATCAACAGAGACCTTTACAGTTGCGATGCAAACCGTCAAAGCTCCCTGGGTTAGGTAGCCGTCCATCTCTCCTATCCCACCGTGACGAGGGTCTATCTTGTGGAAAAGGGGAGTTTTGGCGCCCTGGGCGGGTTGACAAGGCCAGCACACTGCCCATGGGAACCCACAAGCCAAGTGAGAGGACCTGATCTTCTGAACCGTGAGAG
Organism: Ptychobarbus kaznakovi; assembly: GCA_027422405.1. Taxonomy (NCBI): domain Eukaryota; kingdom Metazoa; phylum Chordata; class Actinopteri; order Cypriniformes; family Cyprinidae; genus Ptychobarbus; species Ptychobarbus kaznakovi. Next base: position 13,457,297 of record CM049797.1, read on the forward strand.
ACCAAAGCCATTTGACATGCTTGTGTAGTAATAATAATAATAATACACAGCATTGGATCATGCATCCTTATATATAAAATAAATTACAATATTGGCCATATGATGTACATTTTAGTTCTAAAAGGATACAAGAAATCAAATAATGGGGGGTATACAATTTTTATCTCTGCTAGTACACAAACCAACAATTAATAATTTGCACATGTAACGTTATTAATGAATTTGAACGCGTTATCAGAGATTAATAATTACATCTGAACGATGGTCAATAATCATGCATTTGGAAAATTATACTAGGCTTTAAAAATCTGTCTACTTACTGAATAGCTGTGGGCTGTGCAATTACAGTACGCAACAATGATATCCTGAAATCATACTAAAATACAAGCTTTAGACATGCTGTGACCGCTGGAAGAGAGTAAGGTGAAAGCCAGGGATGCTGAGGGATGTAATGACAACTCAACTACAGACTCTAGCGGCGGAACCAGCTGACCAGTGCAGTCGTTTAAAGAAGAGCAGCTATGAAACAGTTCCGTGCAGAAACACACTGCAGTTCATTCGCTCACCGATGAAAACACGACTGAGGGACGACTGACCAATAAAACGCATTCGGAACGTTGTATTATTAGCATATTATATTTTTGTGATATAATACAAGTTAGCCTCTTTTAATAACAAACGTTACCTTACATAAAAGACTGTGACGTCACGGGGCACATTTATTTGGGTTCCTTGACGAGAAGTCTGAATTATTTTCGCGAATCGGTTCTTTTGAACTGCTTGTTTTAATGAGCCGAGTCACATCATCACGTGATCCCTGACAGCCCACGTTCTATCTGCTGGCGCATATTGTGTTTCATTTTGTTCTGTTTATAGCACAGTCGTACAATTTAATACGCAAAAATTATAGGTAACGTTAGTATGTATGCTTTTTGTTCACTCCAAACGCTCTTTTTTACTATAAGCTCACTCAACGAGACGGTTCTTTGTTCAATGATTCAGTGAGATACACTAAAAAGATCCGACTCTTTGCGCATCGGACATAGAGTCAACATGGCTGATGAAGTCACCAGGAAGGCAGTTTCTGAAATACCGCTTTTAAAAACAAATTCAGGACCAAGAGACAAAGAACTATGGGTTCAGAGACTCCGAGAAGAATATTTAGCTCTCATAAATGTAAGTTGTAGCATTGTATTTTAGCAAAAGTATTCGGGAGCCACTATGCTAGCTGTATGAATAACCATACGTGTCATACTAAAAGTGTTCAGTCTTATTGACGCTGACAGCCCATCAGTATTGTTAACAAACTACATATGAACTGAATATAACACAATATACGCGCTTCTTAAAGTAATGGTGTTGTTTTGCAGTATGTTGAAAATAACAAAGCAGCTGACAACGATTGGTTCCGTCTAGAGTCCAACAAAGAGGGCACCAGGTCAGTTTTTAATGGCTAGTTCTTCTTTTTATGAGTAATAATATTTTCATTTCATTTTCAAGGCCTTAGAGTTGTATAAATACGTATTTTCTGTGCAGGTGGTTTGGAAAATGCTGGTATATTCACGAGCTTCTCAAATATGAATTTGACATGGAATTTGATGTGAGATATATTGAATTCAATTATATTTAACTTATTTTTATATTTAGTTAATGTGCAGAGTAATTATCTTTGTCCTAATGTCCAGATTCCAGTTACATACCCTGCCACAGCACCGGAAGTGGCCATTCCTGAGTTAGATGGGAAGACGGCGAAGATGTACAGGTTTGCTCCACGTGTTTATAGTTTTGATTTTTTTTAATCACAATTTAATATATATTTTTTATAATGTATACATTTTATAATGTACCTAAATTGTTCAAAAACCATCTTTTGTCACAGAGGTGGAAAAATCTGTCTGACAGATCACTTCAAGCCACTGTGGGCAAGAAATGTCCCAAAGTTTGGTCTGGCTCATCTTATGGCTTTGGGAGTAAGTTATGTTGCATGTCTAACATCAAATGTGTTCTGTCATTCGTTTCCTAAAATGGGTGCTTAGACGTTAATGCGTTTCAAATTAATAGCGAATCTCTGTTCTTTCCTAAGCTTGGACCATGGCTTGCAGTTGAGATTCCAGACCTCATTGCAAAAGGCATAATTCAACATAAAGACCAGCAAAACAGCTGAAAACAGCAGCAGCCTTTGCATTTCACTATGTCTTACTGATGCAAACAAATGACAGTTTTAAAAACAGTGGCTTGCTTTCCCTGTGGTTTAAAATGTTTGTTTGCAACCTCACAGAAACTGTGTACTTCACATTCATATTTGTACATAGATCGTTTTTTTTTTACTGTATATCATGGGGGTTCAATATTAGCAAGGTTCATAATACCTGTCCTGTGGAATATGTATGTTTTTCATCAGTAAAGCTTGGTACATACATGTAGGACTGTTTTAATTGTAGCAATTGGGTAAACCTCATGAGGATTTAAATTGGGAGTAGAAAGTATGCAAAATTATTTATTTTCTCAGCTGGAAATGTTTCTTTGTTAACAGCTTTTATTAAATTAAGTATAATAAGAAAACAAACTGAAATGGGTTTCTAATTTGTAAATTAATTAAATCTAGGCCCGGTTTCACAGACAGGGCTTAGACTAAGCCAGGATTAGGCCATAGTTCAATTAGGACATTTAAGTAATTTTTTTAAACATGCTTTGAAAAAAACATTACTGGTATGCAGAGGTGGAAAGTAATGAATTACATTTACTTGCATTACTGTGAGTAGCTTTTTTGTGTACTTCTACTTTTTAAAGTAACTTTACTTTTACTCAAGTATATTTTGTTTGAAGTATTTTACTATTACATATAATATATATATATATTAATAACAACAGTTCAATATACAATAAATCAGTTAAGAGACTTGCGTTATAGACACCAAATTACCTGTTTTTGGTCTTTTTCGACAACAAAAATAATTCCAAACACAGCCACCATACACAGTTTTGCGTCTCTGAGCGCATGATGGTGGTTAGTTCCTACTGGCGGTTTTAATTTCACATGTTAAAGTATCTTTTCATTTTTTTATTATTAATTTCAAATGATTATTCAACATTTTATGTCTTATATATCAAAACATTATTTCTGAATTTGTAACTGCAGACTAAATGCCTTCATGTCCTGCTTTAAACAGTGTGTAAATAGGCTACATCTAAATGCCACTTCAGATGAAGCTTCTGTTTCCTCTGCATTGCAAAGATAAATTTTGTTGATACTGATTTAATTTGCCTGGTAACAGCCCAAATGTGTTATTATTCTAAATAACTTATTCCTTTAATTAAAAACAGCTAGTTTGAGATTTATAGGCCTATCCCAGGGGTGTCAAACTCAGTTCCTGGAGGGCCACAGCCCTGCAGAGTTTAGTTCCAACCCTGCTCCAACACACACACCATGTAGTTTTCAAATAAGCCTAAATGATTAGTTTAGCTGGATCAGATGTGTTTAATTAGGGTTATATCTACACTGTGTAGGGCTGTGGCCCTCCAGGAACTGAGTTTGACACCTTTGGTCTATCCCATTTTTTGTCCCTCCCTCTGTTAAAATGTAACTAAGTAATTTTTACTCTGAGTAAATTTTAAATGAGCTACTTTTTACTTTTACTTGAGTAGCTTTTTAGACTGGTACTTTTACTTGTACTTAAGTAAAAGTTCACTAATGTAATGGTACTTTTACTTGAGTATAATATTTTCGTACTCTTTCCACCTCTGCTGGTGTGCATCTTGGGGCTAAACAAAGGCACTGATATATTTTAAGATCAGTCAGGGCAAGTTTATTTAAGTTGAAACGGCTCATATTTACATTTTAGTCTAGAATTAGGCTTAAGCCTTGTTTGTGAAACCGGGGGATGATGTGTCTTAAATCTCAGTGACAGAAAGTTACTGGGCCTCAGTGTAGTTGCTCCAGGGTGTTAATTAAGGCAAGACTTTGTAATTTCTATAATCATTTCTATAAATCTATAATTAAATATTATGCAATATATCGGTACTTCATTTAAAAAAAATATTATTGCAGATATTCTTAAGGCATTTAAAATAATAAAACTTACATTAAAATATATTATTTGTGCAGTCAAACAGTTTGGTGACAAGAATCTGGTCACTCCATCTTCTAAGCTGGAATATATTATGAAATCAAATCAGTTTTTTCTTGATGTGATTGTGAACAGAATGACATTTTAATAATTAATAGTTACTGACAGCAATGCAGATGTTTTAAAAAGTAGGTTAACATGCTATTATGAAATATACTTGTATGCCTATAAAAAAGCAACCAGCCATAGAAAACATTCCTAGAGGTTTTGCAAATGAAATCCTCATTACTTTTGCATATGTAATAAGATCAGGAATAGATCTATTCACACTGAGGGTGACGGGATCTTTTTATTGTCTGTAATACTGAATGTTTAAAGCATTCCTGATTGATCAAAAAATCTCTTCAAAAATCCTAGACATTCACAGTCATATGTGATCAAATGCATTTCAATTTTAAATATAACATCAAATATAGTGGCACATATCAGCAGGACAAATAATTGTCAGAGCATAAATGTCAAAAATAATTGTGTCACTTAGAGCTATGAGGAAAGTAAACAAGAACTATGAGGAAAGTAAACAATCTCGTATACACGCATAATGCATTGGCACATGACGTCAACAAACCAGTCCAAAAACCTGAAGAGCCTCCTGAATGATGCATCTGTCATGATTTCCTGTTAAGTATCTTAACGCCTGCACACGTGTTTGGTCAGGAGAGCGCAGATAGTATCTCCACACCCCCAGCATGACTGTACATTATGAGCAGGTCCTAGTTTGAACTTGCACACTCTACAAGTACCTGAGGTGTTCAAGTGTAATGGCCCCTTCTTGTTTTGAGCAATGAGCTGTTTGAGTTCATTTAAGATGGTCGTGTTGGGTGCAAGAGCAATATCTGTGACCTCGATACGCTGGGGGTCATAGACACAGTCCTCTTCTAGACCGCTAGGCACAGCTTTCATGCCACAGTTAGGAGGTACCCAGGCAGTGTCATAGCCTTGACTATGCCAGCTCGTCTGTAGAGGATGGTTGTCCTTATCAATTCTTTTGACTTTTCCACAGTCAATGCTTAATTTAAGCACTACTCTGTCAGTAAGTGTGGATTTCAGAGGATAGCGCTCTGCTTTCTTCTGGTCACGGCTCACATAAACTCCAGGCCCCAGCATTCCGTCTGCTGATTGTCGGAAGCCTGTTGTTATGATCATACGAGCTGTTTGAATAGAGGTGCCGTGATACATGGTATAGAGACTGCCTGATTTGGGTGCCTGGTCTGCCTGAAGATGACGATCTTCGTCATAGAATGCTTCCCACCCATAGAAATGCATGGATGCCATCCTTTTTTTTTTGGTATCTCCTATGGGAATAAATATAATAATAGTATAATATATACTACCAGGAAATGTTTCGATCTGTTCAAACTTTATTGATATTTTACCATTTTACCAAACTATGAAATAATACAAATTAAAGTATGAAAATGTATGTTAGAGACTAAAAATGTAAAATCAAAACTATATTTTAGCTTCTTCCTTGTCTAAATTACAACTACCCGGTCTAAAATGAAATTTTACTGTTCTAACGAAATACATTTTACTTTGGTAAGGAAAATTATTTATAATTTCATTAGTCATCATTTTATTAATAATTTATACCAAACATATCAACATTTTCAAAGTGAAACAGAAAGTTTTTCCTAATCTTTACTGTGCAGTTCTGTGCTTTTGACTTTTGTTGTTTAGGTCAAGCTTTGAAGTTTGTACTGAACTAACAATACGCCAGAACTTCCGCTATATCGTTCGTGTAAAATATGTCATTTACATTTTTATCAACATATTATTATGACCTACATTATTCTAAAGGAAACGTTATTGTTCTGAAGGAAACAAACTTACCTTAAAATACTTCTCGCAAGTGAACAAGAAATGACATCAAACTCCGCGTCTACTCTTTCTTTTTTGGTTATACTTAGAAAGCTAACCTTTCACTTTCAATTTCTTCTTAAACACGTCTTCCTGGTGTGGTCTTGGAGTAAAACAACATTTATATGATAAATTATTTTTGTTTTTTGTTTTACTTAAGTAATCAGAGGATAGTTCAGCATGCATTTGTTTAATTCTTTAAAGCGGTCACACTTTTTAAAGGTAAAATAATGTAATATGTCAATCAAACAGTGTAGACCCGCCTTCTTTTGGCAGAATACACTTCATTGGCAAGAAGCGCTCTTACGCTTAAACGTGGTGACCAGTAGTGTTGCCATGTCAGCGTATAATAAGCTACTTGTTTTTTTTAGGCATGAAGTCGTTTATTACTGATATAACAGTTTCCCAACTACCTATTCTGCACCAAAGAACAATTCCAATAAATTTAGATGTATTCACGATTCCCTGATTCATGGCTTAGATGACCAATAATTTATAAAATGATAAAAACTATATCATATTTCAATGGGACCTTAGAGTCAGGGAAACATGTGTTGTCTCTTTGCAGCCTCTACAAGATAACATAACGATTTCAATTAAACTTTCAATTAAACTCTATATTACACGGTTATTTATTTATATAAGAAAACATTAAATCAGATTTCATTTTTAATTCGATTGTTAGTTTCAATACTTATTTTGGTCTAGCAACACGCTTTTTCTAGTAAGATCTGGCAACACAGCCACTGCGTGCTAACACATGGGGGGAAACTGGAACGAGGACAGTGCGGTTCAAAAATATTACATATATTTTGAAAATGTACACAGTGCTGTTGGTAGATAATTTATCGTCATGATATCTTTAATGCGTCGTTTTTCTTCCGACTTTCTTTCTACCGGACAATTGTACAGTACAAAATACAATATTTAGTTGACTAAACTGCGAAGTGGCCATCGAGCGCATAGTAACGGGTGTTCTTGTTTACGGTGTTGTTTTCCTCTATGCGGCATTCCCCGGGGAACGAAACTTCACCGCTGCTGCACGCTAGCGTATGACACTGCACCTCTCTTTATCTCTATTACACTTTCTAACGTTAACCTGCTCCTAAAACCCAAAACATATGGTGTTCAAGTGCTGAGTTAGCTCTTAAACACCGTCATTACACGCTCTGGTATTTTAATTAGATTTCAAGCTCGCCAGATGTCAGAGCGTCATTAGGCGTTATGGTGACATGCGGTCCAATGTTAATGCCGCAGGGTGTCCTGCCAGGCTTCCTGCGCTCAGTTCAAGCTCGATAGTCGAAGGGACGTGGTAACCCTCGGTCAAATGTATGGGAAAATTTGTTCTTTTGCTAACGTGACCGCTTGCTGAGTTGTTTACTTGAGATTTTCTTGAAATGTCCAAGACGCGCGAAGTGCTACTTGTTGGGGAAGGCAACTTCTCTTTCTCGGCGGCTTTGAGCGAACGCGCAGGTGAAGATGTCCGAGTGACCGCTACTTGCTTTCAACGCGAGAACCAGACGTACAGACAGGAGGGAGCCGTCCTGAACATACAGCGACTCCGTGACAGAGGTCTGTCGTTATGTGATTCCTTATTCTGATAATGTGGTCTCGTGTGCATGTTTTTACTCTTGCGGTGCTTTCTTTGTGTCTTTGTTGTCCTGTTTTCATGGTATCTGAAAGCTAGTTGTTCGATTTCATCATAGCCATAGTTTAGTATCTTCTAATGTAAGCATTTAGAAGGATACCTTCTCTTCCCACACATCAAGTATCATAGTAATTTGCATGCCTGCAGCCAAGTCTATGAATTTACACAGTTGGTTGCTATGAAACTGCCAGGGAGGGTTAAAAGCCTTATTGAATTCTGTATGATAATTCTGTGGATGCCTTGATTTCAATGCAAACTCCCATTGCAGGATCAGTTGTTCTGTTTGAGGTGGATTGCACATCCCTAAAGGAGCACGAAGCTATTCAGGATCATCTTTTTGACTGCATTATCTTCAATTTCCCTCATTGTGGGCGTAAATGTGGTGTAAAGAAGAACCGCATCCTGTTGGTAAAATTTTTCCAAAAGTAAGTGTGACACTTTACTTAGATGATCTTTATTTAGGTGTTACATAAGCTTGACTCCCAGTGTTATATAATATTAATACTGAGGGGATCAAGAGTTTCAAGGTCTTTTGATGTTTTGTGTATATTGCATGTGTGATGGATGGATGGATTGTGTTTTTTTCTTCTTCTTCTAGTGCTGTTGCAGTCCTGAAGGACAATGGGGAAGTGCATGTCACCTTGTGCAATGGCCAAGGCGGCACTCCATGTGACAGTCCAATGAGAGAATGGCACAATAGTTGGCAGGTGGTTGCCATGGCAGCAGAAGCAGGGCTAATTCTCAATGAAATCCGTCCCTTTGACTGTGAAACATATCAAGGTTACAGATGTACTGGTTACAGGTAAACAGCTTTGGACAAGTGGAAACAGTCCACTACTAAGTGATTTAACATGGTGTTTAATTTGAACTTTTAATGATCGTGTTACAGTTATGTAATGACATTCAGTTTTGAATTCATAAAAACAAATATTTTGTGAAGGAGTCAAGACAAAGGTTTCCATGTAGAGGGAGCTCTGACCCACATCTTCACTCGGAGTCTCCCGCTCACCATGCCAGAGAAACTGAAAATGGAGAAAAGCAATGGGAAGGAGACCGTTTGTTTTGAGCTTCCGGCAGAGTTGAGTAATTATATCAACAGGTAAGTGGTAACTTGTTGCTGACTGGAAAACAGCAGCTCTAAAGTCTCCTCATAAGAAATCATTTACCCAAAAAGAAAACATGTGACATTTAATCACCATTATGTTGTTTTGAAACTGTGGAAAGAAAAGATAATTTTTTTTAAGTTCTCCTGACTATTGATTTTTATATAATATATTTAATGGGGACTGAAACTTTCAAGCTTCAAAATGGCAAAAAAACACCATGAACATATCATAGAAGTGTTTATATAATGTTTGAAACTGCTGTGGAAAACACCAGTGGAACATAATAAAGTAAAGTTGACTTCAGTATGTATTGCACATAATAACTTGGCGAGCTTCAGTGGACTACAAAAGTTGCATTGACTTTGTTGTATGTATCAAGACCAAATGTCAATGGTGCCATATTTGATTGAAGATCTATAGCAGAGGAAAGATTATTAGTGAATAATGATTTATGTTTTGGTCTGTTCCTCACATAAAGCTATATTATGACCCAAAAGCTCTTTGCTAGGGTTGTATGAAATGGCTGTACCATATTGTAATTTACTGATATTAGAGATTTTCTTAGGTGTCTTTGTTATGCAGAATATTTAATTGCACATGCTACTTTTGATTACCTTTGCCATCATCTAATGCTCACTTTGTCTTAATAGTAATTGAATAATGCTGTTAAATGCAATCTTTCTGTCTAATTTCTATCTAATAAAATCAATATCCTATTTTTCATACCAATTTAACATACATTATAAATGTTGTGATGCCTACATTCACTTTAAACTTTAAAACTGATTTTAAAATTGATTTTAGGTTTCAGGGTTTATTTATTTTGATAAAATTTTAAAATATTTATCGGTTTGTCATTTAATGGTTATCATTCAAACCTGGACCCACACCAGGCCTGGATACTTTTTTACAAAAGTCATACAGTTTGAGGATGAATAAATGTTCACAGAATGTCCTGTTTTGCACAAACTATTATTTTAGTAAAGTAACAACATTTAAAAATTAGAGGTAACTGCGCGATCATGGCATTTATTAATTATATGTATGCTCCGCAAACACTTCCTCAATCCCTTGTTCTTTGTGAATGGTGACATTGTAAAGCCATGTCTTATCTGTTATCAGTCTTTTATATTATACAAATAAAAGATGGACTTTACCTGTACGTTATGTTTATCAGTATCCTTAAGCATCTTGTATTTGAATGTATCAATTTTTGTACATTATAAAGTATGTTTAATGCAGATTTCTAACCTTTCTTTCTGTGGTAGGGATTTCCTTGGTCAGCAGTCACATCATCCAGTGAAAACTGTCCAGGAGCAGTTACTTAGAGAGCTAAAGTCAATCTGGCCTGTGTGCACTATGAATGAAGACTTCCCAGAACTGGTAAGCTGCCTACCAGAAACGCCAGAGGCATGTGACTCCACTCTAACCCACTCAGAGGTCTATTGGATTAAACCTACTGACACCTATATATTTGACCAAAGAGAAAATGAGTCTATGGGGGACAAACAAAGCTTTACTGGCAGCTATGCACTTCGACCGTCTCTGTTGTTGCATGTCCAAGAAATCACCCAGAATGAAGACTTCAGTCCTGGTACTCTTCACGCTGTCAGTGGCCTGGTCTTTCAGAGAGTGCCCATCTCCTCGAGCCGTTCTCCTGCATTTCACCAGCTTCTGTTGGTGGGAATGTTCCCTGCAGAATCCCATCCTGTCCAGTGCTTCCAAGACTGTTTGGAGTCACTACTAGCTTCTTACGGCGTCTTCTTCGAGGAGGCGCAAACAGGCCTAGATCAGCAAGTGTGGATGAATTCAAAGACGCTTTCCAAGTTTGGGCGGATTGCGTATCTGCCTTCCTTTTCCTCAGCCCTCGATGAAGGTTTACAGTTGATCACGGTCTCAATAAACTTGGATCATTTAGCTACCCTGACTTTTGGGATTTCTGACTGGCGCTTACTTTGGAGTGCAGATCCTCGGTTTCTTAAGCATTTTGAGCTCAATCCACTTGGACCTTTCAGTCCTTTCTCACTTTACCCACCAAGCTACTCGCATGATATCAGTTTCTGGATGGAACCAGAAAGGTATGACGAACTGGACTTCCATGCACTTGTGCGAGAGGCATCTTGCGGTGCTGTTAAGAACATGGCATTAGTAGACCGCTTCAGACACCCACACATGGGTCATGCAAGCCTCTGCTATAGGCTGACCTATCAGTTGCCGGATCGGGCCCTCTCACACAGCCAGGCTCTGGGACTGCAGAATCAACTGCGGAGACTGTTACCCCTGCGTCTGCAGGTCACGCTGAGGTGATTGAAGAGGCTTCAGTGACAAGCGATCAAATGGATGGATAATCTCAGATTTGAATTTTTAAAGATGAAGGTTAACTTTATAGATCAGAAGAGAGTCTGTTTATTTGGACTGATTTGTTCTGCAGTTTTTATAAATAAAAGAGAGGTTCAATTTGAGCAAATACAATGGGTGTTATTCCCATTTATTTAAAACTGACATATCAACTTATTTGAACGAACGGGATTTGTTTTGTTTCTTTGCTTGGAATCCTATCATGTTTACATATTGCTTGTTATGCTAATTCATCACAATTTTACATTATAAATATTGTGGGTTTAATAAGATATCCAAGAAATGTTTACAGATTTCAGTAGTACTGTTTTACGTTTCCTTGTTGTTTAGTACTTTGCAATGAGAGGAAAAAAAGAAGAAAATAAATATTACAAATAGCATTCTCTCCTATATTAAATGATTATGCATGTTCAGGGATGTATTTCAGTTAATAAACTTAGAGATGTAATTACTGATGCAAAACGGCAAATCATTTCATCTGATACATTTTTTACTTTCAATATTTTTCTATTTTCTTTGTAATTATCTCTGAAGCTGCATTTGACACTGTGTTATTTCTGGAATGTCTAAGTTCCTTCATTATCATTTGTGACTGTACATTTATATTGCTATATGTTATTTATGCTAAATAGGCTATATGTAAACATAACATTTATTTACAGTTATTTACTGAAGGGCGAAAGTGGGTCAATTCTCATACAAATGGAATAACTAAAAACTAACCCGTTTTTCATTGTTTAGTCAAACAGTGTTTTATTGACTGGGATGCTCAAACTGCTGGTGCATCCTGCTCATTAAGCCCAAAAGAGGTAAACATTTCATCTCTGGTTCTTTTTGAAATGCAAAAGTTTGAATTGAAATATATAGATATGTGACCCTGGACCACAAAACCAGTCTCAAGTGTCAATTTTTCTAAATTGAGATTTATACATAATCTGAAAGCTGAATAAATAATATTTCCATTGATGTATGGTTTGTTAGGATTGGACAATATTTGGCTGAGATACAACTATTTGAAAATCTAGAATCTGAGGATGTAAAAAAAATCTAAATATTGAGAAAATCACCTTTAAAGTTGTCCAAATTAAGTTCTTAGCAATGCATATTACTAATATTTTTTTATGTATATATTTACGGTAGGAAATTTACAAAATATATTCATGGAACATGATCTTTGCTTAATATCCTAATGATTTTTGGCTTAAAAGAAAAATGCATATTTTGACCCAGGCAGTGTATTTTTGGCTATTGCTAGAAATATAGCCCAGCGACTTAAGATTGGTTTTGTGCTCCAGGGTCACGTATATGATATAAATTTAATTACAAGCTATTTTAATCATGGCACATCTAAAAACAAATGAACACCAGAGTAACATTTTGTAAGATGCAGAGTACAAAAATGCAAATGTAACATCTTAAGCTTCAACCACATGGTCTGTCATTAAATACTTTTTTGAGAATTTAGCATGTCTGCAGAGGTGTTTTTTTAGGCTTCATGTATCATGTGAATACATGATGTATCATGTGAGCACCAGACTATTGATTATGAAACAAAAGGTCCTGTTTGAGAGTACTGTGAATATGATCTTAGGGCTCTTTAGTGTTAAATCTTTAGATTTTCACAACAATTTAAATCAGGAAAAATGTGTTTATTCTTAGATCACAAGAATCTAACTAATAAAAATGTCATCATGCCACATGTAGCTTTTAAATGTAGGGCCATTTGCTAATATACAAAGCCACAATAACAAACATAAACATATTATGATAAGACTGAAAAATGGTAATAGTAATGTCTAAATTAAGTGATTTTGTTAAAAAATATTACGTAACACGAACTAAGCCAAACAATTAAATTATATAACAATACTTATATTACTCATCAACAATATTAGTTGTTCAGTTGGCTTAAATATCAGCAAAGTGTGCTGAGCGAGAAAATATGAAAATAGTTTGTTATGAAATGTATGTTAAAACACTTATTTGCAGTAAAGGTACTTAGCAAATATTTTACAAAGTCAGTGAAAGGATAAAATCGGAGCTAGCAGCAGGGTAGAGTATTATAGTAAAAAAAAAAATGAGTTGCTTGAAATAAAATCTCCAAAGAAGCATTTCTCATTTTCATTTAGTTAAACTTGATGTAGGCCTACTAAAACAACTAAAACTGAAATAGAAACTATATAGACGTGCATAAAAAAAATAATGCAAATTAAATAAATTACTCAAACTGTAAAATGAAAACGGAAGTCAAAATTAAAAATGATCAAATATAAAAAAACACATGACAGTGGCTAGTGTCTGGGACAACTTTTGGTCATATAGGGAACAAAACAGCAAAAGAACTTGGGGTAATTGAGATGGAAATTAGTTCTACGATAGTACATTCAGACATGGCTCCATGGAAGATGAAATGTCCAGAGGTAGATTGGCATTTATTAGAGATTAAAAAGAAAGAAGAGAGTGTTGATTTGGTCGGGGTGTTTAATGATCATATTACAGAAGTATATAAAAACTATACTCAAATCTATACAGATGGTACTAAAAACCCAGAGACAGGAATAACAGGAATTGGTGTGGTGGTTCCAGCAAGAGGAATTGAAGTCAATAGAAGAACATCTAACAATTTAGCAGTATATACAGTGGAGATGGTGGCAATTTTAGTTGCATTACGCTGGGTGGAAAAAACGGAGATAGTCAAAGTAGTAATATGCTCAGACTCAGCGGCAGTCCTAGTAAGTTTAATATCTTTCCACTCAAAAAGTCGACAAGATATACTATATGAAATTCTCTATTCAGTTACAAGAATAACAAACCAGGGAGGACAAGTTACATTTTTATGGGTCCCAGCGCACATAGGAGTGAAGGGGAATGAAAAAGTGGATAAGGTCGCAAAGAAGGCCTTAAAAAAGGAAAAGGTAGAAATGCAAATAAGAATCAGTAAAGCGGAAGTGAAGTGCATAATCTGGGAAAAAGTTAACCACGAATGGCAAGAAATGTGGGATAATGAGGGGAAAGGGAGACATCTATACCAAATTCAAAAGAGTGTCAAAGTAAATAAGGTAGGAAGTGGAAACAGAAAAGAGGAAATTGTATTAACAAGATTAAGGCTGGGACATTGTGCTCTAAATAAAACATTAAAAATGATAGGGAAACATCAGACGGGCCTGTGTGAGGAATGTCAGGAAGAGGAATCAGTGGAACATGTAATTCTACATTGTAGGAGATACCAGAGGGAGAGAGAGATAATGGAAAATAATCTGAAGGAGGTAGGGGTGAAGAAACTCACTTTAAAAACAACCCTAGGTATGAGTGATAGAGCACAGGTGAGAGAATTAATAGTATTTTTAAAGGAAACTGGGCTTTATTATAGGATATGAGGGTAAAGTAATAAGTAAGGGTTTTATTTAGTTATTATTATTTTTATTATTATTATTTTATTATTATTATTTTTTTTTAAACACTGATCCACACTCCGGAACAGAAGGGGGCGGTAATGCACCAATAAGCTGGATGCCAACCGCCGTTAAAAATAAAAAAGAAGAAGAAGGCTAGTGTCTGGCATCCTCTCCTCGAATCTGTCCTGCGTTCCTCCGGCGATGACGTCACGCGCAGCCAGCAGAAACATGGCGACGAAGGCTCTCCGTCAGCGCAACAGACGGGGAAGCAAACAAGACGCGAACAACGTGAACAGCACACCTACCACTGACATCAAAGCAGCAAAGGACGACAAATATGTTGAGGACAATAAGTCTAGTGACCCCGAAACGAGTAAGTAACCATAAGCCAGTCCAGCTCCCGCGCGGTGTAATAGTGCTGTGTGCTGTTGACAGCTCGCTAGCTCGCTAACGTCAGGCTGTCTGGATATATACCAATAATACAGAGAGTAAACACATGTCATGCCAATAGACTATCTAAATAACACGAATACAGCGGGGAGAGATATCAATAGTCAAATGTACTGTTCAGGCGACACGAATAAGCGCGCTTAGTGTAACATGACAGCTTTCATTCATTCACATCGCGGCTCCACCGGCGAGCAAACAACGACCAGCGCTGCAAAACATATGCTGTGCTTCATATCATGACTGTTCTTTTCAAATATATGCAGTTTGTGGTTCATAAGCTGCATTGCCTTGGTGACATTAGATAGTGGCACATTTTTTATTGCACATAAGTATATTTGATGCTGTGTATGTCAGGTTCAGATTCGAGCATGTCCAATTTCTTAATCTTTCTTCATTGTAATACAGCGCATGAGGAAAACAATGACCCTCCGTTAACGTTGTTGTGTTTTGTTCGGTGTGAAAATCTGGAATGTCTCATGCACATCTGTATTGATTATGCTTGTGGATGAGTTTTAGACTGATTCTGTTTTAAAATACTGAAATAAATGAATGACAACATTGTATAACTCTGTGCTCTGTTCCCATATTGCTTATTAGTTTGCTCCCAGATAAGCACATTAGCTCATATCCCCCGCCTCTCCTTTACAGGTCATCATCCAGTAATGCAGGACAGGTGTGGGCTCCTGAGGGCTCCACAGCCTTCAAGTGCCTGGTTTCAGCCCGCTTCTGTGCTGCGCTACTCAGCAACATCTCGGACTGTGATGAAACCTACAATTACTGGGAGCCAGTGAGTTACTCATTTTCCTGGTTTACATTTTTTTGGTAAGCTCTCAGACTGCACCAATAAGGATGCATTTGGACCTTTAGACCAGTTTTGGACCTGCTGATGGAGCTGTCACTTGTCCTTATCGGCCTAGCGCTGCATTCTCACTTTACTCTTACATGGTGTTATGCTTATTTGCACACGTAGCATGAATTTGATCTTTTGTGAATTTTTTATTATTGTTGTTGCAGTTTGTGATTTTGCTATTTCTGATGTCATGTTATTGAATCGCCTAACAACGATTTGGTGAAATTGTGATAGAATAGATCAAAAAATTATTATTAAAGTCATAACAAATTACTTTATTTACAAATGAAATAATTAATATTAATAATACGTTTTACCCAGATGTAACTGCACATTTTACAAAAGTATTTTGTAATTTGCAGTTACATCTGGGTAAAACGTATTAATAATATTAATTATTAGTTAGATTTTAATAATAGTACAGTTAATGTCTATATGCTTAGACATGTAATTATTAATATAAATTATTAATACATTCTAAAAAAATTGTTTTAAATCCAAATTCTTTTGCAGTTATTGCTGTAACCTATATAGCTTGTAACACCATGATAGCTTTTTATTCAACAACTATGACATAATGATGCAAATCATTTATTATTTATTATGTTAAATCATCATATTTTACATTATAACTAGTGCTGTCAAACGATTAATCGCATCCAAAATAAATGTTTTTGTTTACATAATAATATATGTGTGTGTGCTGTGTGTATATATATAAATAAATACAAATACATGCATGTATATATTTAAGAAAAATGTTAAGTTTATATACTAAATATATTTTTATATAATATAAATATTTAAAAGTATATGCATGTAAATATTTCCAAAATATATGCTGTATGTTAGTGTATCTATATATACATAATAAATATACACAGTACACACATATATTATGTAAACAAAAACTTTTATTTTGGATGTGATTTAATCACGATTAATCGTTTGACAGCACTAATTATAACATGTGAATAGTATAACTTATAGCAATTATACTATAGTTATTTTTAATATAACCATATGTTTTTATTATATTAAAATGTCATATGTTTTGGTGGGACAAGTGAAAATAAATTCATAACAGTTTTTAATTCAACACTTTTTGGAAATTTATGACAATGGTACAAAAATTTTTTATTTATAATTTTTATCTTATATAATATATGTTGTTTATAATGAGATATTTGTGTTTATAGTTTTTAACCCATTCTATATTACGACATGTAATATTTCATGTCTTATGTATACTATAACATATTATAACAATTATAGTATATTTATTTATTTAGAGTGTAATAATCTGTCTATAAACATGTATTGTGTTTATGGTTGTAACAGGTGAATTTGCAGGGCAAGTAAAAGCTGAACTACTGGTCTAACTGGAACAGCACAAAGCACATCCTTATTTCTGAGCCTGATCTATGTCACTGTTGTATCCCATAATGCCCTGGAGTATTAATAATCCAAACCACTAGAGACTGTAAAGGTGCAGTTCAGATCCAAAAGCTTGCTTTTATATTCAATAGAAAGTTATCATGTGTATTCCTGAACATAAACACGCCATCAAAGTAAAAACCTTATGAATGGGCCATTTTCCTGAATGACAATCGTCTTTTGAAAACGACCAAATTTCGAGATTCATTCAACATTTGTATTTATTTCTCTCTTTTTGCTGGCCAGACTCACTACCTGCTGTATGGAAGAGGAATGCAGACGTGGGAATATTCCCCGGCCTATGCGATTCGGTCCTATGCGTATCTGTGGCTCCATGCCCTTCCTGCCTGCTTTCATGCCAAAATATTACAAACCAACAAGGTAAACTAGTCACCAACCTCAAACTGATTGTTTATCAATTTTGATTCTGTGTTTTTAAGCATTTGCAATATAGTAGGCTATTTCTAAAACCAGTGAGGTGGATACTTATCCTCACTGGAAAATAATCCTTGGAGCTGGATAAAAGCTGTGGTTCCACGAACACAACATTGATGTAATAATGCTTTATATTTCCAACGATGAAAACTAAGTTTCTTTGGGGTACAATTTTGCTTTTGCTTAATCACAACTTTATCCAGGACTTCTAAAATGTAATTTTAAACGGCTCTCAGCTATAATATTGAGTTTTTATTCAATTTAGAGCTGGCACACCCTGTTATGCAAAGTGGCATTGTATTAAAAATATATATGATCAATTCATGCATTCCATTGGAACTGGTGCTGCTAGTGAACAAAAGATGAATGTTTCTTTTAGATGTACTGTATATAGGCCATTCATTGTAGTCCTGCTTAGACATGTACAAATTGACTAATATGTTTTTCGGATTCTTTTGTTCCCATTCAGGTCCTTGTGTTTTATTTCTTGCGCTGCATGCTAGCTTTTACCTGCTGTGTGTGTGAGCTCTACTTCTACAAGTAAGTGCTACTACATATTGCACATTACATCAGCATTGGGCTAAAATAGGTGACTCTTACAATGAATGTGCTTTAAAGATCTAATCTCATGGATTTGACACAGGGCTGTGTGTAAAAAGTTTGGCCTGCATGTGGGCCGGCTTCTGCTGGCGTTCCTAGTCTTGAGTGCAGGGATGTTCTGCTCCTCTGCGGGTGAGTCAGATCGATGGGTCATATTTGGCTTATCTGGTTGATCAGAGGAAATCAGATAACTGTTTGTGTTCCTGTTTTCTTTTTTGACATCATTTTGTGCAGCAGGTTAATGTGTGTGTATTTGTGTTCTGTTCAGCTTTCCTCCCCAGTACGTTTTGTATGTACAGTACAGTGGTAGCTATGACTGGCTGGTTCCAGGGGCGCCCAAGTCTGGCTGTGCTGGGTATTGCAGCGGGGGCCATAGTGGGCTGGCCTTTAGTGCCCTGCTGGGGTAAGAAATAATCAATATTTTATATGTAGAGTGAGAAGAAGGGTCCAAAATATTTTTGACCACAAATAAAATATTTCCTCCCATATATATTCCTCATCTGACATGAACCTGTTTTGCTGTATTTATATTAAAATGCATATTTTTAACCTTATGAGAATACGTATTTGGTTGATTCATATTTGATTTATTTTCCCTCCCTAACATTTTAGCTTTTTAAAAACCCATTTAATCCAATATTTATCTCAGTACATGTTTCTTATTTGCTCACGACCGGTTGCTAAATCTGAGTCAATATGTTAAAATAAATATTTTTATAAATAATATTTTAACATAAATTGATACTTACACACTACCATTTAAAATATTGGGGTTGGTAAGATAAAAAAAAGAAGAAACTATTACTTTTATGTAGAAAGCATTTACTTAGCATTACATTGATCAGACGTGACGGTACAATGTTACAAAACATTTACAATGTTACAAACAATGCAGTTTAAAATAAGTGTTGTTCTTCTGAACTTTTTACTTCTTCATCAAAGAATCCAGAAATACGTTTTCCACAAAAATATTAAGCAGCATTATAATAATTAACAATGTTACTTGGGGATCAAAATCAGCATATTGGAATGATTTCTGAAGGATCATGTGCCACTGAAGACTGGAGTAATTCAGCCTAGCCTGGAAACCATTTAAATTATAATAATATTACTATTTTAATGCTGTTTTGAGTGCTCTCGCTGTCCCGATCTGTGGCCCTCTTCAGAGGTAAGGATGTTGAGAGAGACCAAGAGAGAGATTTGGGTCGGTTCTGCTGAACTGATTCAATAATTGCAGCCTTGGTGAACATAAGACTTTTTTCAAAAGCATTAAATAAATGACCAACATCAAACTTTTGGTACATGCTTCTTTTTACTGTTTCACCTAATGTAACTTTTAAATAGGACTTAATCAGTTACATATTCAAATTTGGGGCTTTATGTTTTTACACTGTTTAGAATTGTGAACATTTTGATAACCCAGGTTTGAATGTGACCAGGGTCATGTCCTCATCCCACTTCTTCTTTCCAACCACTGCTATCCAGTCTACTCCATACTTCCCAACAATAAAAGCAAAAAGCGCCAAAAATAATAATAAAAAGTGAGTGCAGTTGAGTTTATAAATATTCTTAGTTCCTTGATAAATGGAAAGGGCTAGTTACTATGCTTAATTTACTCAAAAAAGTCAATATTTACTGGTGAAAAGCCATATAAATAATCCTGATCAGCCAACTAGGTGAATGTAGGCTCTGTTTACTGATTGTTGTTGCAGCATACCCATTGCCTTTGACCTGCTGTATCTGAAGAAGAAGTGGAAGAGTTTTATCATGTGGACTCTGGTGGCGTTGCTCCTCTTTCTGGTTGGGAAACTCATTGATTTCTGTCTATCTTAGGTTGCTGAATTGTGTTTGTCTTTTTTTTTTTTAAACCTGACTTCAGACACAGATTCCATCAATAACAAAATGGAATTTTAAAATAAAAAAATATCCAAGATCAGTGTATTATACTGATATGATAACACTTACCATTACATGTTTCTGTAGGTGCCTGTTGTTGTAGTAGACAGCTACTACTATGGAAAGCTGGTGATTGCTCCTCTGAATATAATACTGTACAACGTGTTCACTCCTCATGGGCCAGATCTTTATGGTAAACTTCACATTATTTGTATATACATTTAGAAATATTAACTCGTATGAAAAATAAACAAAAATAGTTTACAGTAAAGTATTTTTTCATTACAATGTTTTTTCTTTTCTTTCTTAAAGGCACAGAGCCCTGGCATTACTACTTTGTGAATGGTTTCCTTAATTTCAACATTGTATTTGTGTTGGCCCTCTTTTCTCTTCCTCTCACGGCACTAATGGAGGCACTGCTCCAAAGATTCAACGGTAAGGAGGATGTGTCTTTGACTTGTTTTGTGACATGCGTGTAAAGTTCTGAACAGTCTGTTAATCTCATGTTTCTTACTGTATAAATCGCAGTTCAGAACCTCGGCCGGCCGTACTGGTTAACCCTGTCTCCTATGTACCTGTGGATGCTGGTGTTCTTCACTCGCCCACATAAAGAGGAGCGCTTTCTGTTTCCCATCTACCCTCTCATCTGTCTGTGCGGGGCAGTGGCTCTCTCATCACTGCAGGTTAGAATAGTACACTGCATTTTTAGCTGATGGTGGTACTGAATGATTAGCATATTCATTTACCATGTATTTACTCTGCCGTTCAAAAATTTTGATTTCGGTAATATTTTTGTATTTTGAATGTTTTTGAAGGAATTCTCTTAGGTTCACCAAGGCTGCATTTATATAAAAAAAGCATACAGTAAAACTGGCATTTTGTGAAATTGTAATATTCATATTATCATTTTTTTTACATTTATGAAATGTTATCTATCCCGGTGATGGCAAAGCTGGATCAGCAGCAGTCAATACTCCAGTCTTCAGTGTCACATGTTTAGAAATCATTGTAATATGCTGATAATGTGCTCAATAACAGTTCTAATTCTAATCAGTGTTGAAAACAGTTGTGCTGGTTACTCTTTTTTTTTTCTTCTCGAATACTGTTAAGCTTTTTGATCAAATTCATCAGAAATCTTTTAATCTTTACTGCTTTTGATCAAATTAAAGCATCCTTGCAGAATTAAAGTATTCATATATTTAAAATAAAATCTTACTGATTTCAAACTTTTCAATGGTATTGTTCATTGAACTTTTCAAAACAAAACTTTAGTACATGACCAGAAAGAATGCACAACTGCACATCTTTATTGGCATATTTCCTCAATGTTGTGCAAATTAGTTTGCTGTTAAACCTGTGTAAAATATGAATGTGATACTACAAATAATTTCCCACTTTAATCTGTTTTGTTGTTTATCCATTTAGAAATGCTATCACTTCATATTCCAGCGCTACCGTCTGGAGCACTACACCATCTCCTCCAACTGGCTGGCTCTCGGCTCTGTGCTGCTGTTTGGAGTGCTCTCGCTGTCCCGATCTGTGGCCCTCTTCAGAGGTAAGGATGTTGAGAGAGACCAAGAGAGAGATTTGGGTCGGTTCTGCTGAACTTTTCCCTCAGAGTAGAGTTATCGAGCTGGCAGACGAATTTGATGATAAAACAAACAGATAAAAATCATATTCTTCACCTTGTGCAGTAAAGTACTGCTTTTGTGATGTATTTCTCACATGGGGTTGCTGTGTGTCCTAAGGCTATCATGCTCCGCTGGATTTGTATCCAGAATTTCATCGCATTGCTAAAAATCTTACAATCCACGCTGTTCCAGAGGGAAGATTGGTCAATGTTTGTGTGGGGAAAGAGTGGTACCGCTTCCCCAGCAGCTTCCTCCTGCCCAACAAGTGAGTTTGAATTCTAATTAAATTCTCAAATACGGCACATAAATAGGTCAGTAAGAGTTTTTTTGATAGTTTTGTTCAGTTCGAATGCATGAAATGGATCAAAAGTCAAGGTAAAGACATTTATAATATTACAAAATATTTCATGTAAATGTTTCAAATAAATGCTGTTCTTTATTCATTAAAGAATCTTGAAAAAACTTCTTTCCACAACAAATGTTAAGCAGCACAACTGTTTTCAATATTGATTATAATAGGAAATGTGAATGAAAAGGATCATGTGACACTGAAGACTGGAGTAATGATGCTGACATTTCAGCTTTGCCATCACTGGAATAAATTACATTTAAAATATATTGACATTATATTAAATTGTAATAATATTTCACAATCTTACAACCCCCAAACTTTTGAACGTTAGGCCTACTATAGATCTATAATATATTAACTGTATCATCTTGTTTTGCAGCTGGCACTTACAGTTCATCCAGTCAGAGTTCAGGGGTCAGTTGCCTAAGCCATATGCCATGGGTCCTGATGCCACCTGGATAACCCCATCAGACATGAATGATCAGAATCTTGAGGAGCTGTCACGATACGTGAGCGTTCCACTACAAGCACCTCAGTTTAGCATTTGACTCATTGCAAGTTTATAAAGTCTAATAACTGAGCTGAATGTGTAAAAACGACACTATTTAAAAAAAACAATCAAGATCAATAGTGATTGGACTTTTTTTCCCCTCCATAGTAGTTCCTCTTTATTTGTTAATGGTAAAAATCCATTTCACTCTAAAGAGTTTGAATGACATTTTACTTTGGAAAATCAACTTGAGATCTTTAACACCCCCTTTTTTAACTATACACCAGTTCAAAGAAATAACTAGTGTTACTTATCTAAAATCTTTACATATGTCTGCATATGTCATTTTTGTAGCTGTATGTGAAGTACTTGTGTAATTTTCCATGTTTTCTGGCTCTCAGGTAGAACTGAAGCAGTGCCATTACCTGGTGGATCTGGCAACCGAAACAGAAGCCCCTCGTGAACCACAATACGCCACTAACAAA
The DNA here is from genome assembly GCA_027422405.1 of Ptychobarbus kaznakovi. Lineage (NCBI taxonomy): Eukaryota > Metazoa > Chordata > Actinopteri > Cypriniformes > Cyprinidae > Ptychobarbus > Ptychobarbus kaznakovi. The sequence goes on from CM049797.1 coordinate 13,480,417, forward strand.
GAGGAGTGGAGCGTTATTGCTGAGAAGCCTTTTCTAGACACTACCAGGCAAGTTTTTATGTGTGTAGTACGGACATTTTTTGAAAACGTGTGTAAATGTTAACATACAAGAGGCTCTTGTGGGTAATCCATGCAGAGTGATGAATAATACTGTAAAGAATCATTGGAAATTGAAGGGCCCACTAGAGGGACCCCTTGTTCTTTTAAAAATACTTGTGTTCTTATGACGTCATTGTCAAGCGCTCAACATAAATTGTTGTGACACTGGATTTCTGATCATCCTAAGAGAGATTATCCTTGACCCAATTTATCATCTCTGGGTGTCATTATTCAGTTCATGATGGTGAAATAAATGTAGAAATTTTTTTTTTTTAAGAAAGTGGATCTAGAAGTATGGATTTTGTAGACTGTCTTGTGCATATTACATTATTTTTCGCTGTTCGTGACCCTGGTGCTGTTCCCTTTTCGTGTCTCTCCCACACAGGTCCTCCAGATTGCTCAGGGCCTTTTTTATCCCATTCCTGTCTGAGCAATACACCACCTACAGCAGATATGTCATCCTCAAACCGAGACGGCCCAAACACATCCGGAAAAGAGTGCAAGGCTGACCTCTCGTTCCTGCTATTTTTCCTTCATTGCAAGTCAAAAAGCTCCTGCAGTGCTTCATCATTGGGTCCCAAGGTGTTCCTCCTAAACTCTTTTTGTGTTCACACACGTGTGTGATTGTGTTTGTGTGTGAGTGAATGAATGAATGAATGAATATGCCAGAGTTTGTTTGACCATCTTGGCTATCAAGCCATGGAATATCGGCCTGTATGTAGACTTCAGCGGTGCTGCCCATCCTGGACAGTTCCAGCACAGAGCATGGATGCCTTATCTTTCCCAATCATCTCATCTTCTCTCCATTCCATGCCCTCTGTTCCTTTATTCCTGCTTGGGCTTCTCTGTGTTTTTCTGAAGAGTTTCAGAAGATTTCTGTTTAAATGACCCTTTAAGGACTACAGGTCCCTCGTTTGTTATGACCTCATCCTTGATCTGGGTCAATGAACTGAACATGAGTTTATACCCAAACCAGATCTCATGTGTCATCATCCATCCATCTATCCAGAGCTGAACTTCTGTTCATTTGTCCTGTTTGAGTAAGTGGTCCAGGCCAGCCTCAGCATCTCAGGATGAAAGTTGCACCAAAAACTCTCTCGGTGTTCTCCAGTTCCGTCGTCGTAAATGTGGACATTGACTGTGAGGTCAGACTGCAGACCAGGACTATTGAGTGTTTACATTCAAAATCATGTTTGTCATCTTAATCATATCAGTGTTAACTGTGATTGAGTCAAATAAAAGAAGGCTGTCTTAATGTGTGGCTGTGCCATCTCAGAGAAATCACCTCGGAAAGCTGAGAAGTAGCAAGGGATTGTTATTTACAAGTCTAAAACAGTCATTGAAATATGTCAAATCTTAAATCAGTGAAATCAGTGATTTTTTTCCTGCTCTGCTAAAAAAAAAAAATTAATGAACGAATTATTACAAATTACAAAAATAAAAAAACATCTAAAAACAACAAAGTTATCATATTTCTACTTAATATAAAATCTTTTTTCTAGTTCTGCTGTTCTAAAAATATATATTTTATTTAAAACTAGACTAAATCTTAAAATTATAACACGTTTCTATTTAATATTTTGGTGAGTTGTAAAATTGTTATAATTGTAGTATTTATAGGGGATATTTTGTAGAAATTTGGATTGTAGTTTCTATGTGGGGGATTATATTTTTTATCTGTAAAAGTTTTGGGGGGATTTTACTGTAAATGGTATTATAATGATGTTTTTATCACAATTTGTTTTGTATTTTCCTGCCCAGGGACAGCAGATGAAATTCTGGGGCAGTTTTCTGACTGTCTATTGTCCCTGTCAAATAATGAATAAAAAAATAAAATATATATATATATCAAATATGTAAAAAATTTCTCTAGATCTGCTCTGCTGTAATAATTACAGATTTTTTTACTTAATGCTTTCTAAAAATATTACGTTTATATATAATTTTATAAAAGAAAAATCATATTTTTTATAAAATGTATTCCTAGCCCTGCTATAAAAATTTAATTTAAAATATTCACAAATTAAACAATACAAATGTAAAAAATAAATATGTAATTTGTCCTAGTTCTGCTATACTGTAAAAAATTAAATAATTGATTTGACCTGTTTTTGAAAAAATATCAAATATTTAATAGTAAATATGTATGTATTTATGTGTGTGTATATATATATATATATATATATATATATAATAATATCATCATATCAATGGTCACTCATTTCAGAAAGTGAAACCCATTATTATATGAAACCCATTCATTATATAGATTCAAACACAGAGTGATTTCTATTTATTTTGATTATTTTTGATTGAAAATTAACTTACTCCCAAAATTCATACTCAGAAAATTAAATAATAAATAATATCAATAAAAAAAATGAAATTTTTAAACAGAAATGAGGCTTCTGAAAAGTCATGTTCATTTCTATGCACTTGCTTGGCTGCCCTCCATTTGCATGGCATCGTGCATGGAGGCAATCAGGAGTGCACTGCCTCAGTGGGCTCAGCTAAGGTGAAAGCACCGGCATTCTGCATTGCACTTCATGCATTGTTGGCATTCTCCTCTCATCTTGACATCATACTCTTGACAATACCCCATATATTCTCTATGGGGTTCAGGTCAGGCGAGTTTGCTGGCCAATCAAGCACAGTAACAGCATGGTCATTGAACCAGCTTTTAGTACCTTTGGCAGTGTGGGCAGGTGCCAAGTCCTGCTGGAAAATGAAATCAGCATCTCCATAAAGCTTGTCAGCAGAAGGAAGCATGAAGTGCTCTAAAATTTCCTGGTAGATGGCTGCGTTGACTGTGGACTTCAGAAAACACAGTGGACCAACACCAGCAGATGACATGGCAGCCCAAATCATCACTGACTGTGGAAACTTCACACTGGACTTCAAGCAACATGGATTCTGTGCCTCTCCACTCTTCCTCCAGACTCTGAGACCTTGATTTCCAAATAAAATACTAAATTTACTTTAATCTGAAAAGAGGACTTTGGATCACTGAGAAACAGTCTAGTTCTTTTTCTCCTTAACCCATTTTTGCCCTGATTTCCCCCCGATTTTAAAGTCTGAACAAGTTGACACTAGTTGAGGAAAGTCAGAGCTAGTCTGCAGATTACTGCTGACAGATTCCACAAAAAATCACGCAGTGTATGATAGACACAGACATGTTTGATATTTTCAGCCGATTTTAGAACACATGTTTTCATTTGTCATGCGTCTCCTAGCAACAAGGCGCTCATTTCTGCATGAGTTTGTTGTTATCGGAACAACTTTAAAGTCTGGTAGTGTGTGATCTTCAGTCACGTAGTGTATGATGCCCAGTTTTCCTTTGTCACCATTTATAAAGTCGGCAAGTGTATGATAGTGTTTTAAAAATCTGTTCAGATTTTAAAAGTCGTGTAGTGTATTCCAGCCTTAAGATGCTTCTGATGATGTTTCTGGTTCAGAAGTGGCTTGGTAGCCCTTTTCCTGAAGATGTCTGAGCGTGATGACTCTTGATGCACTCCAGCTTCAGTTCACTCCTTGTCAAGCTCTCTCAAGTGTTTGAATCGGCTTTGCTTGACTGTATTCTCAAGCTTATGTTCATCACTGTTGCTTGTGCACATTTTCCTACCCAATTTCTTTCTTCCAGTCAACTTTGCATTTAATATGCTTTGATACAGCACTCCTTGACCAGCCACCCCTTTCAGTAATGACCCTCTGTGACTTACCCTCTTTGTGGAGGGTGTCAATGATTGTCTTCTGGACCATTGCCAAGTCAGCAGCGTTCCCCATTATTTTGGTTTCAAAGAACAAGAGATACCCACAATTTATACTGTATGGATGGTCATTTATTGAAACTCAAATGTAAATATTCTAATATTTTGAGATACTGATTTTTGACTTTCATTAGCTGTAAGCTCTAATCATCAAAATTAAAACAAAAAACTTTTGAAGTGTTTTACTTTACATGTAATGAACCTAAAATATATGAAAGTTTCACTTTTTGAAATGAGTTACAAGAAAAAAATTACCTTTTCACCATATTCTAGTTGTTTTTAGATGTACCTGTGTGTGTGTGTATATATATATATATATATAGCATATAAATATTCTAAAACAAAGTGTATTAATTAAAAGCTCCTTGACGTACAAATGGAAATCCACTGCAGTCTCTTTAAAAAAAAAAGTAATCTTTACAGACTTGAAAGGTCATGTAATGAAAATTCTTTGGTCAAAAAGTGTGACAACTCTTGAGCTTCATGGCAGATTTGCTCGTGCTACTGTAAGTGGATAAATGGACTAAGATCAGCATTAACTAACAACTTTTTAGTGTCAAGTGACATTTTAAATTTGTATAACTAAGCTTTCTTTAGAGCCATGATTAATAGAGATGGCTGCCTTTTCATGATGTTTTTGAGTTGTGTTACAGCTCTGGGTCCATAGAGGCTCAGATTTATCACTGAACAGCATCACCCAGAAACACGCATCATTTCCCCTGTGTGTCATTGTTGGCTCTGTAAGATAGAAAATAGGTACGCTTTGGTGGATAGATTGTGGGTGTATGTAAACATGCTGAGGGCAATGAATGTGTGGTTCGTGGGATTATTAAACTATCTACAGTGACGACACATTAAGCCCCACGAAACTACAGGGAACTCTGATCCTTTTTAAATCCTTGCATTGACGCTATACACTATGACGCTGAAGCCCTCTGAAACATAGATGAGACATAGTTTTCCAGACACTGCTTTAAGCTTCATACTTCAAATGTGATTTACAGCTAAGTAGAACAACAATCCAGAACTTCAGATGTTTACAAACTTACTGTGCTTTAAGAAAGCTGAACATTATTGATGCCATTATACTAATCCCTGCATAAAAGTCCAACATTTTTGGGGTGTGAATAGTCTGTTTAGATGTATTGGTATATAGATTTCAATTAAAATGACAATATACAAAAAAACGGTAAAAAACAAGGACTTTTTTGTGATTGTGAAAAATACAGATTAATTTCTTAAATGATTAGTTCACCCAAACATTGCTGCAAATGTACTCACCCCAGGGCATCCAAGGTAGATGAATTTGTTTCTTCATCAGAACAGATTTAGAGAAATTTAGCATTAAATCACTTGCTTGCCAATTTATCCTCTGTAGCGAATGGGTGCCGTCAGAATGAGAGTCCAAACAGCTGATAAAAACAACACCATAATCCATGACTTATACATCAGTTCATATCTTGTGATGTAAAAAGCTGTGTATTTGTTAAGAAACAAATCCACATTATGACGTTTTAAACTTCAACATTTGCTTCATCTGGCTAAAATATGAGTCCTCTATAATATTGCTTTCTTCAGTGAAAAAGTCACGATTCTGAATCAGGAGAGAAATATGCACACTGTTTACAAGAAAAAAGGTTGGTTGAGTTGTGGGAAAACACGGGATGAACTCTATCACTGCGTGGAGGTAGCATTATGGATTATGTCCAGAAGCGACAGATTAAAGTTATAGACAGACTCTTATTAAAAATATATAACTGAGTCATTTAGTAAATTAATATAATAATTTAATATTTTTGGATGGTAGTTAGCATTTAAGTTCTTTTTAAAATGCAGTGCATGCATATAGCTTGCTTGATCGTCATTAGTCAGGGCACAAACTGGATCAGTCTGGCATTCAAATCTTGTCTGTTCCACTCTTTACATGTCAAGTCTACAATTAGGTCAGTGATCCACCATCTGCAAAGCCTCAGATATGATGAAAGCAGGTGAGTCCATTTGCTTCTCCTCCATCCTGGCAGGATCAGCCACCTGGCGCTGTCTGTCGGCAGACGACAGTCCAAAACCAGGAATTACTCAGCCTTTTAAAACTCTAAGCCTGTTTTTATGCTGTGTATTATATGTGGCTCTGCCCTTGGTCAGAAACATGCTATTTTGTGAAGCAGCTTCCTGCTACAGAGCATTGCCTGAAAACGTGTCCTGTATCCAGGGCTCCAGATTGATGTCATTTAATGCTGATACTGATTTCCTCCTTTAATTCAAACCTGCACAACAACAAAAGAAACTACAAGCTTGATCTCAAGTCACTTTAATAGCATGAGCTGGATCAATGCAATCGCTGCTTATGTGAAGATGAACACCATCTTTTTAAACCGCAAACTAACAAAAGCAGGCCTAGTATGAATAATGGATGTCAGTGTGTTTTAATTGAACATGAATTAGCAACTGAATGCAGAACAGATGGTACAGACACAAGCTCATTTATTCATACAAGACATTTTCTGTGCATATTAAATAACCAAATTCTCAGTTCTCATGACCCTATTTCTTCCAAAATGGGTTTGATTCTTTTTTTTATCTTGTGTTATTGTTTATACATTTGTTTATGGAAATAAAGCTTTCAAATTATGCATGTAGAATTGTAATGCACATGCAGAAAAGACATATAATGGTATATCATTGATATATTGATAGGTTTTGTTAATATTTTGAGTTAGATTTTCTTTTTATATTTTGAATTTAAATTTAATTCAAAATCAGGTGTTGAAAACAACTGATTTAGTAAGATTCAATAAAACTGAAAAACATTGTTTTTTTGTCTCAAAATATATTATATGAATAAGTATGCATGTGTTCCTGTTGTTCAATGGTAGAGCATTGTGTTAGCAGTGCAAAAGGTTGTGGGTTCAATTCCCAGAGAACACGCATACTGATAAAAAAAATGTATACCCTGAGTAGGTCGCTTTGGAGTCGGCTAAATGCATAAAAATGTAAATAAAAATTATTATTTAGGGTCTTAAGTTCCTGAATCTAGGGTTTTATTTTTTCCTCAAATAATTGTCTTAACACTCATTTGAGAATAACTGAAAAGCATGAAGTATTTTATCTCAAAATATATTGGATGAATAAATATGCAACATTTAAAAAAATAAGAGTATACATAATAACCTTCATGTTTTTCCCAATTGCACACAATCAGTGTTGGGCTAGTTACTCAAAAAAATTATATATTACTCATAGTTACTCCTTTTTACTAATTACTTTCTGGCAACAGTAATTAGTTACACTAGTTACGTTACTTTTCTTTCACGCCCCATAAGTTGCATATCTTCCCCATAAAATTATTTTAAAATGTTACTAACAATATATTTCTGTATCATCATTTGACCAAATCCACATTGGATTGCAGTCAGAAGTTTTTACAAACACTCAGTGGTGATTGAGAGTAACGTTTAAATAAAAGTGTTGTATTAACACTTTGTATTAGAATAGCAAAGTCCACTAAAGGAGGTAGAAGCTTTTTCATATCTGAAGCTCCTAAACTCTGGAATAGCCTTCCTGATAACGTTTGGGGTTCAGACACACTCTCTCTGTTTAAATCTAGATTAAAGACACATCTCTTTAGCCAAGCATTCATATAATGCATCTCACAATCTTGTACTGCTAGTCTTTCTGAACAAATGCACTTTATTATGCTTTAGCTTGGGTTATCACTGATAATTTCATCCAGGGTTAAGTTCCTGGATGGAACAACTGCTACGCTAATTGTCTTATTGTTTCTATGTTTCTGCCACGGGATTAACATCCCGTGGTAGCTAGGAATTACACAAGCTTCAGTCTGGATCCAACCCTTAAACGATCTGAGATGACCGAACACCTGAGAAGAGATGATGGCAACCCCTCGGAGGACCTCAGAGGAAGCCAACCATCAGCGATTATACTGACTTAACCAAAGTCTGCCATAAATGGAGGATCAGTACCTAAAGACAACCTCTACAGCCCTGAACGTCAGCGGAGTCTAGGACACATAGATGAGCCCCAGAGACAGATCTCCAGTGAGGAACTCGTCACCTAGACATCCATCGGTAAAGACCCTGGAACCAGTGGACTGCTTACACTCTGACTTTGCTGCAGTTGGAACAAACTACTGGTTGTCTGGCCAGAGGGAACTGGCCCCCCCGACTAAGCTTTCTCCCAAGGTTTTTTCTCCATTCTGTCACCGATGGAGTTTTCGTTCCTTGCCGCTGTCACCTCTGGCTTGCTTAGTTGGGGAATCTTCATTTCCAACAATATCATCGACTTGATTGCACAAATATTATTTAAACTGAACTGAGCTGGACAATGCCATCACTAAATTCTATAATGAAATGCATTCAGCTGAAAATTGAGTGTTAAATCCATAATTTTACATTATTGACCAACTTGCCTATTTTGATACTGTGCAGTGCTTTGTTACAATTTGTATTGTTAAAGGCGCTAATAAATAAAGTGACTTGACTTGACTTGACTATTAATCTCATTAACTATCATGTGAAGCTTGAAGCTTATTATAGCTATAATTTCTCTGTTATACCCATATAAAATTATATTCCATGATGTATTTTATCAAAATAATTCATATAAGTTCATAAGAAAATATTTTATTCTCTAAAAAGATTTTATACAATTTATATCAGGAACGGAGGGAATGGCCGTGTAATGCCAGAGAGTAAAGTAAACACAACTTTCACATCGGTGTTCAGATCATCTTTCTCCTGACAAAATCATTGTAACGGCAATATTTCCATCCGCTGAATGTAAGCTTTTCATATTCCATATGCCTGCTGCACTGGTGACTTCATGTACCTGTGCAACTTGTGAAAATTATGAAAATAAATCTAGGAATTGTTGGACTTTAAATCAGTCGGGGTTGAGGCATCGAAAGTAACCATGTAACTAGCTGTTTTATGGAAACTGTAATATTATTACTGAAATCTTATTAGTAATTAGTTACACTATTTACTGAAAAAGTAATATTATTACTAGGGTTGGGAATTGAAAATCAATTCCATAATCGGATACTTAAGGTCTCAAGGTAAGATATTTTTTTTAAAAGTTAAATTTCAGTTCCACCAATCAATTCATTTTTAGGTGACGATAAAGGACTGTTAAAAATGTATTTGTCTTTGAATCATTCAATCAAGAGATTCATTCAAAAACACAGATTCATCCAGTAATGAAACGAGTAAATCTTGAGTGAGTCTTTAAATTATTCCATTCATAAATTCCATGGCATTTTCTTTAGTTGTCTAATATTTTTTCTTCAGGGAGAAAACTACAACCTCCATTAAAAAAGTCTGAACTTCCCCCTTTGATCAGGTGTTGAAAACGTGTTTTTAATAACATTAAGTCTTTTGTCTCAAAATACATATATTTTACATATAAATACATATACAACAATTTTAAATGATTAAATGTACCTTGATAGTGAATCACTCAGCTATTTTGCAGAAAATGATATGTGTTTTTGTGACAACAGTCAGTGTGCTGGGCTCGTGCACTGCTTTACTGGCTGGGCTCGTGCACTGTTAAGTGTGCTGGGCTCGTGCACTGTTTAGTGTGCTGGGCTCGTGCGCTGTTAAGTGTGCTGGGCTCGTGCGCTGTTTAGTGTGCTGGGCTCGTGCACTGTTTTACTGGCTGGCTGGGCTCGTGCGCTGTTAAGTGTGCTGGGCTCGTGCACTGTTTTACTGGCTGGGCTCGTGCACTGTCTCCAGGCAGCAGTGAGAAACCCCGTAGCAGGAACTAGCTTAGCAGCCTTTAGCATCCAAGATGGCGGGAGCAGACAGCGACGACTCTCTTTACCCTATTGCCGTGCTAATTGACGAATTAAGAAATGAAGATGTTCCAGGTAAACAAAATACGTATTTTAACACCGACTACTAGTTTGAGAAACAGACTGGAACTCGTAGGCTTGATTTTGACACGAATAGCTAAAAGCAACTGGTAATATGGGCCTGCCCTAGTTTAGCAAACTTGCTAGCAACTAAAATATAATTTAGTAATTGAGACCCTACACGATTATATATCAAATTTAAGGACAGATAAAGCCACCGGCATGCTATTTAGTACACCCAAATATATTATCTGATTTATGTCAAATGACTTAATTTCGTGTGTAAATACAGTGTGACGCAGACAGAGTTACAGTTTGTGATTGCTAACACTGCTAACGTTAGCAGTTCTGTGATTTAACTGTTATGTCATTGACTCGTTTAGTTAAATTATCAATTAAAGCACAAAGTAAGTTTGGCTACAAATCGACACAGTTTGTCATTTCAGCGAAAAGCCCCTCAAGCAACAGCTAGCGATAAGATTTTTCAGTGACACTTCATATTTTTTCCAGATAACTTAATTTATATTCACTGCGTTTAATGTTTATTCCATATTTTGTTTACAATGTAAAAATACACCAGAACTGATTATTAACAACTGTCACCAAAAGGTGAGCTAATTTTCCTCATAAAGATACCGGACTGTGATAATTATATTAATCAAGGAAGGAAATAAATGATGTAATATTTTTGGTCTCAATGGATTGGGAAAGATGTAATTTATGTTTATAGTTCGTCATCTATCAAGCCATCATTTGAATAGCAAAAGTTGTAAACCGAAACCGATAGTCTGTTTTGTCCCTCAGCAATCAGCTGCTTTACAATAAAATATATCAAGACTATTATTCTAACGCATTTCTTGCCTTTTTCTCTGTAGTTGCGATTAAACAGCATTAAGAAGCTGTCCACCATCGCCTTAGCTCTAGGGGTGGAAAGAACACGCACTGAACTTCTGCCTTTCCTCACAGGTAAGTGTTTTTTTTCTTGCCCAAAATGACTATAACAGTTGTATTTTAGGTCTAGTAAACTCTTCTCATGCATATCTTTCAATTTCTCATTTTGTGATTGATCAGATACCATCTATGATGAGGATGAAGTTCTGCTCGCTCTTGCTGAACAACTGGGGAACTTCACATTGTTGGTTGGAGGGCCTGAATATGTGCACTGTCTCCTTGTAAGCTTTTTGACTTGATTTCATACTGAAATCGACTAAATGATATAATTACTGCTTTGAATTTTTTTGCTTATTATTTGCTGACTTGTGTGTTGTTGTTGTCTTTAGCCCCCTTTGGAGAGTTTGGCTACAGTTGAAGAGACAGTTGTGCGAGACAAGGCAGTGAGTCCCTGCGGAAGATCTCCCATGAACACTCTCCAGTGGACTTGGAAGTGCACTTTGAGCCTCTGGTGAAGCGTTTGGCCAGCGGAGACTGGTTCACGTCACGTACCTCTGCCTGTGGACTCTTCAGTGTCTGCTACCCACGAGTGTCCAGTACAGTCAAAGCTGAGATCCGCCAGTAAGTTTAATATATTTGTGAGGACTTAAAAAATTAACATTTTTTTTTTGTGGAATATATTGCAGTATTATAACCCTCTGACATATGTGCACATATTTTTTTTTTACATTTTGTGCCTAAATCTTAAATCAGAAATTTTGCCGAATACATAAATGTAGTAATTATTTTTAAATAAGCATAAATTAATGAAATGAAATAATTGTAATAATAATATCATAGCTGTTGTAATATATGGTGCTAGGTAGCCATAAACCCACAAAAGTGATTCTCAGTGCTGTCTAATTACTTTTAATTCTGGCAAGTACATAAATGTATTACTATAAAAAGTTGAATATAAAACGGTCAAAGACAGTAAAATAAATACTGTCATTAAATCTGAAGTATTGATATTTGATTCTTTTTCTTTTTGCATTACAGTGAGTATTTTGAGTGATGGTGGTAAAACAGGCATAATTTGCTTAAAAAAAAGTTTTTGATTTTGGGGTAAAACATGATCTGGATATGTTTTTTTTTTACAGATTACACTATATTCACACCAGTATAAATGAATATTAAATGCATTCCCACTTCACATCACTTCTTTCTGTGTCTGTTGCATGTTCTTTATATTGACTATATTAGCAGCTGTAAAACAGGGTTCCAGCTGGCTTGTCTTATTGAGTTTTATACTGAACCTGTAACACATTCTGACATCAGAATTTTTGTCCCTGGAGTGAATAGCTCCATAGGAATATATTGCTTAAATGTATTGTTTTCTGTGGTAATTATTCACTCTGTATGAATAGCCATTTAGACTAAACATAATTATAGCTACAGAGTGTTAATGTTACAATATCCAAAGTGAAAAGGAAAATCACTACCTCATCCTCTTCTATTTCTGTTTAATTGGAAACATGTTAACACATTTATCATCTCTCCTCAGGCACTTCCGTACCCTGTGTTCTGATGATACTCCCATGGTGCGCCGTGCAGCCGCCTCCAAGCTGGGTGAATTTGCCAAAGTGTTAGAGCTGGATTATGTCAAGAGTGACATCATTTCTCTCTTCACTGCATTGGCATCTGATGAACAGGTCTGGTTTCAGTAATACTCACTGAAATATATACACAGTCGTATTCCGTCATTACTCAAACTACAGCTAAAATCTCTGCGCACATGTTGCATGGCAAGACCAATGGAGGCTTGAAAGGTTTTCATTGTGTTTATGTAACTAATGCTGGAGCAGAATTGAATGGCAAATGTCAAAGTGTTTTCTTCTGACATCTGAATGCAAACATTTACATCACTGCAGGACTCTGTTCGTCTCCTGGCCGTGGAGGCTGGTGTCAGTATTGCCACTCTGTTGCCTCAAGAGGATCTGGAAGCTCTGGTAATGCCCACTCTGCGCCAGGCAGCAGAGGACAAATCCTGGAGGGTTCGCTACATGGTTGCAGACAAATTCTCTGACGTAAGCCAAAAGCAAATCATGCATTAAGTTAATTATATGTAATTTAATTTTATTGGAAAATCGTAGTGTTTATCACAGAATTCCACTTTCATGCAGTGGGGGGTTGCTTTTCACTCATAATTCTTCTCATGGGCATAACTGCATTACTGTTCAAGTTAGGCGCTGGTAGGATTTTGAAAAGTATCTTATGCTCACCTAGAGTGCATTTATTTAAAACCGTAATATTGTTAAATATTATGTCAATTAAAAATAAATGTTTTCTATTTTAATATTTTTAGAAATATAATTTATTTCTGTGATGGCAAAACAGAATTTTCAGTAGCCATTTCTCCAGTCTTCAAAATCACATGATTTTGGTGTTCAAAAAACATCTCTTATCACAGCTGAAAATGTTTGTCCTTTTTAAGATCTTTCTAAAAAAAATATTTTTAAACAAACCAGTTTTAAACAATATCTGCGGTCTGTTGAAGCGACTGCTAATTTGTGTTTGCCTTACAAGTACAACGGGCATATTTTTGTTGCAGATTGATACATCAAAGGTGACAAGCTTCTGTCTTGTATTGTGAGCTTAAAGGCCTTTCCACACTGAGTGCGAAAAAGTGAAATTAATTTCGGACGTGACTAGGGGTGGGAATCACCAGAGGTCCCACAAAATGATATTATCATGATACTTGTGTCATGAGACAACATTGCGATTTTAAATATATTTGCAATTTATTACCCTTTTCCTACTTTAAATTATCTCCCCAGAAGAAAACTTTGACAACATCTGTTTGAACTAAAAAGAAACATTTTTCAGTTTGTTTCTCATTTCAATTTTATTGCTGCAGTGCAAGATAGGATTGTCAAGCGGACAAACTGACCAACGCTTTCATGAAAACCTGTCATAAATGTTTTATGCTCCTGGCAAACTCAGTTATTTGTATTGCAGTCTAATCTAGTCCACTTTAATTAAATGTAAATAGGTATTCACTGCTGTGCTACTAAAGGTATTTTGAACAATGCAACTTGAACTTGTACAAAAAAAGTTTTGCAGACCCTTCAGCAATTGGTGCTTTAGAAAGTAAATTACTATTAAATTTAAAATAAATAAAACATAGTCTTACATCAGATTTAAATGCGGACAGGGCCATCTTTGTTTTACTAACTTACTGCATGCTGTAGGTGACCCAGCTGATCTCACCAAAAAAAAACTCAAAACCACCATCTAGTGGACTGTAAAGAAATATATTTTATTATTCTACCAAATAGTATAATAAAAGGTCAATACTTGGTGTCCGTGTATCGATACATTATTTCCGAGAAAAATATTGCGATACTATGCTGTATCGATTTTTTTCCCCCACCCCTAGCGATGACACGCTGGAATAAAACAATAGATTTCTATAGATGCTTCCACATAGACTGCGAAAACTTTCATGGACTGAAAATGCTAACAAAAAAAATTTTCGAACCAGTCCGACGAATCTTTTCAGTTTCGCAAAGCGAAAACACCGTCCAATAAGATTTACGCTAGGATCACGTGATCAGAACAGCTGCTTTGCACAAAAGGTTGAGAGTGGTGCCACTGTTTCGAAAACCTGTGTAAACAAACAGCGAAGAAGAGCATCCCGGATAAGAGGAGAGAGTGGATGCTGAGTTCTTGTTATCGTTGGTATTCGAGAACCGATTTCTTACGTTCTTTATACAGAATAACATTTCTATTAATTCTCCACTGAATCATGTGATCTGTAGAGCACCGTCCGTTTTCTTCCACGTGCGCGAGTGTTATGAGTCAGAGCGCGTTCACTCTCTAGATCTTCTGTATTAAAAAAATCGAGTGAAAATATCTTTCTACACATGAAATATGAAAGCAAATAGACATGATTATGACGATATATTTTCTGTATGTGTTTTGTATGCAGCTCATGGTATTTTTTTTTTTATCAATAAAGGATGTTTATGACACATATTAGCAGTGTAGCATTATTAAACATACAAAGTGCATGTTGTCTGCTTATAGAAGCAAAGTGCATGTGTCCGCTTATAGAATCAAAATCAACTATAGATCACAATCAGAAGTTATTACAAGCAGTCAATGATGGTTTAAAGCAGGGGTGTCAAACTCATTTCCTGGAGGGCAGCAGCCCTGCAGAGTTTTGTTCTAACCCTGCTCCAACACACATACCATGTAGTTTTCAATCGAGCCTGAGGGACTTGATTAGCTGGATCAATTGTGTTTAATAAGGGTTCGAGCTAAACTCTGCAAGGCTGTGGCCCTCCAGAAATTGAGTTTGACACCCCTGGTTTAAAGTGCATTAGTTATTACATACATTTTCAAGTGTAGCTTGATGCTAATTGAACTTCTAATTATATTTTAGGATGTAGCCTATTCTTGTAAGCATTATAGATAGTTTGTGTTTCTGGTATAGAATCAAACTTTATCTTAATTTAGATAATAAATCCATATATGCGATACATATCTGAGGAAAAATGCATTGTTGGTCGGCGCCACCTAGCGTGCAGGCCTGAATTAGCAGAAGGCGAACAATCGTTTCGCGCTCGGTGTGAAAGCACCGCTCGTCTGCGATTCGCCTTGCTTTTTCGCATCGCGCTCTTTGTGGAAAGGCCTTAAGGCTGCATTTACACTGGCACAAATGCATATAGTAAAGCGATCACTGACAATCGTTTTGGGGCTGGAATGAATGTAAACAGAAATTGGTTACCAGTCTTGTCTAAAGTGAATGTAAACAAGCAGGCCAAAAAAATGGATTATGGTCAAAAGATCGGATCTGTGCATCAAGACTGGCAGCGTAAACAAAGCCTAAGTGAGTCAGTTGATCTAATAAAGGACTTGTCCGACTGATAACAACCACTAAATCTTGTGCGGTTCATAAATAAATGTTGTTACAGTAGTGGCAGAGCTCTACCACTGAATAGTGATGCAGCAATCACTGCTATATGATGTGTATTTGTGCACCCTTTAACTTGGCTTTATATTATTAATGTTATATAAGCTACCTGGAAACCTCTTCTCTGTTATGTATCAGTGCTAAGGTTCAACAGCTGGATCACAGTTTCAGGATGACGCCTCATAAGAGTTCACTGCTCTCTGTAATCCTGCACTGATGTACACTGCTCATTGTTGTGCAACTTGACCTAAATGCAGTTCCATCCTTTCCATAATATTTGTCATTTCATCGGATGATTTTGGATTATCCTGAGCCACTTGTAATGTTAGATATTTTACAGGAAAAATAATTGTTGAATGCAGAGATAAAAATACCTAGAAATATCCTGGGTTAGAGCAATGACATGTTGGCCTTCTTTAGAAATGAGAATTATGTACCACATCTCTTGTGCAGTGCTAGAATAGCCTTGATTGTATCCTAGCATGCTTCGGAAGTGCCTTTGTCCCGGAGTCTGCAGAAAACGCTGAAGTGCTGCTATGAAATGGAAATATGAAGTGACATGCTTGTCTCTGTGAATTTACAGCTGCAGAAAGCTGTGGGTCCAGAAATCACAAAGAATGACCTAGTGCCAGCCTTCCAGAACCTTCTGAAAGACTGTGAGGCTGAGGTTCGTGCCGCTGCTGCAAACAAAGTCAAAGGTGAGAAAAAGCCCCAAAGCAGCCCTGTTATAAATGAGCATGATGTTGAGTTTCACTACTATTTATTTGCAAAATAGGTGTAAATTATCTTACTATATTTTCTGTAAAATAAGTTGCTTATGTCTATAAGTTGCATAGGTCAAAATTGCATTGTTGAGAGAAAAAACAAAATGCACGTGTATGAAATAATGCAAAATTATAAATAAAACTATAAACATGTATCCCCTCGTTCCACAATAAATTGTTTAGATTAAATTACATTAAGAAAAGGAATGAAAAATGTAAGTATAAAACATACATTATAGTGGCCTTTATTATAAACACCAAGCCTCAACATATATTATTTATATTTATTTAAAGTGCAATTGAAACTACCAGTGTGTTGGAAATGTGCTGTACAATAAACTGTGTTGGAAATGTGCTGCACTTTGCATACAAATTTAGAAAAATTGTGCATTCCTTGCTTTTTAAAAAATTTAAGAAAAAAATATTTAATATTTTTGTCTCATAAACACCTTTGGATTTTGAGTGTTTTGTTTATAGCTGGGATTTTTAAACTGTGGTTCAAAGACTGCATGTGACTTAATACAAGTCCAATCTAGTCAGGAGTTCATTTGTAAATTTGCTCTCAAGTGTCTCAATCTAGTCAGGAGTTCATTTGTAAATTTGCTCTCAAGTGTCTCAATCTAGTCAGGAGTTCATTTGTAAATTTGCTCTCAAGTGTCTCAATCTAGTCAGGAGTTCATTTGTAAATTTGCTCTCAAGTGTCAGTGGCAAGAGTGTCTTTCTCTGAAAATGCTGAAATTACACTGGTATTTTGCTACTGAAGGATCTTGTTGTGATGACCGTAATTGTTTAACATTCTTGTCCTCAGAATTCTGTGAAAATTTGACAGAGGACAGTAGAGAGACGATCATCATGGCACACATTCTCCCCTGTGTTAAGGTAAAATGCTTTTTCATTCAGCGCTTGTCAACATCTCTGCATACTGCCACCTGTTCCTCATTGTTCCAGTACTCATCACATTTAATTGGTGTACAGTTCCATTCCAGGATCAGTTACTGGCAGATAACTCTGGAGTCAGCATCTGTTCTCTAAGTGTCTAAGACTTAAACAAGATCAGATTAACACAGTGTGTCAGTGTCTGTGCTGTGACCTACTGGCTGTAGCAACACTAGTGCACTTCTGCTCTCGATCACATACTATATATCAATCAGTGTTTTCTAGGGGTGGGAGAAAAAATCGATCCATCGCGATTCTCTCTCCAAAGATTCTGAATCAATTCTGAGAATTTCAAAAGAGATCCGTGCGTGAATGCAGCTTAATAGATCTCCCGCTGTCTATGATGTCATAGTAAAAAGCAACAGTAAAGATGAAGAAAAATCACTCACAGTTCTTGAATGAGAAACGTTCAGATAATATTAAATACTGAAAGCACTCTTTGCTTGTTATCGGTTATGTTTCAACGCTCCTCTTAATTATTTGCTACTTGTATGTTTTGAAGTTTTATTAGTTGAAAAATCTTAACATACAACTGTTTTAATAATTTTTTTAATTTGTAATTATTTTAAAAGTACTTATGTAAGGATATGTAAATGTAAGGATTTTAAGATTCTCAATTCAGTAAACTAATTAATTAATAAGGGGGGAAAAAGTAGATCAAGAATCGTTATGGAATTGTATCTTGAGGTGACTAAAGATTCCCACCCCTAGTGTTTTCACAGGTATTGTTAGAAACATTTTGTTCTGGTAAAAATAACTTTGTCTAGACTCGAACTGCTGTTGGCCAGGTTATCTTAGTAGCATATATATATATCTTTAATGAGCCGAAAAGAATGCACATCCACACCCTGTTCTAGCACTGTACCAATTGCTCGTGTTAAATTCAAGGCACCTACAGAACTACCTCTGGTATTGTTAGAAACGCATTACTTGTACCATCCCAAAGAGGGCACAAAATCACTTTCACTGACTTTTTCATTTAATGTTCCCATCTGGTGGAATGACCTGCCTAACTCAATCCGAGCAGCTGAATCCTTACCCATCTTCAAGAAACGGCTAAAAACATCTCTTCCATCTTTATTTGACCCCTAACTTAGCACTCTCTATTCTAATTTTATTTTATCTAATCTGTCCTTTTTAGACCCTATATCAATTGCACATTTATTCTCTAACTGCTAGCTTTTCTTGTAAAACTAACAGTAGCTTTTCTTGTAAAACTATATATTTATATATATTATATTAAAAAAAAAAACCTTTATAGCACTACTGCACTTAGGCTAACCAGGACTTGTAATAGCACTTGTTTGCCTATAAAAGCTGTCCTCATTTGTAAATTTATGGAGTGTTCTATGTAAATAAAAAAATATATATACATTTTTTACACCAAAATATCTGCAGGGGCTCACAGCATATATACAAATAATTGCAAGATTGATGGCAGCACGGCACATTTTATTCCAAACCTTTTGTGTAGCTGAATTACATTTGAAACTTCCTTACAAAAATTGAGCTTTGACATTTTTCATAGCAATATAAGCATTCAACATGGTCAGTTATCCATGGACCGCTTTGTTCCGCGTTCATATAGACTCAAATATTTTTTTTGCTTTACACTAGATCTTCCTGCAATGTGAATGTGTCCTGATCCCAGGCATGTGTTTTCATTTCATAATAGTGGCTGAACATTTTAAAATTGTTCATGTACCTTACCGTTCAAAAGTTTTTGGTTGGTTTTCGCTCTTCAAAAAAAGTTGTTTTTGAAGAGTCCCTTATACTCACCTAGACTACATTTTTTTTTATCAAAAACGGTACAACTAAAATATTTAACAATTTAGAATAACGATGTATTAATGTATTGTACTATTTTTGCATTAATATAAGAAGCATTTATGTATAATTATGTTGAAAACCGTGCTTAATTCCTAAACCGTTATTGTGTAAACCATTTTCTTTGATGAAGCTCAAAAGAACAGCATTTTTTGGGACTTTGGATTAATTGATTTTGTGAATTTGGATCAGTTTAATACATCAATACAAAACATTTTTTTGACACTGAACTTTGAATGGTAGTTAATGTAACATGTATTTAATATGGTTGTTTTTGATGGAAGTTCAGTGCAAATTTTTGTACAATCCAGGAAATTTGGAAATGCACAAAAGTTCTTCATTGATATTCTTTTCCTTTCATTTGAAACCAGATGGATGCAAAAATCCCTAAAGCAAGATTCTTATTGTCTGAGCAAAAAAAGGCTTGACATTATGTAACACTTGAGTTAAAAACAAACTTAAAACAGTAAATCTGTACCAAAATACAGTCCTGTTTGCCAAAATATATCTACCACTGTTACATTTTAATGTACATGGTCTATATAAGAATACCCTCTAGTAGGATCAGTAGCAAAATACCAAAGCTCCAGTATATATTGCTACAGTGAGATTTCATAATTCATGTAGACTTCAGGTATTACATGTCATTATTTGGAAGTTGCATTTGATAGTAGGGATGCACGGTATATCGGCCACCATATCGGTATCGCTGATAAATGCTCATTTTTTTCTGTTATCGGTATCGGCCCGATAAGAAAATTTGGCCGATATCTTTAAGGCGATAAATAATGCATTATTTCCTTCAGAGACACTTCAGATGTGCGCTGTTCGCCATGATGGTTTTGAAATGCTTGAAATATGATTGGAATCACTTTGAAAAGGACAATACACTTATGTGCAACATAATTATAATTATGTAGCCTTTATGTATTTAATTATAATAAGAACATTACTGTACTATTTTGATTTTTTTTACACATGTAATGATGTCCAATGATTTGTTTGCGTTATTTATGCATTATTTTATTTGTGAGACTTTTTTATGGCGAAATTTGTTAATGGGAGAGTAAATATTTTTTTTAAACCACTGTTCAAACTAGGCTGCTTATGTAAAGTGTTTGGGATGTGGCTTTTAATGATGAGATCTATTTTTAAATCAGGCTCTCAAAAAGTATATAAAATTTGGATATAGATTTATCGGCCAACATATCGTTATCGGCTTTCAAACATAAATAATTATCGGTATCGGTGCATCCCTAATTGATAGTCATTGATGGCATGTTGTTTGCTCCTCTTTCAATAGGAACTTGTCTCAGACACTAATCAGCATGTGAAGTCTGCGCTGGCATCAGTCATTATGGGCCTCTCCACAATCTTAGGCAAAGACAACACCATTGAGCACCTGCTTCCCCTTTTCTTGGCCCAGCTCAAAGATGAGGTAAGCTTGCTGTGTGTGTGTGTGAGCGTGTGAGAGAGAGAGAGACAGCACAGGTCTGGCTGAGGTAATTTGCGTCATGTTCCAGTCACCGATGATACTTCTGTGCAACTGCTCACTTTGATCCTGTCGAGGTGAGGCATTGCTAATGCTAGCCTTTTAGTGGAAAGCAGAAAGCATTGAAGTGAGAGATGAATGGATGAGTGCAGCACACTATCTCACATCTCCTCTCTTTATTTGCTAGGGCTTTTTGTTGCTTGCTGCTGTCTGTATTGCGATCGCTCTTTTTTTTAAAACTGCTTGGAAGAAGTCTTTGAATATGTCAGTCACACAGACTGCACAAAATAAATAGAACAAAGCCAGCTCCTGGACTACAGTGTGCATTGATCCATGTTTTAAGACAGGAAGCTGTTTTTGTTATTCTGTGTCAGTTCTTGCTCTGTAGTTCTGCAAAAAAAAAAAAATCCTGTCTCATAGTTGTCAGCCTGATGAAAACTTGACACTGTGACATGAAACACTTACATTTAATGGCTAACAATCTTGCTGACTGCATGAAGAGATTAACATACAGTGCAACATGCTGTTTTAAAGGGGTCATATGACATTGCTAAAGAGAACATAATAATTTTGTGTATTTGGTGTAATGCAATGTTTATGCGGTTTAAGGTTCAAAAAACACATTTTCCACATACTGTACATTATTGTTGCTCCTCTATGCTCCGCTTTCTTAAACGGCCTTCCGTTTTTTTTTTATACAAAGCTCATCGTTCTGAGAAGCGAGGTGTGCTCTGATTGGACAGCTATCCAGTGCCTTGTGATTGGCCGAATACCTCAAGCGTGTGATGGAAATGTTACGCCCCTTACTGTATTGTGATGCCGTGTCCCGGCTCGATGAGACGAAAACATTAAAACCCATTATAAACTAGGCATAGGTTGCATCCAGTGGGGACATAATTACTGATTATAATGACCATTCTGTCTTTTTACGCATCGCGTTGCATCGTGCCGCGTAAACATTACCATGTCTGCATTTGTAATCGGAGAAACGACAAACAACAACTACTCTTTCAGGTTCATGAAATAGTCCTCCTTAAAATGTGCTGCACACACTCTAATATTTAGGTTAAACTGTTCTGGAACAGGGTTGTAAATACATCTTAACCACTGATTTCTATTAATGTCCTCTTTTGGAAGCCCAAACAAAGTACTTTCGCTTTCACAACAAAACACAGTATCTCCAGGACATGGTGCCGGCGGCAGCAACAATACTACAGCGAGAATGGTTTTGCCTTCTTTCATTGCGTATACGTTTGGGCGGTGTTTTTCAAATCATCCCACACTGTGATGTAGACATGTGAGGCTGTGTTTGAATGAGCTGTTTTAGGGGGGCGTGGACGAGTCTTAATGGGTTTGAGACTTTAGTCTTTGCAACTTTAGGGATCTTATCTATGCACAAACAGCTTGTAACAGTCCAAAGTAGGGATGGCTCAATACCATAATTTTGGCTTCGGTACGATACCAGAATGTAGTACCTCGGTATCGATACTAAATCGGTATCGATACCATAATCTTGGTTAATGTTAGGTATGTGTTTAATGCATAATGTTAACATACTAAACATATATTAGTAGCTTACATTTATAATTTATAAATAATTATTGACCTACATTTATAAGTGCTATGATAATGTCAATGCTGTTAAATAATTATAACAAATGTTTCTTTAAAGTGTTATTCTAACAGTCAAAGTAGGGGGTGGGCGATATGGCAAAAATATCATATCACTATTTTTTTAGAAATATCACAATTTCACGATTCTTTGTCATGTTGGTTTTACTATTGTGTCTGAGCAGTGCAGCCAAAATAATTTCCCTATTACAAAGACAAATCCTTTCAATGGTTACAAAATATAAAAAGTATGGTGGATATTTAGACCAAAGTGGGGAAGATAAAAATCTGTGTCATTATTTTATCTTTGTTATTAAAAATAAGAACAAATATACACATTACAAATAAAACAAACAGTGCTTTATTTTCAGGTACAATAGGTGTATTTAGCAGAGCATTCAAGAAATTGAATGAACAAATATAAAAATAAAACACTATATAGATTGATTCCTATTAAAGCAGCTGTATTATTTTTTCTGTCAAACGTAGCGAGTTATTTTTTCTCTGTGTTTTGTGTTAACATTAAATAATAATAATTCTGTCGATTCTGTCATAGTGTTTTATATTATACCATCATTTACTCACTCGAGTTTAGTTTTAAACCTGAGTGAGTTTCTTTCTTCTGCTGAACATAAATTATATTTTAAAGAATGTGGAAAACCACAAAGTTTCTGGTCCTCAGTGACTTACACCGTATTTTTATCCTTCTATCAAAGTCAATGTGGACCAGCAACTGTTTGGTTTCCACATTCTTCAAAATACCTTGTTTTGTGTTCAGCACAAGAAAGAAATGAATACAGGTTTGGGACAACATGTGAGTGAGTAAATATAATGACAGAAATACAATTTTAGGGTGAACTATCCCTTTAATTACAGTCGGCTGCATGTTTAGTGCTGTCCCTTTAAGACCTGCGCGTATCTAATACACAGGCGCGCATCCGTTTATCTCGGCTCTTTACTTTCCTTTTAGACATAACCAACTGAGTCTATACACAAACCTTGTTGAGTTTTGGCAGTATTGGCTCAAAAGATAACTTGGTTCAGTTATCAGACGCTGTTAGGCAGGCTTTTCCGTGCGCGCTCTTCAGGTGTACGGGCTCAGAAAAAGCACACGTCTGACCACCGTTGAATGAAACATTTAACCGGAAAACCTTTAAAACACGCAAAAAAGTTGTGAATAAAACTTACAATTATCAATTTATAATGCACTTACCAACCTGTCGATCTCTAACGTTAGTTCTCGGAAAAGATCAGGATGAGCAAGCGACCAAATGCTTAGCCAGATTGGATGTCTTGCCTCCTGTGGTCAGTTCGTTCACCTTTATCATCTGTTTTGTATGCAAAGTAAGGCCATATTTCACTTCTACTGTTCTCTTCATTTGTTTGTTTTGGGCTCGTTAATAGTTTAATCTGTTTGATCCATCCTGTTGTTCACTTGTTCTGGTGTCACATTTACCGGATGCGCAGCAATTTGAGAAGCACTGCCGCCTACAGGTGAACTTCGGAACAGCAGCTTATGAAATACCGAAATATGAAAAATTATGATATCGTACCGTTTGAAATATAATAAATACCGGTAATTTTACAGTACCGGTATACCGCGCATCCCTAGTCCAAAGAGAAAGAAAACTTGAAATCGCATCATATGACCCCTTTAATTCCAGACAAATTGCTTGATTGAGACAGTTTAATGAATCGGATGGACCATTTCGTGAATCGTTTTTGAACTGATTACATATAAAAGTGAAAAATAATATCTCTAATTTTATTTTTTGGGAAAATGAAATCAGTGTTAGTATTTTTAGTCATATTTGGCATATTGTTTATTTACTTTGTGTGTTTTAGCTTTAGAAATATAATTTAGTTTTTCATAATATTTATATTTTATTTTAATGATTTTTTTTAAATAGTTGTAGTTGCTAATAATGGCACTCGGTTGTATAGGTTAATTTTTTTCATGTTGTCCGGAATGTTACAGTTTTTTGTCATGTCCTTCCTGTAGTGTCCAGAGGTTCGCCTCAACATCATCTCCAACTTGGACTGTGTGAATGAGGTGATTGGAATCCGCCAGCTTTCCCAGTCTCTGCTTCCAGCTATTGTTGAGCTGGCTGAGGATGCCAAATGGCGAGTACGACTGGCAATCATTGAGTACATGCCCCTTCTGGCTGGACAGCTGGTGAGTCTTGACCGTTGATGTCCTAGAATTCTTTATCCTGAAATAGAGATCGGAATGTTCCGTTGGTCTCTTCAGTCTCCCTTTACACTTAAAGCAATTAACTAATCATCCTGTTAGCTTATTGCCATCAAGTCGCCTTGGGATCACGTAAGCTAATCTAACTGATATGAGGTATTCCTTTTTTCCCTCTCTCTTTCTCGTGCTTGCAGGGTGTAGATTTCTTCGATGAAAAACTCAATACTCTGTGTATGGCGTGGCTTGTTGATCATGGTAGGTTGCTTATCGGGAATGTTCATAACTATAATTGCACGTGTCCCACACAAATAGAAAATCTAGTTGCAATTCCATTTGCTTGTAGCATAAAAATGTAAAAAGCTGTTATAATGTGTTGGAGTCAGTGAGTCGACTAACACTTGTTTCTCTGTGATCTTCAGTGTATGCCATCAGAGAGGCAGCCACCTGCAACCTGATGAAGCTGGTGGAGAAGTTTGGAGCAGAGTGGGCACAGAACACCATTGTGCCTAAAGTGCTGGGCATGGCTAATGACCCCAACTACCTGCACAGGATGACTACCCTCTTTTGCATTAATGTGAGTCAGAGCTTATCAGCTTTAACAAACAGCTGCTTAGTCACACAGGAATGTATTGCGTTGGTGCTGATGCATTAGTTGGAAAAGCACAGTTTGACATACATTTTGACCTTAAAATATAGTAAAATCTGTCTCATATTATTGTAGAATGGTGCGTCCATGAAATATTTGGAAATTATCTATAGAAATGGTGGGGAAATACTTGTATCAAATTCATCTGTAACCCCTGCAGCAGCACTGATGTGTGTAACTGTCTGTTTTAGGCTCTGTCTGAGGTGTGTGGACAGGATATTACCACCAAACACATGCTTCCTGTAGTTTTCAAGATGTCCAATGATCAGGTAGCCAATGTACGCTTCAATGTGGCCAAGTCTCTTCAGAAGATTGGACCTGTGCTGGACAGCAAGTATGTGTTTATCCACAAATCAACCCCTTGTTAACTTTGTCAACAATATTCACATTTCTCTTAATGCGACTCACTTCAGCATCACAGCTCTAATTTTTGATTATAATTTGTTTTTATTACAGCTGTCTGCAGACAGAGGTGAAGCCAGTGCTGGAGAAACTGGCGTCAGATCAAGACATGGATGTGAAATATTTCGCCCAAGAGGCCATCAGTGGTGAGTTCTGCAGATGCTGCTCTTGAATGTTGTGCAACTATTGACGCAAACCAGAAAGCTACTATCATTCTTAAATACAACCTGCATCAGTGCAAACTGATGACTCACCATTATGTAACACTTAAGTTAAAAACAAAACACTTAAGTGTGTTTAATTTAATAATATTAAAAAGACAAATAGACAGTTCTGACATTTCTTTTTGTTCTCTCCCCAAAGTTCTTTCCCTGGCCTAATGTACCTACTTGCTGAACGTAAGACCCATCGCTCAAGCTGACCTGCATTGTATTTATTGACATCCAGGATCGTCCACTGGACTGTTTATGGAGAAACAATGTGCTCTGTTCCCTTTCAGTGAGAAATGTTTTAGGGATACTTGGCTTCTCTCAGTGTTTTGTTCAGATGTTCACCAAACACTATCTTGCTCTTCATTCTCTCCCGCTGAGACCCTCTTGCTCTGTGTATCTTCAACTTGCTAACCCTCAGCCTAAGAGTTTTACTATCAGTGTAACAATGTACTGAAGCATCATAGGCTTAGAAAAATAGAGATGTTTTGAGGCATCAGATTTAACTTCAGTCGTCTGATCTGATGGACTGAATCTCTTTTGCTCTTACTGCTGATTTTAAGAGTTGACCCATGCATGTGCACAGCATAACAAGGGGGCGAATCACTACTGCACCTATCATTTGATTACTGTGTTCCCGTGCCCCGTCTTACACTGATCATTATTGAACCAAGACCCCATAAAGCACGTTCAGCCGCACATCTGTTGTTTAGTGGCGGGCTCTGATACGGTTCCCCTATTCTCAAAGTGCTTATCTTCTTAAAGGGACCATGGCAAATTTCCATCTGCTTCCTGCAACTGTTATAACCGGGGATGGACATTCCTAACGGCCCTTTTTTTCTTCAGAAGGCAAGCTTCTTCATTCTGTGCCATTGACTGTTGCACATTTTCTCGTTTTGTTTTTTAAAAGACGTTTAACTTGTGTCCTCTATATGAATGCATCTACATGCCTCTTGCACAGGTTCCATAGACCGTCAGTATATTGAGAAGCTCATTAATCACAGGGCATCTTATACTCCCTCCCTTAACACATTGCTTCTGCCTGCGATGTTGACTGTCCGATTCTTCTTCAGCTTCAGAGTGCAGTATAGTAGTATCTTCCTTGTTATGAGTGTCATTAAAATGTGCTTCGGGTTTTATATGAATATGGTCACATTGCCCTTGATAGAAGGGGAACTCAATAAAGAACGTTATATAACCCCATTTCACTGTGCGTGGACCTTCTGTAATCCATCAGGTCATATACACTAAAGTGCATTATAGCATGAGGATGTGTCTAGGCTGGGAGTGGATTTATTGAAGGAGGCATATCATGAGAAATCAAATTTCCTTCATCTTTTGAAATGAGTCTTTGCAATAGGTAACTCTCAGAACTCAAAACTTCTCTCCTGTCCAGAAAAAACAGTGAGGTAACGGAAGGAGAGATCAAATAATGCATTAATTCCATAAAACACATGTATTTTTTTTCTGCAAGAATGCATTACATTCAATAGTAACACTGAAGACAACATTTCTATTTCATATAAATGCTGTTGTTAGAAAAAATGACAGCAAGAATAAATTGTCATGGTTTCACAATTTCAACGAGTATCAAATAAATATCAAATCAGCATATTAGAATGATTTTCGAATCCTGACTTGACAACCTTTCCCGATTCTCCCCCCCACACACACACACACTTTGCTTCCTGTCAGCTCTGATCCGACCTATCATAGTAAAAAAAAAAAAGGATTTCTGGAGGTTCATGTGACACTGAAGACTGGAGAAATGACTGCCATCAGCTTTGACATCACGGGAATAAGTTGGATTGAAAAAAAATATTAAGAACGCTATTTTTAGTAGTAATATTTCATAATACTGTTATCACTAGTTTGGATCAAATAAATGAAGCCTTGATGAGCATGAGAAACCGATTTAAAAAAACAATCATATTGACCCCAAACCTTTAAGTAGTGTATGTAAATGTTCTGTTAATTTAATACATATATGCTAGTTACATGTACACTAAATATAGTTTTACAGCTATTTGGAAAGTAAATCTGTAATATTAAGGGAAATTTCCACCAATATTTAAAAATCTGGATCTGAATCAAATTGTATTACTAATTTTAAATAACACTTGGGTGTTGTATAAATCTAAAAGCAATAATGCTGTTAAAATAATATTTTTTAATATGATATCGTTAAATGTCACTTTTTTCCTCTTTGTGATTGTATTGTTAACTTATTTTATTTACAAAACCGTAAAAAAGAGCTACATGATGCAAAAATAAGTCTCAGCTTCAGCAGCTCTGCAGATCCTTCTGAAAGATCCCAACTTTAAGAAAGTGCTTGGTTTATTTTTAACGTCACCTCACATAATTGGTAGACTCCGTTTGATAAATAAACTAAAGCCTGTTAGTCCCAAGTGATAAAATAATTAGATTTTCTTTCTCATTTAGAAAACTGCATTCAAATCAAGATCTCTTGACAAAAGTTTCTAAGTCCTGGTAGCTTTTAAAACTGCTTCACAATTGGCATGCCAGGTCTAACAGCCTGTGAGAGCTGTCGTGGCTTTGAGCGTTTGTTCTGACAAGGCTGTTTTCTCTGGAGCTGCTGCTGTCGTGCCTGCTGATGAACAGTTTACCAGCTGGAACATCACGACTCACCTTTTGAGTGTCAGTGCCATTCTGCCCAGATTATTCATCAACAGCTTTATACCAACAATCAGCAGCTATGTATAAAGGTACATTTCACACACAGTGGCTGTTTCCGGGTTTACATGATTTTTGCTACATTTCTACTGTTTGTATTAGGATCTACACCAGTGACAAATTGCCTGCATCATATGGCTAATTTACAGGGTTTTTTCATGCAAGATTCAAAGG
The DNA here is from genome assembly GCA_027422405.1 of Ptychobarbus kaznakovi. Lineage (NCBI taxonomy): Eukaryota > Metazoa > Chordata > Actinopteri > Cypriniformes > Cyprinidae > Ptychobarbus > Ptychobarbus kaznakovi. The sequence goes on from CM049797.1 coordinate 13,508,948, forward strand.
AATCGGATCGTTCACCCAAAAATGAATAATCTGTCCTCATTTACTCACCCTCATGTTGTTCCAAACCTGTATGAGTTTCTTCTGTTTTTATTTTTTAACCAATGAGTCAAAGAGAACAAAATCGTCACTTCCTGATAAACTGGCACTAAATATCACTTAAGAAAAGTAGGATAAGCAATAATTTTCATTTATAATAAATAGCTTGCATTAGCAGACAAAACAATAAATGCGGTCATTGCTTTCGAAAGAGGATGCCTGCTTTGGGAACACTGTCGTTTAAGACGGTTCTGGGAGAAATACTTTGACGACAGACTTTGCTTGGGCATTTAATCATGATCATAACATTTCAAATGCTTTACAACGACATTAGTCTGCTGGTTAGTCAGGTTATGCCATCCCATAGCGCAAAGTCACATTACTTTTTTTGATGCTCATGGAAGAATTTGCCAAATGCCTTTCCATCTCCCATTATTCGCATTAACCCTTTTTCACACGTCAAAAACGACCTCAAGCACCTCGAGCATAAAAACTATTTTGTTAATTTATTGTTATTTATTTTTATTTAGTGTTTCCATCACTGATTTCTGATGCAATACTTCAAAATGCGCATAAAAATAAGTGGCTTAACTTCATCATTCTTCAAAATATCTTATTTTGTGTTCAACAGAAGAAAGAAACTCGTACAGGTCCGGAACAGCTTGAAGGTGAGAAAGTGATGACAGAATTTTTTTATTTTTGATTGAACTATCCTTTTAAGATCCATCGTGTGACATGCTCACATTAAACACTAGAAACATAAAACTAGATTTTTGTTTAATCATTGCAATGACAAAACACATTAGTTATTTGCCTCACATTGCTTTATGAAGGGATTTACAGATAACAACTGTTATATTGGCAGCGAGGCGTTTGGTTCCTGACCGAATTTGTGTTTTTAACGAATTGAGGAAATACATTTTTAACCCATTCTTGCTTTGTTCCTGAATGATTCAATCATTTAAAACAAATCAAATGACTCACTCAAGACCTACCACCACTTATTGTTTTAGTTTTCAATTCTTATAGCTTATTTTTGTGAGATGCATCAGTCTGTGTAAAAGCATCTAAAAGCCTGATGCTGCTTCTGTGCCTTTTCTGCATTGAAAAGATGGATTTTATTAGTTATTTCATCAGCAACAGCCATTGTCTTATTCTGAACAAATTTATTGAATTGGAGCAAAAAAAGTACAGTTGTGTTCAAAATAATAATTGTGTTTAAAAAGCGAGTAAAGCTCAAAATCCTTATACATTTTACTTCAATACACACAAATGCATTGGGAACATTGCATATTCTATTCTAAATCAAAACTTGAAGAAACATTCAGCAAATGTATTACTTTACAGAAAGTGAAGAAAAAGGAATATTAGGCTGTTCAAAAAAATAGCAGTCTGCATTTTTTGTTACAAAGTCAAACATTTACTGTATAAACAGAAACATACTTGAAGATCTAGCTTTCTTGTGAATGACTGAACTAACATTTAGTTGTATAGCCACAGTTTCAGAGAACTGCTTCACATCTGTATTGCATGGAGTCTGGCACCTGTGAAATGGTATTCTAGCCCAGGACGATACCACAATTCCTCTGCATTTCTTGGTTTTGCCTCAGAAACAGCATTTCTGATGTCACCCCACATGTTTTCTATTGGATTGAGGTCTGGAGATTGGGCTGGCCACTCCATAACGTTAATCTTGTTGGTCTGGAACCAAGGTGCTGCTTGCTTACTGGTGTGTTTGGGGTTGTTGTCTTGTTGAAACACCCATTTCAAGGGCATTTCCTCTTCGGCACAAGGCAACATAACCTCTTTAAGTATTTTAATGTACTCAAACTGATCCATGATCCCTGGAATGCGACAAATAGGCCCAACACGTAGTATGGGAAACATCCATCATGATGCTTGCGCCACCATGCTTCACTGTCTTCACAGTGTACTGTGACTTGAATTCAGTGTTTCGGGGGTCGTCTGACAAACTGTCTGCATCCCCTAGACCCAAAGAGAAACAATCTTGCTTCATCAGTCCACAAAATGTTGCGCCATTTCTCTTCAGGCCAGTCAATGTGTTCTTTGGCAAATTGTAATCTCTTCAATTTTTCAACAATGTGACTTTGCGGGGGCTTCTTGCCGATAGCTTGGCTTCACATAGGTGTCTTCTAATTGTTACAGTACTCACAGGTAACTTCAGACTTTCTTTGATCACCCTGGAGCTGATCATTGGCTGATCATTGAGTCTTTGCCATTTTGGCTATTCTTCGATCCATTCCAATGGTAGTTTTCCGTTTTCTTCCACATCTTTCTGGCTTTGGTTGCCATTTTAAAGCATTTGATATCATTTTAGCTGAGCAGTCTATAACTTTCTGCACTCCTTTATATGTTTTCCCCTCTCTACTAAATTTTTTAATCAAAGTAAGCTATTCTTTTGAAAATAGCTTTTCCAGAGAGAAATGCACAGTACAACATTTGCTGCCTTCGTCCTTAAATAAGGGCCACTTGTTTGACACCAGTTTTTCACAGAATGATTTTCCTCTTTAATTAAACTCCACACTGCTATTATTTTGAACAAGCTCTTTTTTATTAATGATTCAATTTCACAGAATCAACAGCATGCATTTTTGGGCGACTGTTGGGTCTGTTGGTTTTCTATCACTCTACCACACCTACTAGTAAAATATTTGCCATGTAGAAATATAATTTCTACCAAAAACAGTGATTGATCTGGTTAGTGATGTTGGACTGCTATTATTTTGAACACAACTGTATAGCCTGTATTTAATAAGATTAGAAAAATGCCGCTGGATAACTTTAACGGAAAAGTTAATTACTGTCACTTTATGTCCATCTATGATGTGCTGATTAAATTCTCAAATCAACCAAAAATGCATGGATAACACCATAAAGTTAGTAAAAACTGTATGTAATCAGTACATTTTATTTTTAATGCCCAAGGAGCTACAAACAATTCGAACACTGATCCAGTTGTATCCAAATTCCTGTAATGACCATGTAACAAAATTCTGTAACAGAATTTTAATTGTTGGGTGAATTATCCCTTAAAGGGATAATTGTGTAAACAAAATTGTTCCAAACCCGCAAGACCTTTGTTCATCTTTGGAAAACAAAAAGCTTTCTGACCCTGCATTGACAGCAATGGAACTATTACGTTCAAGGCCCAGAAAGGTAGTAACGACAACGTTAAAATAGTCCATGTGATATCAGTGGTTCAACAATTCTTCTGCGGTGCATGCGAATGGTGCTGCTGACACAGGAGCCGGCGTTCTGACGTAGAACCTGGATGCACTGCGGTTTGTTTACATGCAGAGGAATGCACATGCATGTCGTGAACGTGATTCAAAGTCTGACGCGGAAGAGAAGACATTGTTGAATAAAGTCATTATTTTGTTTTCTTAGTACACAAAAGGTATTCTTGTAGCGTCATAAAATTACAGTTGAACCACTGATGTCACATGGACCATTTTAGCGATGTCCTTACTACCTTTCTGGGCCTTGAACATGGTAGTTGCATCTGTATGCAGGGTCAGAAAGCTCTCAGATTTCATCAAAAATATCTTAATTTGTGGTCCGAAGATAAATGAAGGTCTTACAGGTTTGAAACGACATGAAGGTGAGCAATTAATGTCAATTTTCATTTTTCGGTGATCTATCCCTTTAAAAAATAGTGTTTATGTCACTAAATTATTTTAACCAATGAAAGGCCATCATCTTTCTCAGTGTATAGTCAGAACTGAGGTAATGTGATGCGAGATATTTATGAACAAAATGTCACTCAAATATTTTCACTCAAGGAATGCAACTTTTATTCCCCCTTGTGCAAGGAACTCAGCATTTTCAACTGAATATAACAAAATTCATATTGTGATTACATATTGGGAAACATTATAGCACTGAAAAACGACTATAACAAAACAGTTCACTTTTCAATGTCGGTATTAATATCAACAATAGTCAAGAAGGATCTGACTACAAATTCTAAATAGTCACAATAAGATATTTTTCCTTTGAAGGCATAACATGACAACACTCACTATCGACACCCATTTTAAATATCAGAACTATTACTCTAGATATTGCTATACTTTTAAATGGCATATACTGTAGGACAATGACAGCTATCTCATGTAGCTGGATGGCTCCAGAACAATCCACATAGTGGACTTCAAAATAGAACCTAAATGGAGACTTTGGTTCAAGGTATCTGTCAAAAGAGGGTGCTTCATTCTGCATTTCCAAACAGGAAGTTGTACATGAAGAATTAAATCTAAAAACAGACATTCTTGAGGCATTCAACGAGGAATAAGAAGAATTGAAAGGCACAACACTTTCTGAAGTTTCTAAAGAAATCTGTTGGACTTCGGTTTGAGTAATAGTACACGCTGTGTGAGATCATTGTTAATTCTGATTGGTTTAAACCATGTAATTCTGAATGTTTACAGTAGCTCTAAAAGCAAACGTACAGTCAGAAAAACCATGTACTGTAACCTTGTTCTTGTCTACTTCTCCAGTCCACTCTGATAAGTCCAAAGTAGGTAGTGTGATTTTAAAGTCAACATGAACTCAAAACGAACTCTATTTACTTTAACGTATGTTGTTTGGTCTTACTGTGCATAACCATTGGTGTATATTATTTCACAGATGATTTTGTAATCTTTCATCATTGCTCCACCCGAAACAACTTTACTTTGTCTGACATCATCTAGGTCTTGCCTGTTAATGTGTACCAATAGTCAAACAGCAATGTGGTAACACTTTACAATAGAGCTACAGGAATGAGTCCTAAAACCCTGACTCATCATCACAAAGTCAATGCCTGAAATAAGTTCTGTGGTTCACACAAGCTCATTATTCATTAAAACAAAGTAATACACCACCCATAATTAAAAGTTTTTACGTCTTGAAAAAAGGTGGTTGTTAACAAGCGGCATTAAACATGACACTGAACACGAAAAATCATCTTTTACAGTCTTGTTTGGTTTATACTTCCTCAAACTATTCCAACTCTAATTTTCCAACTTTATTTCAGAATTTAAATAAAGGCCGTAAGAGTTGTAAGAAGTTTAATGGTGGTGACATTGAAGTTGTGTCACCGCTTCTGGTGATTTTATTAAGTCTTCAAAATTCACAAACGTTATGTTCATTGTCTCGAACAAAACGTGCAAGAATCATAAACTTTTGCTGGTCACAGAGCTTATTTTACACAGTTATCGAATGGGAAAATCCTATTGGCTTTTGTCGAGGGAAGCCAGTGTGATGCCAATGCTGCATTCACACCATGTCGTAATTACGGTAATTACTAGAGGATAACTTGTGCCAGAACTATTCCCGTCCTGAATTATACATTTCTATGGCAACACTATTAATGCCAAAATGAATGTGTAATTTGAGTAATCAATAGAATAAAACAATACATCAAATAACAGTCCTTATGCAAATGCCTTATTACTGAACTTTATTTAGTGGGACATTAGATGCATTCAACTGTGCTGGCTACATTAAACTATTGTATATCTTTTATTTTTTAGATTATCCTGGCATTATCAAGACATTAACAATAGTCAATTACTGGAATTATTATTAATTATATGAATTAATTACTTAAATATTATTAAACAAATATTTCCCAATATAACTACTTCACTACAATTTGCAGCTGAAATTGCTGCCATTGGAAGTGTTTTTTTGCGGTGTTGCAGAGGTCAGTTGGTACAAGTCAGAGCTCTTCGAAAATTCACAATTTGTAATTATGAATTCTAAGAGGACATGAACGTTCTCAAGTCAGAACGTTTACAATTCAGAATCTCATAATTACATTAATCCTGACATGGTGTGAACAAACCATAATGTCTGGGTTACATTTATATTACATTTATTCATTTTGCAGACGCTTTCATCCAAAGTGACTTACAATTGAGGAATACAATAAGCGATACATTATAAAGAGGCAAACAGACACAGGAAGTGCTTGTAATACACATTTCTAGGCATTGTTCAGAGCAAATTCTAGCCAGACGGTGAGAGGTTAAGGGAAAGAGAGCAAAGTTTTTTTTTTTTTGGTTTGGTTGGCTTGCAAAATGACATAATATCTGCAGCACTTAAATTAGTAAGTGCTTAGTTAATACATTAGGTATTGTGAACTAAAAAAACAATGGCAATATGTTACTGCATTTATTAATCTTGGTTAATGTTAATTTATTAATATAATATTGTTTATTGTTGCTTTGTTTATTTTGTTTTGATTTACTAAAGCTAATTATTGTGAATATATAAAGAAGTTAAAAAGTATTATATGCATAAATTAAAATCAATGTAGATTGATAAATGCTGTAAATTATTGTGTTCGTTGTTGTTTGTTTTCTACTTAATACCTAATTAACTTTATTTTCATTCATTTTTTAACAAACTGAACCTTATTGTAAAGTGTTGGCAATGTTTTAAACTCAGGTCTGACTCTATATTTTGTTCTCGTCTTTCATTCAGAAGTTCATCACTCAGAAACATAGATTCAATGCCGTTTCATGTTTACTTTAAGATTATTTCTTTTTTTATCCCTCAGATAAGTCCTAATATTTACACATTTCTCTGTTGATTATATCTATTATTTAAAATCACACAATACTAATAAGGAAAACTTGAGTAGCTACTGATCATTTAAAGATGAAACAAACTATAAAAACACAAACTCGTAGAACTCTAGAGGATTATATAGGAAAAGGAATATTGCTTTAATACTGATTTTTAAACTCTATGGTTGCTGCACTATATTTAATCTGTGCTTACCAGAAAAAAACTAAAAAACATTTCAGGACACTGGCATATCTCACAAACATCTCTGAAAATGAAGTTCTGTAATGGTCTACCACAGTTCTGTAGGTTTGTAAGATGTGACACAAACCATGGCGTCTTGTTCGTCCCTGAGGGCGTTTTTTTTGCCACATCTTCTGCCTGAGAGCCAGCCTCAGAGTGCTTTGTTTCACATTTAGTTTACGAGTACACAGCCCTGTGGGGCCTCTACGGTCTCCATCATCTCGCAGTCCAGGAAGGGGGCTTTAGATGCAGGTTGAGTTGAAGGGCTCTCCGCTTTGCCCGGTGGGAGAGGTGGCTGAGTAGGACTCCACACGTACAGGGGCTCTGCAGGGAGGGATGGGGTGTAGTTTGTGCAGTTGTCTGGCGGCAGAGGCCAGTCTGGGAAACGGGTTGGCTTGGGGCCATATGACAGGGATGAAGTGCCTGGCTCCAGAAAAGGGGTTAGGGTTTGGGTCCATGTGAAGGGAGGGCTTGATAAGGGACTGCTGCTGTTCTGGGGGTCTCTGCTGTCCTGGGGAGGGCGGTAAGCATCCTCAGCCAGCTGCATCTGGTGGAAGTAAGCCTGAACCTGAGACTGCTTCTGGAGGTAGAGCCTCTTCTGCTGCAGTCTGCAGAGGGAATTACAAATACACAGATATCATAACTAAAACTTAAGGACATCTTCAAGATATCAGTGCATTATGAAGGCAGTTGTTCCTGACCTGTGCTCCTGGAGTTGTTGCTCTAAAGTGCGTGGTCCAGCCTCTTTACAAAACATCTGTCCACTTCCAAGACCACTTGCCAACTGACTGGCCCGCTGAAAAAAACAAGCCATAATCCATTTTTTAAATAAGTATCAGTTCAGTCATGAAACTATAGATTGCACAGTCCTTTACACGCTAGCAATCACATTATTTACTACATGGCACGAGTTGATTGGCCTCTGCTGATTATGCAGCCATTGAAACTGTTTGTACAATATATAAATGGTCTGGATCAGTGTTTGTAGTAAGCCAATCCTGCAGCACGCTATCAGAGTTCCTCTGAAACCCTCCACCTCTCCAGCTCCACCTGTCTAGATCTGCTATGGGATTTATTTGTGCCTATTCATGTAGCAGCATATCCTACACGCCCACAGCATCATGTCTGTGTATCTATTGGCAGCAGCAAATCCATATTTTTTCTGCAGCAATAGGAGACATAGCAGATCCTAGTTCACCAGTTGTCAATTTTTGTTGTCTTTTTTAATATTTTATGAAGAAAACTTCGGCTCAGATTTCCAGAACTAAACCAGCATAAACTAAACTACACTAGCACATAAAGTCGCGCTGGTTTTAGATCAGATTTTCAGTAGGGATTAGAGATTAATATGTTATGTTGGCATAAATACTATTTTTAAATACTGTTTTGTGATGTTTGGGTCAATGACACTTATTATTATCATTATTTGGTTTGGTCTGGTTCTGTTTTTACGGTCAATTTCAATAATACATTAGAAATGTGATTAATACATACAATGACTTGAGTACTCATCTTCTATGATGGGCATGTCTTACTTTCTGAATTAAAATTGAGGTGCATAAAGGCAATAATGTAAGGGTGATACAACTGTGCTGATATTCACAATGAAAAAAAATCGTAAATAATATATATTTTTAAATTAGTTGTAGAAGTGGTTTGGCAATGTTATACTATTATTTCTTAGAAGAACAATATTTTAATAAAACTCCTCACAGCTTATTAATATTTGAAAAATGGTTGCCCAACAAAGTTATGTGATTTAACCAACAGGTAGAATAAAAAATAAAATCGAATAATTTGAGCTCTTCATGACAAGGCGAGATTAGTTCAGGCTGTAAACTGTCATGTGGTGTGACTACCCAAAACAAAAACAAAAAAGTTAAAATACCCTTTATCTTGAAAAGTCTACTTAAATCGATAACTATATACGTACTAGTATGTTATATGGAAACGGCTTGATGGTTACACCAAGGAAACTCAAAAATGCTATAAAAGTTTTTTTAAACCATAAAAAAACACCATTAACACAGAGTGCATTTCTAAAAATATTGCATATGTGATTTCAACCAAATTTGTAGAATTTTAACATTTTGTTTACTGTGTTCAATCTTATTCGTAATTAAGTATACCTGTAGTCGCTGAGCGAGGTACTGCGTCTCCAAACTCTGTCTCCTGGATAGCAGATAAGGGTGCATTTTACCAGTGAACGTCAACGTATCTTTTCCACTTAGACATTGGCGTCCTTCTCCCTGAAATTTATAATTTGTTTCATATCAGCATAAAATCACAGAGAACTGGCATATACTAAGTCTAACAATAAAAAAAGTTAAGACAAAAACACTCTTCAGTATTCTGCTACCTATTTTATTCCACATTCAAAGCCAAAATACCCATGCACAAAATGTAAAAATAGAAAATGATCTGAGAATAGCACAAATAGCTTTCTGACCTGGTGGCTGAATGGGTGGTGAGGCTCTAGGAGCTCCTGGGGACTGATGGTGGGTTTACCGCCTCCTCCGCCAACTCCTAACACTATCTGGGCTTTGTTTAGCTCCAGGAAACCCTTGGTTCTGGCCAGGTTCTGGAGGTGCTGTCTGAATGCCACTAAACCTGTTTGGTTCAACAAATGCAACAGACTTTAGAATCAGATGAACTGGTGGAGATATTCCTGTAACTGCTGCAGGGGTGGTCTGACTCATATCTTGACTACTGCTATAATTAGTACAGGAGTGAATCACTGCGATTATTTACGGCTTTTAAAAGTAGCCATTATTCATAGAAGGTCAGATATCATTCAGAATGAGGGTTATTTATCCGCTAACAATAAATCTTCCAAAACACTGATTATGACATGCAAATACAAGCCTTCAAGTGACTAAAACAGTAGTCATGCAAAGTTTTGTGCTCCATTCACATAAATGGGAGAATGGATACGGTAGCAGATTTAGTCTTTTGTAGCATATTACACTATAGGGCTGTTGAATGCTTGAATCTGATTGGTTGATGAATGTTCTAAGGTGTGTAATTATTTTCAAGGTAACACACGACTAAATTAGCTCCAGGCACGTCACACTGGATGTCCGTATCACTTCAGCAAATTATTTCAGTTATTTCAAAGGCCCTTTCAGCCTACAACAGCAAAAGAACCAAAGCCACAAAGACACTGAAGAAGCAAATTAATATAGTAAACAATAGGATAAAAATGACTAATTATTTCCATGTTTTGCCACAAAATACTATTTTACTATGTACTGAAAGCACATACTCTGACTCTCTCTCCCTTACAAATGCACACACATACTTTACAGATAAATAACTCACAAAAATGTGTTTTCAGTGCTGCTGTGACGTTTTTATCAGTAAAACATTTTAGCAATTTAAAAGCTACATGACATCTCTCACTATAGAGAGGTAATAATGGCGCTGTTGTTGAAGCAAATAAACGTATAGCTTTTAGTAGAAATAAGCTGCATAAGAAATTAGTCCTAGATGCAAGAACATTTTAAGAACAAAAACCCGATGAGGGTCTTAAAGGAGACATATTATGCACCTTTTTACAATATGTTATATAAGTCTCTGGTGTCCCCAGAATGTGTCTGTGAATTTTCAGCTCAAAATACCCCACAGATCATTTATTATATCAGTTTGAAAATGCCTATTTTGAGTGGAAGCAGAAACACTCTGATTTTCGAGCCTGTTTCTTTAAATCCAAATGAGCTGCTGCTCCAGCCCCCTTTTCCAGAATAAAGCTGCGCCATTTCAGCTCGTACCGGCTAAAAACATCTGTTTTGGTTCTGATTATCATGTTTATCGTGCTGAAATCATGCGTTTTAAACCATATTGGCTTAAACTTCTGATATACGGTTTTCTGAGTGCACACATCCGAAGCACATGGACAGAAAGCGGCTGTCACAGCATGTGAGTAAAGTTTACTTTAAAAACACACACGAGTTACAAAAACAGTCAGTTATGTCTGTGAAGGTAAACCGCTGGGAAATAAATCACATTATTATTTTAGATCTGTGTGGCAGCAGCATACAGTAAATAAATCAATAAATCCACTGCTCTCATCTCCTCTGAGGCTGGAACTAAATAGTGTTCTGTGCTCGTCTGTGCAATCAAAGGCAGAACAGTTAGCATGTTTTGCTCAAACTTTCACCATGGCATTATAACTGCCACACCGTTGTCGCTTGCAAAATCAAAATGACGGCGCAGTGGGTGGAAACTTACAGATTAAGGGGTGGTAATATTATAATGAGATCCCTTTGCCACGTCACCAAGGGAGACACATTTTTTCAGAAGCTTGCAGAAATAGGTTTACTAAAACAAAGTTACTGGGTTAATTGTTTATGCGTTTCCTTGGTTGGTAGATGCACTGGGGACCTGATTCTGATTATAGCACTTAAAACTTGGAAAAATTTGATTTATAATATTTAATATACAACATCTGAGTGTCATCTTAATGTCTTGAGATGTGGTAATGATAGGATAAGAATAATTTACTCCTAGTAATAATACACACCTAGTGCATTTCTATAGGGAAAAGACATTTGACTTATACACAGTCTGCATTTAACAGAATAAACTCTGTGTAATAAATGTATAGGTCACGGTTTGCCAAAGAAATTGGTACGGAATTTTTTTACAATTAAACATTTAATTAAATCTGCTTTTTTAAAGAATAAAGACTTAAACAGTATTTTCCTATTAACCGTACTCCAATGTGTTTCTTTACTTCAAAAAAGTATAATTTAGAACACTTAAAAATGAGTATTTATCATTGAAATAATATACTTAAGTGCAAAGTAAATGTAATATTTTTGGACACTACACGGCATGTTAACTGCAATTTAATTAAATATGAATTATAGTTAAAATTTTATATGAAATGCAATAAGTTCAACTTATTAAGAGTGTTTTTTTTACTTTTGAAGTAGGACTTAAGTACATATTTAAATATAATTTCATAATTACTTCTATTATCTCTATATGGTTAAAGTGTGCTGCCTAATGTACTGTACTGAGAAGCATTTATGGTAAACTAAAATACTCTAAAAACTTGTGTCATGTATTTAAACTAGGGCTGTCAATTTAACACGTTAAATTGTTCAAAGTCATTCCAAACCTGTATGAGTTTCTTTCTACTGTAGGACACAAAAGAAGATATTTTAAAGAATGTTGGTAACCAAACGGTTGACGGTAGTCATTGGCTTCCAGAGTATTTTTCTATATTATGGAAGTCACAGGCTACCATCTGTTTAGTTACCTGCATTCTTTAAAATATCTTCTTTTGTGCTCAACAGAGGAAAGAAACTCATACAGGTTTGGAACAATGTGAGGGTGAGTCAAAAGTAATTTTGCATGCAGAAATGTAGTGTGCCCACCTCGACACAAAGTTTGAGAGAAAAGTGATTGATAAAAAACATAAATGACAAATGATGTCTACAAGACAACACAAATCATTCTGACCTTGAGTGAGAGACGTGTCTGAAGCCCTTCGCCCCTCTCTGAAACTGACTAGTGAGTGATTATGAGCGCCCTGCCCCCCCGTGTTGAGCGGCTGAAGGGTGGGCTCAGGGGGCTTCATGCCCAGGAAGACTGGAGCTGTGGGGCTAACAGGTGTAGTGCTTAATGCATCCTTTAGAGCTGGATTCTCTTCAGGCAAGCTGAAATCACTTTGAGTCGAACCCATGCTGTACTCTGAGTCCATGCTGCCGAGAGACGGGTTTAGATCTGCAGAGAGGAGCTTTTGTTGTAACTGAAGTTCACTCAAGAATATGGATGTAACCGTATTTATTCAGTGTCCAAAAACTAACACCAAAACTCATATGGAAGTTAAAACTGAGTTGGGTGAATACATAAATCTTATTAACCGAGATATTTCAGAACTGCAACATTATGCATGGTTTACATTACCATGTAAAACATTAATCCAAGACTTGCTGAACATATTCAGTGAATTCTCTGAATATGCTCCTTGCCTTACTGACTACACTTGTTTTTAATCAATGTATGAATCAAGCTTTTCTTTCTTTTTTCTTTTTTATCATCTTTAGGGAATTTTAGCAATGCACTTTCGTCTGATTTTATTCTCTTTATTATGTAAATGACTTTGAATTCCCATTGTTAAGGACATGTGCTTTATAAATAAACTTGACGTAAGCGACATGAGCAAAATCAAAGAGTCACAAACTGTCTACTAAAAAAAGGTGTCAGTTAATGTCAGTGGGAAAAAGTACTGTAAGCAGTTTAGCTAGGATGCCAAGTTGTGAAATATTCCTCAAAAAATGTAAATACAACTGATCATGTGTTTGAATCCATTTTTATTGCATATTGTTTTTATTTTTATTTTAAACATAAATGGACATTTTATAGATACATTTTTTATTTGAATGCTTTATTTAAAATAAATACTGTTATTCTGAACTTTCTGTTTATTAGAGAATCCAACGAATACAGTTTACACAAAAGAATATACAGCACAATTGTTTCAACACTGATAATAATAAGAAATGTTTCTTGAGCAGCATATCCGAATGATTTCTGAACGATCATGTGACAATGAAGACCAGAGGCTGAAAATTCAGCTCTACGATCAAAGGAATAAATCAGATTTTATAATAGGCCTATATAAAAAATAGAAAACAGTTCTTTAGAATTGAATGAATTTTACAATATTACTGGTTTTACTGTATTTAAAAAAAAATTGGATTCTGTATATTGATCAAATAAAGGCAGTCTTGATGAGCATAACATACTTTCAAAGATATTCAAAAATCTTATAGACCTCAAACTTTAAATGGTAATATATCATTAAGACACTATATATTAATATTGAAGCGTATTAAAGACGATAATTGCCTTCCCTCATCACACACATTATGAAATGCAGTACTAACCTGTGATGGGCAGCACAGCAGGTTGGTTGGTGACCTCAGACAGCGTATGCCGGCGCTGACTGAAGCGAGCTGTATGAAAAGCGGCGAGGGGCACAGCGTGCTCTTCCTCCGCCTCAATGCCCTCATCAATGGACGTCTCCATAACGTTGCTAGGCAGCGAGCCACTGACTTTGCGAACAACGACTGGAGGAAGCGGGTCCAGTAAGCAGCCATGCACCTGAGATATAAATACACAAACACACCGTTTGCAAAACTATTTTGGGCTGAAACAGCTCAGCAGTCTTTGGGACATTTTCACTTTGCTGTTTCCAGAACTGACAAGAAAAATCAAAGCCGAAACTCAATGGATTTAACTACTAATTATTCCCAAAGAGGCAAACAAGAATGCTTTTAAATTTATATAATAGTAAAGATGATCAGTGAATAACAATTTAAAGTTGACATGAAATTCATGTAATAAATCTTATTGTGAACTTGTCTAACTCAATCTGAAATAATCACATCACTATTCACATGGCACAGCTGATAGGTTTCTTTACACATCAGCAACCAGTGAGCTTGCTGCTCAACATTCAAATACTTGGCTAGTGGTTGCTGGTAGCAAAACCCTCCACCTCCCCAGTATAGATCTGCTATTGGGTAATTCATGTTTGCATATTATGCATGTTGTATGTGCTAGTATTTCATATGCTCAAGCATTGTCGCAGTGTGTGAAATGCATCTGGAATGATATGTAATATTGCACTGCTAAATGCCTACAGGCAACCAGCAGCTTTCCTGAATTACAATAAGCCAGCTGATATAAGTTTGTGAGAGCGTGACCTCATAGTGTTTGAAGAGATCCCTAGATTGCCATCTGTTCAGCTCCACAGGCGCTGAGGCTAAATTAATGACTTATCACGTGTCCCTTTCTTCATAAACAAACATTTACTTCTATTCATTTGGCAGACAGTTTAACAACAACTCACATTCCATTTAAGGACTACTTTTAGAAAGATGTTTGTTCCCTTGGCATTAAGCTCTTGACCTTGGTATTGCAAGCACCAACTGTACAGAAAAGGCAAATTGGTATGTATACGGCAGAGTCCCCACAGGATGTCAACGCTGCATGTGAATTAAAGAACAGTAGCTATGGAGCTTGCCTTGCTACAAGGTAGACAATGTTGTAGTCATGCTTTTCACAAGTGGAGACAACACCCAGCACTCATCACATGGGTGGCCCATCACTGGCACATCAGGGGCATTTACAAACACAGAGCCGTGCTGTTGTGCAACATGCTATATGCAGGTTATATGTTTCCCCGTGATCTACAAGGGTGAGCAGCATGATCCATATTTTATATCATGGTATGTGTATATGGCATAATAGTTTTTTGCTGGAAATTTGTTGAAAAATTATTTATATTTTGATCATTATTAATAGTAATATTTTGGACAAGTACTTTGTATTTTTAAATTAAAATAGTTTATATATTAAATAATAGTAATTGTGATGAGTGGGGCGGAGTCGAGAGCTGTGGGAATTCGTCCCAGTAATATTTCAGACAATACAGTGAAATAATTTTAAAAGACAAGTGCTTTATCTCTGATCAAAAATTGTTTATAATAGTAGTTTATATTAATATTCCTATTGTTAATAGCTTAAATCTAAAATAATAATCATTAATAACAACAACAATAATAATTATTATAATATTTAATAATTTTAAACAATGCAATTCATTCTTTAAAAAAAGTACTAATTTGACTAAATTATAAAAAAAAAGGTGATAAAAAAACCAAATTCTGGAATTTGTGCAATAACAACATCACATTATGACTTAAAACAATAGACACAAAACAGGAAAAATTACATTGCTATTTTATATTATATTACAATTAATAATGTATTAATAATTACATTAATTAATTAAAATATTATTATGAAATATTATAGTACTAATATAGCTTAGTTACATCAAAGCCATTAAGCTTGATTTGCTACACTGTATCAGGTGATATTAGGAGGAGGGATGTTCTCATTCTAGAGAGAATTTGATTGGACAAAAATCTGTGTAATGCAACACAGTTCATAAAAAAATACACTAGGATTTAGGTGACCTCAAAGTTACTAGACATGGACTAAAAGCCCAATAAACTACATCCCTCTCTATATTTTCACATTCCTCCATTGCTCTTAAGTGTAAAGCACTCTGATAGCCACATAAACTACCACTACCATTGTATGGCATAATGTCTGATGGTTGACATATTCCGGGTGTCATGCAGTACATACTGTCATATCGGCTAATCCCAGATATAATATAAATTCCCTTGTCTCTGTCTGAGTCATTCATTTATGAATGAGTAGCAATAAGTGCTTGAGATACCTACACTGACGCAAAGCACCAATGGTGACACCAAGCACTGAAATCATAAAGTCATTTTTTTATTATTTAATATATACGCAGGTGTTATTTTAGGAGGCTGAAGAGCTGGTGAGATACTGCGGGTGAGTAATGAGGAAGAGATCAGGCTGACACGCAGGCAGAGGAACTTCACACGCTGCAGACAAAAGCTCTTATTGCCGTCATACAGCAGCGCCAATGAGTAACGCTGCTATTTAAAACACGCAGGCAGAGCTTACGAAATATAGCCTCAAGCCCGAAAAGAGGATGAGAGATTTCTCTCTGTGCCATACAAATCTATTTAATAACCTTTTTTTGCTATTTGTTTTGCTGCTCACTTCATCTGAAACATAACTGACCTTGGGAGTGGCCACGTCTTCCTCCATGAGCGTCTGATCTGGCGAAGCAGGGGTTTGTGGGAAATTAAACATGTCTGTAGTGGACTGCAACAGAACAGGTGAACGCAGGTGACGCGCTGCCTGCGGCAGGATGCCCGCTTGAGAAGGAACCGCAATGGTCTGTAACAAGAACATGAAGGCATATACCAATAAGTCCAATGGTAACATCATGGAATTGTAGCAATCTTGGTTGTACCTTGGCACAATGTAACTGTTTTTCAAAGTTCATATAGTCACAGACTCTGTACCATGGTATTACCATCTGATACTGCATGAATATGTTAATGAATCCATAAAAAGGATCATGAAAGGTCTCAAAAGCCTGTTTCTGTGGTTTACATTCGCAAAGGTTAAACTGAAAGAAGGATGGCTGGATTACAGATTTTGTTCCTCATGATTCCAATATGTAATTTTTTTTTTATACCATCGCCATTTCAATATGTCTGGGTAGACTTCACAGATGGGGTTACCTTGACAACAGTCTGCTCAGCGACGGTGCTAGGGCGGCGCTGGCTGACGTGCAAACGCTGTTCCACAGGGAAACTGCTGCGATGCGCTTTCAACCGCTCCACAAGCAGGTAGTAGATAGCAGCAAAGTGATTATAGCTTTTGTTCTGAAGAGACTGTGACAGGAAAAGCAAGAGTTTTTGAAGAACAAGACAGACAAGGAAAGAGAACACTGGCAAATGTCACATTTCTATCAGTACGTTTTGAAAATATTCTGAAACGCTGTTCTTTGGAATAATCATATTTACAAATCAGAGGATCAATTATTTTTGGAAACCCAAAGCCCAAACCCTTACTAGAGTTCGGAATTTGTGTTTTGTGACAGGTTTTGCGACAAAACATAAATAGTAATACCATTGTTTTGGACTAAATGTTTATTGCCTTGTTTATTGCCTATTGCTCTTTTTTTTACAAAAAGGGGTAAATACTGTCCAAAATGACCCTTAAAACATATACATATAGCTTTAAATTTAGTCATTTAGCAGACTCTTTTATCGAAAGCATCTTATAAATAAGGACAATAGAAGCTATCAAAGCCAACAAAATAGCATTGATATGTAAGTGCTGTGACAATTCTCAGTTAGTCTAATGCAGTATATGTAACAAGTTTTTTTAATAATAAATAAAAAGAAAACAAGTAGATAGAACAGAAAAAGTAGAGGAAAATCTAGTGTTAGAGAGTATACATTTAGATAAATAAAAATAAAACAAATAGATAGATAGAATAGAAAAAGAATAGAGAAGATAAACTAGTGTTGAGGGTCAATTTTTATATAGCTCTCTCTCTTTATACAAACCCGATTCCAAAAAAGTTGGGACACTGTACAAATTGTGAATAAAAACAGAATGCAATGATGTGGAAGTTTCAAATTTCAATATTTTATTCAGAATACAACATAGATGACATATCAAATGTTTAAACTGAGAAAATGTATAATTTTAAGGGAAAAATAAGTTGATTTTAAATTTCATGGCATCAACACATCTCAAAAAAGTTGGGACAAGGCCATGTTTACCACTGTGTGGCATCCCCTCTTCTTTTTATAAAAGTCTGCAAATGTCTGGGGACTGAGGAGACAAGTTGCTCAAGTTTAGGAATAGGAATGTTGTCCCATCCTTGTCTAATACAGGCTTCTAGTTGCTCAACTGTCTTAGGTCTTCTTTGTCGCATCTTCCTCTTTATGATGCGCCAAATGTTTTCTATGGGTGAAAGATCTGGACTGCAGGCTGGCCATTTCAGTACCCGGATCCTTCTTCTATGCAGCCATGATGTTGTAATTGATGCAGTATGTGGTCTGGCATTGTCATGTTGGAAAATGCAAGGTCTTCCCTGAAAGAGACGACGTCTGGATGGGAGCATATGTTGTTCTAGAACTTGGATATACCTTTCAGCATTGATGTGCCTTTCCAGATGTGTAAGCTGCCCATGCCACACGCACTCATGCAACCCCATACCATCAGAGATGCAGGCTTCTGAACTGAGCGCTGATAACAACTTGGGTTGTCCTTGTCCTCTTTAGTCCGGATGACATGGCGTCCCATTTTTCCAAAAAGAACTTCAAATTTTGATTCGTCTGACCACAGAACAGTTTTCCACAGTCCATTTTAAATGAGCCTTGGCCCAGAGAAAACGCCTGCACTTCTGGATCATGTTTAGATATGGCTTCTTTTTTGACCTATAGAGTTTTAGCCAGCAACGGCGAATGGCACGGTGGATTGTGTTCACCGACAATGTTTTCTGGAAGTATTCCTGAGCCCATGTTGTGATTTCCATTACAGTAGCATTCCTGTATGTGATGCAGTGCTGTCTAAGGGCCCGAAGATCATGGGCATCCAGCATGGTTTTCCGGCCTTGACCCTTACGCACAGAGATTGTTCCAGATTCTCTGAATCTTTGATGATATTATGCACTGTAGATGATGATAACTTCAAACTCTTTGCAATTTTTCTCTGAGAAACTCCTTTCTGATATTGCTCCACTATTTTTCGCCGCAGCATTGGGGGAATTGGTGATCCTCTTCCCATCTTGACTTCTGAGAGACACTGCCACTCTGAGAGGCTCTTTTTATACCCAATCATGTTGCCAATTGACCTAATAAGTTGCAAATTGGTCCTCCAGCTGTTCCTTATATGTACATTTAACTTTTCCGGCCTCTTATTGCTACCTGTCCCAACTTTTTTGAATGTGTAGCTCTCATGAAATCCAAAATGAGCCAATATTTGGCATGACATTTCAAAATGTCTCACTTTCAACATTTGATATGTTATCTATATTCTATTGTGAATAAAATATAAGTTTATGAGATTTGTAAATTATTGCATTCCTTTTTTATTCACAAGTACAGTGTCCCAACTTTTTTGGAATCGGTTTGTATATATATATATGTGTATATATATATATATATATATATATATATACTGAACACAATTATGAATGCAACACTTTTGTTTTTGCCCCCATTTTTCATGAGCTGAACTCAAAGATCTAAGACTTTTTCTAAAGTACACAAAAGGCCTATTTCTCTCAAATATTGTTCACAAATCTGTCTAAATCTGTGTTAGTGAGCACTTCTCCTTTGCCGAGATAATCCATCCACCTCACAGGTGTGGCATATCAAGATGCTGATGATTATTGCACAGGTGTGCCTTAGGTTGGCCACAATAAAAGGCCACTCTAAAATGTGCAGTTTTCCTGTATTGGGGGGTCCGACAACCAGTCAGTATCTGGTGTGACCACCATTTGCCTCATGCAGTGCAACACATCTCCTTCGCATAGAGTTAATCAGGTTGTTGATTGTGGCCTGTGAAATGTTGGTCCGCTCCTCTTCAATGGCTGTGCGAAGTTGTTGGATATTGGCAGGAACTGGAACACGCTGTCGTATACGCCGATCCAGAGCATCCCAAACATGCACAATGGGTAACATGTCCAGTGAGTATGCTGGCCATGCAAGAACTGGGATGTTTTCAGCTTCCAGGAATTGTGTACAGATCCTTGCAACACGGGGCCGTGCATTATCATGCTGCAACATGAGATGATGTCATGGATGAATGGCACAACAATGAGCCTCAGGATCTCGTCACCGTATCTCTGTGCATTCAAAAAGCCATCAAAAAATGCACCTGTGTTCGTTGTCCATAACATACGCCTACCCATACCATAACCCCACCGCCACCATGGGCCACTCGATCCACAACGTTGACATCAGCAAACCGCTCACCCACACAACGCCATACACGCTGTCTGTCATCTGCCCTGTACAGTGAAAACCGGGATTCATCCGTGAAGAGAACACAAAGAGCCAGATGCCCTCGTATGTGAGCATTTGCCCACTCAAGTCGGTTACGACGATGAACTGCAGTCAGGTTGAGACCCCAATGAGGACGACGAGCATGAAGATGAGCTTCCCTGAGACGGTTTTTGACAGTTTGTGCAGAAATTCTTTGGTTATGCAAACCGATTGTTGCAGCAGCTTTCCGGTGGCTGGTCTCAGACGATCTTGGAGGTGAAGATGCTGGATGTGGAGGTCCTGGGCTGGTGTGGTTACACGTGGTCTGCGGTTGTGAGGCCGGTTGGATGTACTGCCAAATTCTCTGAAACGCCTTTGGAGACGGCTTATGGTAGAGAAATGAACATTCAATTCACGGGCAACAGCTCTGGTGGACATCCCTGCAGTCAGCATGCCAATTGCACGCTCTGCAAATGTGAGGGGTGTACTCCCTTCTGTGAGATACTGTGTGTGTATATATAATATATATATATATATATATATATATTTGCTTACATTATAATTATCATTTTAATTTTTAATTACAGTTCTATATCCTGTTGCCACCCTACTTCAAATTTAGTTTAGATGCAAGAACTGAACTGGAATTTAAACATATTCTAAATCCTAAAGTAAAAAATAAAAGTAAAAGCTGATCTACTGACCTCAATAGTCTTCTGCTGGTCGATGCCCAGACTGTGCATGAGTTGGAGCACCTGCTCACTGTGTTCACCCAAGCCTGATTTGCTTTCACATGGCAGACCCTGTCTATACAGCACGGGCCGCTGGGACGGGACCTCCTGCACCATCCAGCGATGCTCTTTGATCTGACTGAGGGACAAGCGCTTGGCTGGATCTAGAACCAACATCTTCCTGATCAGGTGCTCGCAGTCTGAAAGAGGATATAGGGAATGCATTGAGCTCAAAAGTAACTATTATCATTATTTCTGAACTCTGAGTACATACATGTAACCCTTGGCATTGTTCACTGTTTATTTATGACAGCTTAAAGGATACATGAACAGTCGTATAATTGTGTTACTTTGACTTACTCACCCTCACTCATGAAGTAGGGGATGCGGAAACGGCCCTCCAGGACTCTTTGTCTGAGGACAGGAAGGCTAGGACCATCAAATGGAAGAGCGCCACACACTAACACGTACAAAACCACCCCCATACTCTGCATGACACACACATACAGAGAAAATCAATACATAAACATCAAACTCTGCCTAGGAACTAGCATAAAGGACCACCCACACACAATACAGGAAATAATAATTATGTTTTCAATCAATGGAATTACCATTCATCGTTGACGCAATTCTCTGTTCTGACTATACTGAGAGGACATAAATAAAAAAGATGGCAAGAATTTTGCCAGTTGCCTACAGTATTTATATATTAGTTTAATGCCATGAGGTCATATCATCATTTTGTGAACATCCATCTATCTATCTATCTATCTATCTATCTATCTATCTATCTATCTATCTATCTATCTATCTATCTATCTATCTATCTATCTATCTATCTATCTATCTATCTATCTATCTATCTATCTATCTATCTATCTATCTATCTATCTATCTGTATCCCAATTTTATAATACAGTTTACATTTTACTGTAACAATGCAGCTACCATTGTACATGAATATGGTACTCAAAAATAGTATTGTATGGTATCTATAAAATGTTACTATAATATTGCCATCTGATACAGTCCAAGCTTACCCAGATGTCCAGTTGTGGACCCTCATACTGTTGTCCCTCAAACACCTCTGGAGCCGCATATGGGGGGCTCCCACACCAAGTGGTCAAGGGTTCCCCATGACGGAAGAAGTTTCCAAAGCCAAAATCTGCAGCAGATTTGAATAAAAAGTCAATGTCAGCACTCACACTAGCATATACATCCTGCTTTGCATGTGCAATATTTTGTGTGCAAAAAATATATATTTTTTTTTTTTACATTTCCTTGAGAAAAACAGAGTGGCTCTTTCTCGTGCATGGACTGCTCTGGGGTGTGTTTGCCCTACAAAGATATAACTCGCTGCTTAATCACCGCACATTCACAATGCATCATTACAGAAATGAACTAGCCTAGCTACTAATGACTGTTTTCCAAAATGAACATGGTTGCACTTCTGTTGTTTGAACCATGTTTATTCACAAATTGTTGTTAATGACATCACACACAGGTGAAGTAATAACTTCTGATCTCAACAGATTAAAGACTGCAATTAATATCAGATTATCACGAACAACAGAAAGGAATTCATTATTTCTAAATCACTATAACATGGTTTATTTAGTATGCACATTTCTAAACAACATAATATTTCTGAGATGCTGCTGTATTGAACATGGCATCTGCGGACTACTTCACTATTTTTGTTCCCCATCGTGTTCCTTTAGTTGATGTTTGATTCATTGCGGCTTACCTCTCACGCCATACTCCGGAGTTCATTTACGCATTTATGCACATGCGCACTCTTCAAAAACCTGCTGATCAATGTAAGTCTATGTCAACCACAGGTCAAGTTTGAGAATGTGGTTTCAGGAAACACCGGATCATGGATCTTTATTGCTAATGGAACTAGTGACCATAGTTGGCTAAGGATGCTTTTGGTAAACGAACCCTCGGTTGGTTTGGAATGAGTTATGTAATAATACTTGGGGTTATTCTTCAAATCCCTAGTGTTTAGCAAGAAATAGCGTTATGCATCCAATATCAAAGCTAATTACATTTAATCTGACAGATCTGGTCATTGGTGGAAAAGGATATATGACACAAGTAATTGAACATAATCGGTCCAGATGGCTAAATAGATTCCTGGCTGTGTGTCGGCTCGCAGGCAAAAAAAAAATCTTTAGTGAATCAGCAACAGGAGGAAATGAATGCGACATGACAGGACTGGATAGTGTGACGGCGCTGAAGCAGATGCAGATGACACGCTGATGACACGCTGACTGACCACACACAGACTCTGGGAGGGTCTGCATCTACTCATACACAACCAGCGGTGACGCATTTCCCCTGATCTTTACTCTTGGCAGAAAATCGACAGGTTGAATTGTGTAATGTAATCCATATAATTAAAAAAATTATTTATGCTAATTAATTGATGACACCACTAATTGATGTAAATTAACGATTGCATGGGGCGGGAAGAATGAAATCATAGGCCGTTTGCTGTGACGGCAAACATAAAACAGGATATTGTGTTTTATGTCCATGAGCACATAATACAGGAATCATTTCTAAAAGTAAAAACAACAAAACCTTGATTAGTTTGAGACTTATTAACCTATTTTCTAGAAAATAAATCATCTGTCTATATGTCGCAATGTCGAGAGAAAATAAAACACAGAAAAGTCACATCAGTGTATATCATATTTTATTATTACATTCAGTATGTAAAAAAAACATTTACAAACTTTAGAAACACTAAGTATTTTAGTTTCCCTCAAACCACAACAAATCCTTAAAATGTTGGGTATTTAAACAAATTAAAGTGGAAATCATTATAAACTACATTTATTATAAACGCCAAGCAAGTCTAAAAATGTATTCAAAGTGCAATTGAAGCTACTGGTGTGTGGAAAATGTGTTGTACAAATAAACTTGGGTTCATGTACTTCTCTCATTTGGCACAAATTCAAATGTGTGTACTTTGCACATGTTTTGCATGGTTAATATTAATATATACAACATGTTGAAAAAAAACGTTACTCTAATACAGTAGTCATGAAGCAAAGTTCCTTTAAGGAAATTTAATGGCCATCTTGGTGTCACCCCCCAGGCAGCCATTTTCTATGTAGCTAATAGTAACGCGAGGGGAGATTTTCGAAACTCAACTTAATTAGTTGCTTCGCACAATGATTCACTGTTTTACTCTAGTCAATGATCGTCTCAGTTTAACTGTTGGAGGGACATCAGAGAAAAAGTTACAGCAGTGAAACATAACTGTGAACTCTAGTAACATCTGCAGTCAAATGTCCCACTGAAAACACTTTTAGAAATAACTGAAAGATGGAGGTGTGTTTTAAAAAGCCTCTGCTGTGATGGCAAGCGCCTCACATCTGTTATCTGTGTGCATGAGTGACACAATGGCAACGCCCTATAATGCATTTTCAGTGTCTCTCTTTCAGCTTGGTATGACATAAATACAGACGAATAGTCTGGCACAAGGCTCCGTTCTCTGCAGTGACTGGTACTTATAGAGCACAGCATGTTAGAAGCCTCTCTGTCATCCTCCACCTCTCCAGTGTCTTTTGTACCGCATTCATTACTTTACATCACAACACTACGATTACATGCTTGAAAAGAACAAAACAAACTTGACTCTGCATCACATGCACATGATGTCTAGATAACATTTGGGAATTTAGGTCAGATCAGGTGAAGTTATTTCTGCAAGTTATTGTGTCAATCTATTAGACATGAATGAATCTGATAACAGTATGTCTTTTTTATTTTTTATAAACGATGATGATATCCATAGCAAGGTGGCTTATTCCTGATGTAATACCAATAATTTATAGAAATATAAATTCATACTGGTAAACTGTAAATGTCAAGTCTGTCAGCAGGTTTTAGTGGTTAGAGGTTTTGTCAGTTGGTCAGGCATTCATGGTTAATGGGTGATAAATATAATTAAATGGCTAACTATTGGCAGTTTAATCATTTGGTCGATATACTGTATATCTTTCACTAGTATACATCACATAACATCTAAGAGTAATCACAAAACTGTTATGTAACATAATAGATTTATTTCCCAAGGCAAGTTCACCATTGGCTTGCAGCGTATAAAGGGTTACGCACCTTTCTGTGTGTCTCTGTAGATAAAAATGCAGAAAATGTGACATTCAATTTTAAGCACAAATTATGTAAATGTGAAAACATAAAATTAAAAGTCTAATTAATTAACATGACACATGGCTATCATGGTTATTATAACTAAAACTAAAACTTGGGTAAAAGAAGTTCACTGAAATAAAATAAATATTAATATTAATAATTGTATAAAATAAAATATAAAACACTTTTAACTTATTTGATTTCATCTACTTGCCAAGAAAACATTTCTCATTTTCATTTAGTAAAACTAAAACTGAAATAAACATTAACAAAAACTATACAGACTTTAAAAAATAAAACAAAAGAAAACTAAATTTACTTTACAATAAGAGCCCATTAGTTAATGCCAGTTAATGCATTGACTAATATTGAACAACTAACAATGAGAAATACATTTGTCAAGGTATTTATTAATATTTGTTCATGTTAATTAATACAAATACAAATGTTCATTGTTTGTTTCTGTTAGTCACATGCTATAATCAAATTGAAAATATTAACTAAAATAACGGGGTACTGATGATGAAATTATGGGGTACAGTACACACACGCTAAAAAGCACACGCACACACACACACCACACACACACAAGGCGAACCCCACACACACACACACACATTCACCACACACACACACACACACCACACATTCACACACACACACACACACACACACACCACACACACAGACACACACACACAACACACCACACACACACACACACACACACACACACACACACACCGCCCAACACACCCCACATGCCAGCACAGAAGTCCGCTTAAATCTTCTTTTCCCATTTGTCAAAAATTGAGCTTGGAGCAGTGTTGGGATAGAGGAGTTAACAATGACTATTTGCTGCCGCCCCAAACTACCTGCAAACAGCTTATTACAGATAGTCCCGCCCCAAACTCACGCTATTGGTTGAGCCATAAGTTGACATTTGAAACTGCTCAAACAAACAGAGCAGTGTTTTGACAGAACCACATAGCTCACAAGCCTCATAGAAGTCAACAATTGACTTGCTTGGAGTTGTTGTTTCTGCATATTAAATTGGGATAGAGGAGAGAATTTTTACATCAAGACGTTTAAAGCCTCTTGGTGTCACTGTCACCTTCTTACACGCTGTCTACCACAGCACCATGTTTCCACTCAGCGTCCCCAGGCTGTAAGAAGGAAAGGTACACCACTTACCTGCTATCTTCATATTCATGTGAGCATCCAGTAACAAGTTTTCAGCCTTCAGGTCTCTGTGAACAATATTGCGTTCGTGGCAGTACTCCACCGCTGAGAGGATCTGCCAGAACTTCCTCCTCGCATCCATCTCGCTGAGCCGTCCGCGGCTGGCCAGGTAGTCTGTGTTGCCAGACAGGGATCAGGTGTTATTGGGTCGTCATCTGCACATCCAGGCAACATGTCACAGTCATGAAGTTTTCATGAAAATGGTATGCAGATTGTGACAATGAGCAGGGAAACATATGTTTAACAGTGCTGCTCATAGACGTCCTGATTAAATACTACGGTGGACAATGTTGTCAATATAAAAAAGCAAACTAGATCTATTGAACATTGTTGTTTATTTATTTTTATACTTTTTTGGTAAGATTTTAATGTTTTTGAAATGTATTACATTTGTGGAAATTCCTGTTGATCTGAAACATATAC
The DNA here is from genome assembly GCA_027422405.1 of Ptychobarbus kaznakovi. NCBI lineage: Eukaryota > Metazoa > Chordata > Actinopteri > Cypriniformes > Cyprinidae > Ptychobarbus > Ptychobarbus kaznakovi. The sequence goes on from CM049797.1 coordinate 13,535,790, forward strand.
ATTTTAATATGCTGATTTTATTCATTATGTGTGCTGAATACAGTTATACTGCCTAATGTTTTTGTGGAAACTGTGAAACTGTTTCTGAAATATAATTTTTAGTTTTATTAGATTTTATGGAAAAATATGTTAATCACAGAAGTCTATTCAAGTCAATGTATTGAATTGCATTTTTTATATATTTTTTATGAATTGCAGACTATTTTTCTATTGCAAATTTTTCTAACATTTAGCCTCAAATTTAGTACTTTAACTAATTTTTCTTTTTTCCATACACTATTTGTGTATTATTTAATTGCAGCTTTATTTAATTTAACACAACCTATTTTGATTATTGTTTGTTTTAGATGACAACACTGGTTCAGAAAGTGTTGTCTTCGAAAGTTAGTGTGTTTTCATAAAGTACATTGAGCTTTTTTATCTCAAAAGATAAAGGGAATATTTAATTCCTGAAGATAAGACTCTTTTAATATCACATTATTTTCTCATGTCCTCTTTCATACATAGCAGGTGTTTGCTTAATACCATTTGCCATGTCAGACTGATGTAAATATGCAACTACCAGCTTTTCATGAATTTCCAATCCAACAAAAACAACCTGAAGCAAGCAGCATATATTCATTCTCTCCAAAAACGAAAGGCCAACCTGTCATCCACAGCCGACCACACACCTGACTGTCAGCCATGCTTACTTCAGATGCGAGCCGAGCACTGATAAAACAGCAGTCCTCTGAGTTATTCAGTTGACAAGGGCATGGAGATGCCAGTTGCTCGTGTATGCATCATATGGCCCATGTGTTAGGGGCATGTAGGAAACTTCATAGGATGCACTATGAATGTGAATGCGAGGCAGTGTGCAGTGTGAATGGGATGGTATGCTATTGAGCTGACAGATGGCTTCACATCCCTATGGACTGACTATATAACAACACGTCATTTGCACCCAGCAGGTAGTATAAGGAAACTGAACATCTAATCTGTATCATGATGACGTATGAAATTTAGAACCTTCTTGCAGCAAAAATGGAACTTCTCTCCAACATCCAGAATGGAATGAAAAAAAAAATTGGTGAGCAGATCTACCATTAAAAGCTTTAGAGATGTGGAAATATAGATATTCAAGTAAATAGGATACTGACAAAAGTTCAAATAAAAAAATGACAATCACTTTATTGGATGAATCTTTTATGTAAAGAGAACTATGATAAAGAGCAACTTGGCCTCTCAGTACAAACCATCAACAGCAGCAGATATAAAAAGATCAATTGCAAGATACTCCATGTGGAGAAAAATAACTTGCTTGTAATTGTATGAAAAAATGAGAATTGAAAAGCAGTTCTAAATTTCACTTTGTCACTCTCAAAAAATGATTGACAAGATATTTAGCATTCAAATCAACTTCTAGTACAATTTTTATGGAGACCAAAATGTTTAACTGCAACATTTATGCTTAATAAATAAAATTAAGATGCTGATTAAGTCCTATTATGCAAAGTGCTAAATATCTAAATAAAAAGCAAAAAATGGAGAGACCCCACTTTTTGTTTTTAAAAGTGTATTGGCTTCTGTTGAACTTTATTCTTGTACATACAGGCACTACATTAAGCAGTACATGAACAACTTATTGAAAAGTTTATGTTGCTTCATGAAAATGCCTGTAACATCTGTGTATTTGCCAAATATTGCATCTAATTCAGTTAATCTGTGATAAAGTATATGCAACACAGTGCAAGCATCACTATGTGAAAGAAGAAAGTGCCGATCAGTTAAAGTCAGCACAGTCAAGCACATGTATTTAAATAGTAGTAAGTTACACTGTTGTTGTCACATGATCTTAGTATTTGTCACATGGCCTCAGCATTTTACACTCCAATTCCAAAAAAAGTTGGGACGTTTTGTAAAATGTAATAAAACCAAGAATATGTGATTTGTTAAATATCTTTAAAGATCTTTAATCTTTTAGATTTTATTGGCTACAATACACTCCAAAAAAGTTGGGACAGAGGCAAAATAAAAGTGAAAAGGTTATATAACATCCAAATTAAACTGTTTTGAAACAGTAAGCAGGTGAATTGGTAAAAAGGTGAGGGTATCATGTTTGGGTATAAAGGAGCATCTCAGTAAGTTGGACCATGGTTTATCACTTTGTGACCAATTTCATGACAGAAGTTTCAAACAAGTCAAAAATCTAATTTCTCAATACGAAATCGCAAAGAATTGAGGTCTTTCACCAACTACCATACATAATATTGTGAAAAGATTCAGGGAATCCAGAGAAATCACAGTACATGTAGGGCAAGGCAGGAAACCTCATTTGAATATGCATGACCTTTGAGCCTTCAGATGGCATTGCATAAGAAACCGTCATGCTGCGTGCGGTGTTAAATATAACCACATGGGCTCAGGAGTACTTCGGAAAATCGCTGTCACTTAACACAGTCTACCGCTGCATTAATAAATGCAACTTGAATCTCTGTTACTCTAGGACAGCGGTTCTCGATTCCAGTCCCCCCCCTGCTCTGCATATTTTGCATGTCTCTCTTAGTTAACACACCTAATTCAGGTAATCTGCTCGTTATAAGTGCACTCCATGCATGAACTGTGTTCCGATTGACATTGTCCCTACACAGTGTCCATTGCTCCCTACTCCCTGAGCAGGGGAAATCTGTTGAAGTTTTCTTCACTTCGGAACATTCATTCATGGATTTGCACTGCGCAACGTCTTCACACACAGATGTGTGTGGCATAATATACCTCTGTAAATATATACAATTTAAATTCACGTCTCGCACACTTCAATGCACTTTGCATGGAACATATACCTTCGCTTCGAACTGGAATCACGGCGGAATATCGAGGACTGGAATTGAGAACCGCTGCTCTAGGAGAAAGCTATCAAATCAAATCAAACCAAATTCAAATCAAATCTATACATCAATTATATGCAGTGATGCCATGGGGTTCTTAGGGCCAGAGCTCATGTGTGCTGTGGTCAGATGATTCCACATTTCAACCTGTTTCTGGTTAAAAAGGATGTTGACTTCAGTTATAGACATCAGCGAAAAATGCTAAAGCAAATTGTCATGTTATAGGGTGCATCAGTGCAAACAGCATGGGTGACTGGGATATATGCGAAGGTACCATTGACATGGATGCATATGTTGGGATTGTACAGAGACATATACTGCCATCAAGATGACATCTTTCATGGGAAGTCCATGGTTATTAGATCAAGACAATACCAGGTCTCATTCTGCATGTGCTACAACTGCATGGATCCGTAGACACATGTGGATGTGACTGGATGTGAGCAGATCTGTCTCCTATTGAAAATATATGGCCCATCATGAAAAGCAGAATCAGACAACAATGACAATGACTATGGACTATTGAGCAGCTGAAGTCTTGTATCAAGCGAGACTGGCAAAACATTTGCTTGCAAAACCTTAAAAATTAGCATCCATAATTCCCAGATGATTAAAATGTGTAATTAAAAGGAAAGGTGAATTCACACAGTGTTAAACATGCCTCTGTCCCAAATTTTTTGGAGTGTGTTGTAGCATCAAAATCTAAATTTGTTTATATTTACAAAATTAAATTAAGTTGGCCAGTGAAAACATTGGAAATTTCTAAATGTGAAAGAGAATAAACAAATAACATATTCTTGATTTTATGGCATTTCACAAAACGTCCCAACTTTTCTGGAATTGGGGTTATATGTTGAAAAGTGCATTGAGTGAAAGCTCAGTGCATTGCAGGATACAACAGTGGTTCTCAACAGTGTTTTTATAGGACATCAAGAGTCAATAGTACCAAATACAGTACCAAAACAGTTTATTGCACAAAATCGATTTTTTATTTATTTATTATGGTTTCATGCTCTCCAAGTCGGAAGCCGGAAATTCACCACACAAAACTCGCTGTGCTGAGCACAAACACAAACCGTGTTTATCTTCAAAGCACCCCATGTAATGCACTGTAGTCTGGATGTTATTTTCTTTTACTTTTGCATGTATTTTTAAAGAATGAGAGCATGTCATCCTGATTATTCATGTTTGACTGGATGCACACCCTTTAACGTCAACAACACTAGATATTGGAAACAGTTTCCCTATACTTGCAGTGCAAGTCAGATCATGTCTGTCTGTTGTTTTCAATATGCTTAAAGACAAAGCAAAATCTTCAGAATCTTCAGTCCAACCATTTCTGAGATTTTTTTTTAAAACAGCAGTGTACCAAATACATTTGTAACAATCACAAACATGTAACCAATCCTGTCATCTTGCGCGGTGGGGCTTTTCATATCATTAGCGTTTCTACCTATGGACACTTTATATTAGGTGATTAGGGAACACATATTAATAGTGAGAATTGGTCCATTTACCGGTGTTTATTACTACGTACTTAAGTCCAAAAAATTATTGTTAGGTATAATTTTGTGTTCATGTTGAATGGCAAAACAGTTTTGCTGCTATTTAGTTGGGATATAGTTAAGGTCCGCGTGAACTGGAAGTGTGCGACCGTTTTTACTTCCGTATTGTGACGTACTTCCAGAGAGAAACAGAATATTGAATGAGGAAAATAGAGGGCATGGCTTGTTTTTTCTACTGCGAATTGATTGGATGTAGTAAAGTAGGCGTTTCATTCAGAAATGAACACTGACAGTTGGAGGGACGTGGTTCAGCATTCGAAGGGGTGGCATATCCATATGTCCTCATTTGTAAGTCGCTTTGGATAAAAGCGTCTGCTAAATGACTAAATAAATAAATAAAATAAATATCAATACAAGGTCCTGCCGTTTGGGCTGTCCCTGGCTCCCCGCACTTTTAGACGAATGCATGGATGCGGCTCTCTCCCCTCTGAGACAGATGGGAATCCGCATACTCAACTACCTCGATGACTGGCTCATTCTGGCCCAGTCGCAGGCGGTTTTAACATCGCACAAGACCCTCCTCCTCAGCCACTTAGATTGCCTGGGGCACAGGGTCAACTTTGCCAATACAATACTGTCACCCAGCCAACAAATGTTGTTCCTGGGCACAGTTATCGACTCAGTGCAGATGACAGCAACGGTCTCAGCGGAACGAGCCATGACAAGGAAGGTACCACCCGTCCGCTCAAAGCTTTCCAGAAAATGCTGGGTCTTAAGGCAGCGGCTTCGCCGGTACTTCAGTTGGGTCTGCTTCACATGCGACCCATCCAGTTCTGGCTGAAGCAGAGGGTTCCATCCGCGGCTTGGCGTCACGGAAGCCACCGTGTAACGGTGACTCGGGCCTGTGTATCAGCCCTGGCCCGTTGGAGGGACCCCTTCTGGCTAAAGCGAGGCGTGATCCTTGACACGGCGCACAGAAGGAAGGTTGTCACGACAGACGCTTCCAACAAGGGTTGGGGAGCGCTGTGCGAGGGCAAACCGACCTTCGGTCTTTGGTCCTGTGGCTCAGTGGTAGAGCATTGCGTTAGTAGTGCAAAGGTCGTGGGTTCAATTCCCAGGGAACACACATACTGACAAAAAATGTATAGCCTAAATGCACTGTAAGTCGCTTTGATAAAAGCGTCTGCTAAATGCATAAATGTAAATGTAAATGTGACGCTCATGCCCAAGCCGTCAAACTGATGTCATCAGAGAAGGCCCATCATTTTAGAGGGGAGGAGCATTTTCAGATTTGGATTAAAGATTATAAAGGCAAACAAATTTTGTTTTGTGGAATTGCATGAATTAATCTATTCACCACTAAAATAGCAATGTGCCCTAACAAAATAAATATAGTAATTTTTTATTTCACAGCGGACTTTACGGTTAAGGAAAGGTAAATGCGCAATACATTTAAAATAAATGTCTTTTAATTTTATAGTATATATATATATATATATATATATATATATATATATTATATTATATTTACAATGCAAAAAAACATGTATATACACAAAAAGCACATCAAATGATTGTACCAAACGATCAAGTGATTAATTCAATTAATTGAATTTAAATGTAAGTACATAGTAAATACAAAGTGGGTCCCTTCAGTTAACTGCAGTGAGCTGTTGTAAATGAGGTAAAACAATTAATTTCAAGCCATATTAGGACATGAAAATGTTTTTAGATATGTCATTTTGATAACCAAATATGAGTTTTAAATTAAGGGATGAAATTAGTGACTGAAAGGGGACTTCAAAAACGGGCAGGCCTACTGTACTTATTCTGCTATCCTGAATATGCACAGTTATATGGTTAGTTACATATTATGCAACTGCAGTCCGTGACCTTATGAGAACAGATCTGATATTATCACCCACAAGTTGACAACCGCTGGGAAACTTTTTCCACATAGTGTGATCTGTTCACATACTGTACATTTTGGCAAATGTAATATTCCATATTCACATTCAAGCATACTGTACACAGCAGAACGAGTAGGCTGACGTATGATTGCTAAGAACACAGCACACATACCGTCAAATACAAGCAGTATATTAAGACAATAACTGAAGACGAACTGCCAAAATCACAAGGAAGTCTCTGTAAATTATTATCTTATTCCTCTTTATTGGCAGTAGCTGTCATATCATATTCTTTCACTTGCTTTGTCAAAGGCAACCTTTTGCCCCTTAATGAGGCTATAAATCTCATTCACTCTCTTTTAAGTATGACGGTAGCGTTACCGCATGGGGCTGTTATGGGTGAGATGATTGTTTCTTTGGTCACGTAGCTCTCATCTAAATCACCAGGACCTTTTTACATTACAGGTGACACCGCTAATCATCACAGCACAAAAAATAGCATGTGCTCAGCTCATCCATTAGCCTTTAAGTGAGTGAATCAGTGTGTAGATGGATGAAATATGCAGAAATGTGGTATGACCAATGATCTCAATCCAATGCAGGCATGTATGCACAGCACACGCAATGCTTAACAGCATGGGGTGAGTCTATGGATAAGAGTGAAATTAACTTTTGTTTGCAGATGTATAGAAAAGGATGCACTCACCAAATATCTCTCCATTCCTGGCATATTCTGTGACTAGATAGAGCATGTTTTTGGTCTCCATGACCTATTGAAAGAGAGGAAATGTAATTATTATCCATTGCATAATTATGGGATGATTATGGCAATGCAATTAATACCACAAATCACAAAAAATCACAAGAGAATGACAGCATTTTCACCTGTCACAAGTTTTCACACGTGGCTTCAAGTGAGAAAACAACGCTACATCATTTTTTTGTGTGAGGCAAAGGAGAAGATGACAAGTGATTCACACTTAGTCAATAATATGTTATAGATAATATTTTAGATGCATAGGTGTAATATTTCACTAAGCTGTCCTCTCTGAGCACAATAACAAAAGTATCATGGCATAACCTTGTCTTTTGGGCATTAATTGTTTTATTTAATCTGTTTTGTCTATTATTATTGTATGTATTATTGTTTAGAGCAACATTGTAGCACTTTGCCCGAGACAAATTTCCTTTCGGGGAAAAATTAAGTTTTATCTTTATCTTAACCATGTACCATGGTATTGCCACTCTGAAGTACACTGGAGTACCATATTATAATACTGTGATACATCAATGTAGTATTGATTCAGTAAAATGGTACACAACTATCAAACATTTAATATGTTACTACCTCATACTATTAAAACTTGAGCTTGAGACTTTACACACACGATACAATACACTGCAATAACAATTAATACTATAAATATAACAATACAAATATATAATTTAGTAAATTAATTAATTGTACTAATATTTATTGAACACAATATTTTGAACACAAATACCTTTTTTCCCTTATTTTTTTTAAACAAATGAATAAGTGAACCAGTGATAATACTACTACTACTACTAATAATATGTATAATGATGTTACTGTTAATTTATATTTATCATTATTATTTGAAAAATATTTAGTAATCATTTAAAATAACCCCCCCCCCCCAGTTGACTTGCCAAGGAACTTTTTTTTAAAGTTCCATGTATAATGTCTAATACCAGACAGACAGATCACAATATGAGCACCGCCTCTGGTAGAAGTCATAACCGGACTGCTGCTGATGCTGTATTTGTGTTGTGTAACAGCACAGGCAGCTGTTGATACTTTCAGCATCCAGGCCCAGAGTGACCTAAAAATCTTACATAACATAAGAAGACTAACCCTATAAAGCACCCAGATGAAACTCCTGGATTCAACAGTAGTCTCATGGGATGAATGCTAATACAGGTGACAAGTCAAATTGCACGGGCAGCTGGTGGATTATGACAAATGTATTATAAATACACACAATACGCACATTAATGATTATGCAGTACCTGGTAAAGCTTGATGATATGAGGATGGTCCAGCAACTTCATGATTTCCACTTCCCTGTAGATCTTCTCCAGGTTCACTGCATCTAGCTGGGTCTTGTCTATGATCTTAATAGCCACCTGCAATTCAGCAAAAATGTAATGCTAGCTGTACTAAGCTTAATTTATTGTTATAAATTAATAACTTGTTTTATTGTTTGTTATTCATTATTTAGAGTTAACAGAAAAATAAAGGAATTTATTTATCCACTGAGCTGCACTGCAATAATAAACAACAATACAATGAAACAGTAATAATTGACCTTTCTAAAAATCAAAAGACCACTTGGGCATATGTCATTTTTTATATAAGACTTTGTGGTTGTAATACAGTAAAAAAATAAATAATAAAAAATATTATTTGTTCACAGACTGCTTCCTTTCTCACGTCTTACTTTACAGCACCTTTTAAAATAATACAACTGCAACAGCAACTGGATATACAGCTGTTCCCCTTTTGCTTCTAAGTGAGGAATGATGGGAAGCTGCATAACTCGTTTGGTTTTATCTGAACTAATCTTGACTGCAACTCAAGTTCAGAGAGTAAACTGTCCTTTTTCATAACACAACAACAATGTAATACTAATCCAAACTGATGACAGAGAAACAAAGGGCAGATCCAGCTAGTGCCTGTTATTTAAATAAAATACACATTACGCAATGCACAATTTAAGTGCTTCGTCTAGATAAACAACAATCTGAACATGCAAAAATGCTTCCACTTATAATTTGCCACGTGTCCTAGATATCAAAGGTCAGTGTTGTTTGTTTTGATCTTTTAAGTGATTCAGAAATATATTTAAAAAATAATTCATATAAAACTTGAAAACACATTTTTTGTGTTTCTTTTATTTTTTATTAAAATGTAAGTATTAAAATGCTTAAATGTTACATTTAAAAGTCTCATTAAAATTATTAAACATCTTAGTTTGTCAGTGAAGAAATTAAATTATAAAATATAAATATTTTTAATAATAAAATTTCTGTATGGCAAGTCAAAGTCAGTATTTGTGACACCAACATGAAGGAATCCATAATGTCATGTGACAAAAATCAGGGGACCCTCTTAAGAGCGTTTTTCTTTTACATTTCACATACAGTTTTTTTTTTACTTTTTTATTGCAAGCTACATTTAGTCCAAGTCAAATGGAGTAACCCCAAGAAATTATAATAAAATAATACATACAAAAATATAATTATACATGTATGGCTATGTAACATTATATATGAACTAAATTGACTTGCACACTTTTTTGTATTGTTTTATTTTTTTAATTACGTTTTAGTTGATGGTTACACCACGTGACATAATAAAGGTCATTACATTTTTTCTTTGTAAACGCTTTTAAAAAATGTCTGAAATAACCGTGAATACAAATGTCACATTACAATTTCAGAACTTAGCACGTGTGTTTTAAACTGCATTTTAAAGATGTTTCCATTTTTCATCTCCCAGATCACATTTGTCACAGACTCAAATACAACTTCCAAATATTTAGGCTTAACATTTTCTAAATATTCTCCTTCAATGATAAAAGTGAAAATGCAAGTTTTTTTTTTTGATTGCACAAACGCATGTGTGTGTGTGTGTGTGTGTGTGTGAGAGAGAAAGTGTGTTACCTCAGATTTCGTGATACGATGTCTCGCCAGCTTCACAACTGCAAAATTGCCTTTTCCCAGCGTGCGCTCAATATCATAAAATCCCACACGAACCGGAGCCCGCTGCGACGGCTTTTGGTCCTGTGCGGCCATGACCATAGTTTTCTAGTGAACTACTGGATGAAGAGGTGTGTAGATGATTTGGCCACCTTCACCTGCTCATACAAAGCAATTCAAGTGGCAGGTATGATTTTGTTTCTAATACTAAAGCTAAAATGCAAATGGGGCATATTGGTGCCAAGGGCTCCTGCACATGTCTTCGTTTCCAGATGAGGGCTCTACATGACTGAAATGAGAGCGCATTCCGCTCTGATGCTCGGCATGAGGAATGATGTTCTGGCGCTCGACATGCATTGACGTCAGTGCTGGAGGGATTTTATAAAGGGGCGGATCTCACAAAGCGGCTTCAACGTCCGCGACTAGCATGTCACCAAGACAACCTTATCCACTGCGTACGTCAACCAGAGGCTATTGCAATCACTACAATCACTTTCAACTCCGCTGCTTTCATCTGACTTTCGAAAACCCAAACGCATTACATTATTTAGAATCACTGAAAAGATCCTGCACGCGATCGCTGCATGCATTTTTTTATAGACGACTGATTTTGCTCAATGCGTGAAAAAACTGCTAGAAATCATGCGTTGATAGCGAGAACTATCTCTCTGTGCTTGAAATGCGGCTGACATCATTGCATTGCTTCATATTTTTAATTTATTTATTTTTTTTTTGGTGTTTATTTAACACCGCAGAGTGGAAAACAGAACCACAACAACAACAATAACGTAATAATAATGCATGCTGTTATTATTATCCACTATTGTTGTTTTATATTTTGTGACTTTAGTGTACAAAACGTTGACTAGTCAATGCACATAGGCATATAAAGATAATATTGTCTATGCATACAAAATGGATTTGCAATATTTTAGAATAGCAACTGTGATTATACATTAAATATTGCTATTTGGAGTGACTATATTATATAATTAAAAAATATATATATTTAAATACATAAAATATATGTTTAAAAATGCATATCATTTTGTATTTTATTAATATATATTTGTACATTTAGGCTATTTAAACATCTGTAGATCTGCACATCTACGCTCCCAGTGCTCTGGGCATGTTGTCAGAGAGTGACCCCTGCTGTCAAAAACGTTTACTGCTGTTTTTACCACACATGTTCATAAATATAGATAATGATGTCGAAATATGGAAGTACAAATATTTAGTTTCAACTTCATTCATCTGTTTTTGTTTATTAAGGCTTCACATCACCGCATTCACATTCCGATATTTGCATATAAGAAACTTGAAGGATGTTTGATCATTCATTATTTCACAGGAAAACACAGTCTGCAAGAGATTGTCACAAGTGTAATTACTGAGCCCCATACAGCACATCCAGTAAAAGCAGCATAACAGGGTCATGCAAACCAACCAGTGAGGCAAACAAGATATCTCATATCCGAGCATCTCATTCTGATTTGTTGAGCAGCTTGTTTGTAACATTGTACCACCTTTGAGTGTTCATCCTCCAGAATTAGGCTTTAAGATGCATTAAAAACTCCTAAGTATTATTGTATTACTGTTATAGATATTTTATGTGGTATAGGAGCTTATGATAACTAAAATAATAATATAAAAAAGTAAGAAAAATAAACTACATCTTAAAATCCTATGGACCCGTAAACTTCAGATGTTGTTGCACTGAAAGTCTGACTGAGAGTAAATTAATGGTAGATCTGCAGAAATCTGGGTATTAGCTTCTCTAATCAGGGTTATTATAGTTTGAAAATTAAATTAAAACTATAAAAATCTAGCATACTTTAAAGTAATCACTAACTGAAACAAAATATTAAAAAAAACTTTGAGAGAATATGCAGTTAAATGCTAATGTTCACATTTCATATCAGTAGCCATATAATTCATCCATCCATCCCTGGTCTCTGTAATATCTCCCACTTCCACGGCCTTGCAGCGAGTCATACAAATCGTTGGTCACAAAGCTGCTCTCAGTGCTGGCCAGTGTCACAAAACCGCTTTCAGTGTCCCGGCCTGTCAAGTTGTCGTAATCTCCAGGTGGAGTGTCTGGAGAAGAACCCAGGAAGGAAGTGTTCTTGATGTCAGGCCGTGTGCCGGCCAGGTCTGTTTCATGCTGCCTTCGGATGACGTTATATACGTCAGGGCTCGGGCTGTTGCATCTTTCTCCAGCGGCCCAGTATCCTGGCTCGTTTGGAGGGGTCTCAGTCTGTTGTTTCTTCCTGTATGCATTCATGAATGTTGTATGCCATCAAATGTATCATATTTAAAATGCTTCTGAACAGAAATAGAGCAGTCAAACAACGCACCTCTTTGTGAACAGCTTAAAGCAGAAAACACTCGTCGCCACAACCAACAGCAGCAGAAGTGGGATGGTTGGCAGCACAATGTAAGCGATATTAAGAATGCTGTCTGAAAGACACGCAACAGGACATTGGTTAGTTTGATCAGTAAAGTCTTTATTTACACTTTTTTTTTCAAAGTTTGGGGTTGGTAAGATTTTTTTATATTTTTAAAAGAAGTATCTAATGCCCATCCAGGCTGCAGTAATATTGTGGAATTTTTTATAATATAAAATTATTGTTCCTATTGTAATATATTTTCAGCAGCCATTATTCCAACCTTCAGAAATCATGCTAACATGCTGATTTGCTGCTCAATAAATAAATCTGATTATCATCAATATCTCATTGTTATCAAACATTTTTGCTGCTTAATATTTTTTGGAGGAAACAGTATGTTTTTTTCAAGATTCTTTGCTGAATAGAAAATGTAATTAATTGTAATATAAATCTTTTGTATAACTATAAATGTCTGGAAAACATTTAATAATTGTAATGTGTCCTAACTGGAAAGTTTTTTAAAAAAACACTTTTAATTTTACTTTAAAATACACCAGGTATTCGGTTAAGTTTTAAGTCAACACAGAGTATACCGTAAACAAAGTTGTAAATAAAACTCCAATAAGTTTATTGGAGTACATTTTACAATCACCGTAGTACATTGATATATTACAATCTAATATTTCATGGTTCATTCATTGTTCCACACCATTTATTTCAATGTACAGTGGGGTCCAAACTTCTGAGACCACAATATGTCTAATTCTATTTCAATAGATCTTATTGCAAGTTATACCATCAGCATAATCATTTGAATGAAAACTTGCATCATGATTCAAGGTGATCCAAAGAGCAGCTTTTGCTTCAGTGGAAGCAGGGACATCTGATCCTATCTACAAAGAGTCACATGACCAATGATACAACTTTTACTTCATTAGTGATGTAGAAGCTGAAATATTTGTCTTTTATTTGCATCATAATTCTTTGTTTTAATTATTTTTAATTTTAGAACCCGTTGTAATGTGCTAACATGTATTCATGCCATGACAGTCTTCAACCCTGTCCTTGAGAACAAGACTCACCTGGAGGTTCAGATACGACCACCCTCATGCCATCATCCTTCTCTGTGACAGAGGGGCTTTGGGGTATTCTGGGTGTCGGAAGAGCACCTGTAATGTACGTGATATAGGTTTTATGGTTTTATCTAATGTAAGACATCAATATAGCAGCATAACAAACAGAAAAAATTATAAAACAAACAAACAAACAAACAAACACATATAAATAAACCAATAAATGCAGACGTTCCCATATTCACATAAAATGGCACAATAAAATGAATCCATCCAACATTAGGCCAGTGGTCCTCAACCTTCTTGACTCAAAGGGTCTCCTTTGTTCAAAACAATATTTGAAGGTCCTTCCATCTACACTGATACGAACCTCTGGTACTTCTGTTGTTTACATATTTGGAACAACGAAAGGGTGAGTAAATAATGACAATTTTCATTTTTGGGTGAACTATCCCTTTAATATACACTCACTGGCCACTTTATTAGGTACACCTTGCTAGTACCGGGTTGGACCCACTTTAGCCTTCAGAACTGCCTTAATTCTTCGTGGCATAGATTCAACAAGGTGTTGAAAACATTCCTCTGAGATTGTGGTCCATATTGACATGATAGCATCACGCAGTTGCTGCAGATTTGTCGGCTGCACGTCCATGATGCGAAATCTCCCGTTCCACCACATCCCAAAGGTGCTCTATTGGATTGAGATCTGGTGACTGTGGAGGCCATTTGAGTAAAGTGAACTTATCGTCATGTTCAAGAAACCAGTCTGAGATGATTTGAGCTTTGTGACATGGTGCATTATCCTGCTGGAAGTAGCCATCAGAAGATGGGTACACTGTAGTCATAAAGGGATGGACATGGTCAGCAACAATACTCAGGTACTCTGTGGCGTTTAAACGATGCTCAATTGGTACTAAGGGGCCCAAAGTGTGCCAAGAAAATATCCCCCACACCATTACACCACCAGCAGCCTGAACCGTTGAGACAAGGCAGGATGCATCCATGCTTTCATGTTCTTTACGCCAAATTCTGACCCTACCATCTGAATGTCGCAGCAGAAATCGAGACTCATCAGACCAGGCAACGTTTTTCCAATCTTCTATTGTCCAATTTTGGTGAGCATGTGCTAATTGTAGCCTCTGTTTCCTGTTCTTAGCTGACAGGAGCGGCACCCGGTGTGGTCTTCTGCTGCTGTAGCCCATCTGCTTCAGGGTTCGACGTGTTGTGCGTTCAGAGATGATATTCTGCATACCTTGGTGGTAACGAGGGGTTATTTGAGTTACTGTTGCTTTTCTATCATCTCTAACCAGTCTACCCATTCTCCTCTGACCTCTGACATCAACAAGGATATTTTTCATCCACACAACTGCCGCTCACTGGATATTTTCTCTTTTTCGGACCCTTCTCTGTAAACCCTAGAGATGGTTGCGTGAAAATCCCAGTAGATCAGCAGTTTTTGAAATACTCAGACCAGCCCGTCTGGCACCAACAACCATTTCACGTTCAAAGTCACTTAAATCCCCTTTCTTCCCCATTCTGATGCTCAGTTTGAACTTCAGCAAGTCGTCTTCACCACATCTAGATGTCTAAATGCATTGAGTTGCTGCCATGTGATTGGCTGATTAGCAAGTTGTGTTACCAAGCAATTGAACAGGTGTACCTAATAAAGTGGCCAGTGAGTGTATATAAATTAATATAATAAAATAATTTAAAATCCCATGAGCCAATATTTTAAATAAAAATAAAATAGAACATAGATAACATAAAAAAAATTTTAAACTGAGAAATTTTACAATTTTATGCACAAAATGAGTTTATTTCAAATTTGATGCCTGCTATACGGATCTCAAAATAGTTGGGACGGGGGCATGTTTACCATGGTGTAGCATCTTGTCTTTTCAAAACAGTTTGAAGACATCTGGGCATCAAGGTTATGAGTTTCTGGAGTTTTGATGTTGGAATTTGGTCCTATTCATGCCTGATATGTACTTATACACCCCCATACCATCAGAGATGCTGGCTTTTGAACTGAACGCTGATGACACGCTGGAAGGTCTCCCTCCTCTTTAGCCCAGAGGACACGGCGTCCGTGATTTCCAACAAGATGGAAATCTGACCATAAAACACTTTTCCACGTTGAAACGGTCCATTTTAAATGAGCCTTGGCCCACAGGAGGACACGGTGGTGCTTCTGGGCCATGTTCACATATGGCTTCCTTTTTGTATGACAGAGCTTTAGTTGGCATCTGCATGGCGGATTGTGTTTACCGACGGTGGTTTCTGGAAGTATTCCTGGGTTTATTTAGTAATGTCAATGACAGAATCATGCTGATGAGTGATGCAGTGTAGTCTGAGGGCCTGAATACCACGGGTATCCAACAAAGGTCTTCGGCCTGGTCCCTTACGCACAGAGATTTCTCCAATTCTCTGAATCTTTTGATGATGTTATGCACTGTAGATGATGAGATTTGCAAAGCCTTTGCAATTTGACGTTGAGGAATGTTGTTTTTAAAGTATTCCACAATCTGTTTATGCACTCTTTCACAGATTGGAGAGCCTCTGCCCATATTTACCTCTGAGAGACTCTGCCTCTCTAAGACATCCCTTTTATAGCTAATCATGTTACAGACCTGATGTCAATTAACTTAATTAGTTGCTAGATGTTCTCCCAGCTGAATCTTTTCAAAATGTCTTGCTTTTTACGCCTTTTGTTGCCCCCGTGCCAACTTTTTTGAGACCTGTAGCAGGCATCAAATTTGAAATGGGCTCATTTAGTGGATAAAAGTGTAAAATTTGTTATTTTATTAATGTTCTATTATGAATAAAATATAGGCTCATGTGATTTGAAAGTCTTTTAGTTTTAATTTTATTCAAAAAAAAAAAAACGTCCCAACATTTCCGGAATTCGGGTTGTATAAACGCTTGTTGCAGTAATGTAGTCAGCTGCTTTAAACGCTTTAAATGCTTGAACTCTTAGAAATCAGGAAAAATCTGATTGGCTTAACACAAAAACATGCACGCACGCACACACATATACTCAACAGCTGGAAAAAAAATATTCTGAAAGTGATTCCAACAATATTGTTCCTATGTGTCGTTATAGCTAATTTGGACATCCCTATTCTCATAGAATCAGAACAATTATTAAAAGTAGTTTTAGTTATAGATATTGTCCTTGGAGTGCACAGGCCTTTACTGGGGCCCACTGGAAAGTTGTTGTTGCCCCCTACTGGTTGAACCAGGCACTGCAGTGAACCACTGCAATAGTTATGCTTATTTAAAAAAAATGTTTTAACAAAATAATTTGTACTAATTATGCAGAGGTACTGTATTAATATAATTAAATTAATTAATTTTCTCAAGCACAATATCCCTATAGCTTACCTTCAAATGTTCTATTTTCTGCAGGAACGGGTGCTGGAGGTTTATCTGAAATATCACATGAAGACCATGGTATCATATACTTTTTACTTTACTTTTTTTTGCATATACTAAACACTTAATGTTCTAGGAAGCTGTAATTAAATATTGCAACTAACAGCACTGAAAATACTAATACAAATATTAACTTTTAAATTAATTTCTAAATTTTCTAAACATTCTGCTCTCCAGATATGTGGACTTGTCTGGAATGTAAGCGAATGGGATTTTTTAACGCTTTTTTTAATTGTGAACCAGATGGAAATCATCCATTTCAAAGCCCAATTGCTTTGAAAAATAATAGCATGTCTCTCTTAACAATGCTGCCCTATTTGAATGTGTCATTCATGTATGTAGAAACAGTGTGGGATGTGTTACAGTATGCTGAAGTTTAATGCTATGAGCTATATCATTTGTAATCTTAAGTGACCAAGAAATCAACTGAATAAAACACGCCTTCTCAACCTTTGGTGTACTTGCAGATAAAGTTGTTTTTGGTTTCACAATTGTCATCATTCCACTGGAACATGTAAGGTCCACCCTGACCTGGAGGAGCAGAGGGCTGATGGTACATCACTACACACACCTCAAACCCACAAGAAGGCTCATCCCAGTGCCAGTTCCTGTCACACACACACACACACACACACACACACACACACACACACACACACACACACACACACACACACACACACACACACACACACACACACACACACACACACACACACACACACACACACACACACACACACAAAACAATGAGCGAAAGCACCTACAAAGGACATGTGTCTAATGTGGCTCTTGTCACACCTGAAGGTTTCTCGGCTTCCATCCAGCCAGTAGTACTGTGAAGGACAGTCTCCGTTTATCTCCTCATAGCCTTGATCCCTACGGAGCCCGACCCAGAAGTCTCCATCTGATGCTTTCAGTTCATGGATGAAGGTCTCTATCTGGCTCTGCTCAGTCTTAGACTCAATACTGAGAAGATCTCCACCATCACTCCTGCAGGCTCGACTCGCATCTTCAAAGTTGAGTTTACGCCGAGTGTCTTGAAAATAGGCGATTTTATAGCAGGGCTTCTCAGTGCCAGGCTTGCATATTTGCTGGCCTTGAGAGACACATTATAGATGTTATGAAAGTCAATGGAATGTAAAATTATTTAAGTCTTAGCCTGCAATTCATCTTGTGCACTTATATTTGGAATGCTTAAGCACGGTTTATTTAGTACATATTTAGAAAGTACATACAATACACTACTCTGAAAAACAATTACAATAAAGAAAAAACAAACCACATTTTGAAGCAGATATTCTGTACTCTGAGTGATTGTAAGTGCACTGTCAGTTCAAAATGTCAGCTATAATTGTAAATGGAAAAATTAAACATCTGAATTTCTTCACGCACAAACTAAGCCATTTAGTTACAAATATTCACAATATTTGATTAGTTTTATAAAGCATGGGGTTTTCAGACAATCTGCAAATCCAGGGACTAAGCGTTTTCCTTTCACAAAGAGCATTAATAACGTTGCGTAGCGAATAACAGATCACTACTTGATGTACAGCTGATTGAAAACGTGGACAGGGCGTTCAAAGTAGGCTACCTTTTTCCTGAAAGTGTAAATATTTAAAGATAAAATGAAATGCAATTATGATTATGATTACATTTCGCTCTATGGATGGCATATACATATATAGACATGGGATAAGATGGAGCTGTTATTTCACTCAGAGAAAGCGATTAGTGTCTGCGGCAGAACATACATCTGGGCTCGTAAATGTCTGCACCACAGAGAGGATGGACAACACACCCGGGTTACAAGTGGTGAAGAGAGAAAACAGCCGCTCTTAAAGCATGATTTAATCACTTCCTTTATTCAAGCATCTCTTTAAAATGTATTAAACAAGATTGAAGTCGATTGAGTCAACAAGATTGAAGATTGAAAAGATTGAGTCGGTTAGCTAAGTGAAAAAAAACCCCAGAAACAAGTTATTGCAAAACCTTTTAAAATTACCATAAATAACTGTCTGTTTCTATATTATAATTAAATATTATTACCAATAAAGTTATCATTGCACACGAGACACTACAGTAAAAATGAATATCTCAAACCCTTTTCAGCCTAGAAAGCTTTTCTTTCTAATATCATATCTATAGTTTAGTAGCCTGTTTTAAAACAGTCGAGTTCAGTAACTTACCGCCCAGAAGCTTTGACGCGCACGCGGAGACGCTGA
Organism: Ptychobarbus kaznakovi; assembly: GCA_027422405.1. Lineage (NCBI taxonomy): Eukaryota > Metazoa > Chordata > Actinopteri > Cypriniformes > Cyprinidae > Ptychobarbus > Ptychobarbus kaznakovi. Next base: position 13,554,924 of record CM049797.1, read on the forward strand.
GTAAAACCAGCACGGAGCCACATTTTCTCATCAAATCCATTTAATCAAACTTCCATGGGTCTTAAAAGTAATTTCAGGAAGACAACGAAAGCCAAGAATTAATAAAAAAAGAACACCCAGCACCAGGAGGGCTTCGACCAGCAGAAACCCGATAACCTGTCCTGTTATCCGCTGAAGTCTTTGTGAACGTCCAGAGTGAGACGCGCGCGCGTGACCGAACGCACAGACGATCACAACACGTCATCAAATAACAGCAACTAACACGCCTTGGCTTTTTGTAGACATCAACACGTAAAAGATTACAAGCACACAGTGCTCACTGTTCTTTAGGATATATTTTTATATTTGAAGACAAACCGACAATTTTTATAGGCCTATAATAAACACACATTGTCTAGCTGCATTGTAAGTAAACATCTTATACATTGCTCTGCTTACTATTCTAAAATTACACATTATGTTATTTAATATCATGAATATGTTTACTGGAGCTTCTGAACTTCTTTCTGGTCCTCTTCCACAGATGATGAAAGGGTCTTTGGAGCCAATCTACACAGAACAAATGATTTCAGGGTTCAAAATCCACTTGGTTTATTATAGAAAACTTTATTTGAATTTATTTTATACAAAATAAAATGCTATTTTCTATTTTGCATTGTTTAAGATGCAGCACACAAGTTCGTCTGAGCATTAGCTTATTGTCATATGTGTCATGCTTCCACATTTAACTTAATGTTGCTAGAAACCAATCTACCGCACAGGCTAATGAAAGTCTTCCTACATGACACTAAGAAAAGGATTTAGCAAAGATGCATTTATGAGAAAGAGATTTATTTTGGATAATAGGACAGGTAATCAATGCAGGTTTGAGCTGTCTGTACAAAGCAGAGCAGAAAAGATCAGACAGATTTCAGATCAATATCCAAGCCTCAATATAAGCTTAAGTTAGTCTTCCAATAACCCTTCATCACTGGATCTGGAAATCAATTTGAGTAGGCTAGAAATCCATATAATAATGAAAATGTTAGAAACTGTCAGTAATTTCCCTCTCTTTCCAGCCCACAAACCATTTCCCCCTCACTCATTTACCTGTTTAAATAATACTTGAGTCCCTATGTGCTTTTCCCTTTTATAATTGGATGTGGTTTACAGAAACACAATCAGTGGAACAGCTCTCCTTTTGCTGTCCACAGCAGTAAATTACTATTAAGCACACAGTTACTATTACTTTATTGAATGCAGTAATACAATGCACTGTACCATCACCTTTAATTGTGAAAAGTTTATTGCGCTGGCATCCAAAATAAGTCGCAAAAGATACAGTGAAAGACATAATCATATAGTATGTTAATCTCTCAGAGAAAAGAGAAATAAGATACCTTTTTTCCACTAGGTTGCCTTGTCTTGTTTTGTTTCGGTAGGAAATCATCTCCTTCTGTTGAGAATATGCATCAAAACTGTATCAATTCTACATGATATTAAAACAAGGGACTAAAAATGGCGCATACAAATTTAAATCAGTTTTTGTTTGTTTTATAGTAAAATTTAAATTAGATATGCTTCCCAAGGCTGATCAAAAGTACAGAAAAACTAATATTGTTTTACAATTGTATTAATAATGTAATAAATAACATAAAATAACTGTTTTCTGTTTTATATATTAATATATTATCCTCAGAGTCAGATGATTCTTAGAAATCATTGTAAATATTGGTTATCATCATTCTTATTCTTCTTTTTATTATTAGAAACCTTTTAACATTATAAGTCTTATACAGATACTTTTGATTGATTTAATGCATCCTTAATCTTAAAATAGATGCCACATGAACTTAAAACAAAGATTATTGTGCATGTAAAGAAAATATCACTTCAGTCTTTCTACTTCAAAATTCATATATAATTCACTGTTACTTACAGTTTCTTTTATTTGTGAAATTTACCAGCAATATCTGAGTGAACATATTTTCAAAGTATTTTAAAAAAAGTGTATGTATATATAAGTATTGACACATAAACTTGAAAACTATTACCATGGTATCATAAAAAATGTAGCTCTGTATATTATACAGCTAAAACTGAGATTCTTCACATCAATCCTAGCCACCAAAATGAATAACACAACTAAAACAACTGACTTCAGTGCAGCTTATATTAGGCTTGTAAGGTACTCAGCAGGGGCTGGATAAAGCACCGCCACCCCATAATCATCAGGCTGCTCCCCAGAGAGACATCAAAGTCTTGAGGAAGCCCACCCCATCCTTTCCTCTCCTCCTCTATAGGGGAGGATGCCCTAAGAAATGCTGAGGCTCTAGGGAAAAAGTGCTGAGGAAGGGAGAGAGAGAGCACTCTAATGAATAGGAGAGAAATAAAACACTTGGCTGTCTGAGGAACCCTGTCCTGCAGCATCCAAATATGCAGGGGCTGTGTTAGCAGAAGACCCGAGATGAGGTTTAAGCTGATACAAACTGAATGGAGAGACCTGAGCGGATGTTTAAGCTAATGGGGCCAAGTACTTCTTTCCAAGTATATTTCTTACCTTAATTCGCTCATCCCTCTGCTTTTTCAGAAGCGCAATAATCTGCTCTCGTTTCTTGGCCTAAGACAAAAATGAAATATGTAGCCTAAGTAAATGCACAACCAGGGAACACTGCATAAAGGTTGAATTATAATATTATTATGAAACAAAAACTATTTAAGCAAAAATTATTTTAGAATTACTAAACATCAAAGTCATTTTAGCATTATGTATAGTTTTTATTCAAATTAATTATTATGGAATAAGCAATTATTTTCATACTTTCAGTTTTCATTTGAATTTTAGTTACATGTTTTGGAATTTTGTCATGTGTTTTTGTCGTTATTATTATAATTGTCAGGTTACGCTGTTCAGGAAGAACGCAGGAGGCATGAGGAAACGTTTAACAGTCTTTAATCAAGGAAACACTGGGAATAATCCACAATAGGCACTGAGCAAACACATGTAGAAACAAGTAAACCTGACAAACACTAACTGGACAGACTGGGGCTTATAAACACAGGATAATGAGGGACAGACAGGTGCAGGGAATCAACTAACTAATCAAACTAAACAAGGACAGGAAGGTGACCAAATAAGGCAAAACAGGTCCAATCCTGACAATTATAAGATGTGTTCGACTTGTAGCAGCGCTGAGCAGTGTATGACATCAAAGTACAGAGAGAGTGATAAGAGAGCAGACGGATCCTTATGTTTTCGAATCGCTCTCGCGGTACTTTGATGTCATACACTGATCATTCTGCTCAGCGTCGCTACAAGTCAAACACACCTATATACTATTATTATTTTAATGTTACTAAGTATTTAGGTTTAATACAGTGGCGAGAGAGCTCAATGCGCTGCAACATAAGAAAACACATGCAAAAAGAAAAAGCACCAGCAAATTAAGAAAACATCATCATCATCAGTTTGACAGCACATGTGCTACAAATACTCACAACACAACTACCGGTAAATACAGAAACACGCTGCAAGTAGCACAGACCACAATGAGGGATCCCAACAATGCTCACAAAAGTTAACCATAGTTTTATTATATTAAAAGTGTAGTCAACCATGATTTTTTTGCATAGTGACTTTTAGTATAACCACAGGTGTACAAATACCATGGTCAAATGGTTAGTGTGGCTAATTTACCATGGTTTAACTATAGTAACCATTTTTTATTTGTATTTATTTTTATATATTAATAAAGATATACATAATATACAGGCTATTTATTTTTTTATAGTAAAATTATGATACATTTTTGTAACGGAAGTTGTAAAAGTAGCCATCTTACATAATGTTTCACAGTTACAGTAATTGTGTATTTCATCAGTTTATTTAGGCTAATAATATAAAAAAGCTAAGGAATTATATGATAAACAAAAATATCACCTTTTATTTGTTTTTATTTAATGTAGGTAACCAAACAGTTGATGGTAGCTATTGACTTCCATAGCATAAAAAAGTAAATGGCTAAATAATATTTTTTTTTTGTTGATTCAATCTATCATTTTAATCTTAAAACAAATACAAAATAAGAAATGTTGGTTTATCAATTAACTTAACTGTTTCCATCTAATATTTGTATTTTATCTCAGCTTTAGTTCAATCAACAAAAATGGTTTTAATTAATTTTATTACATACAAGTAATTTTATACATACGAGTTTCCTAATCAGAAATTAGACATGAACGGGCCAGTCAAGTTTTATTTACTACTGGGAAATTCTGAAATAATTTTGATACCAGTTTGAGTTGGGCGGGTCATAAACTTTAAACGTGGTGGAGGGACAACCATTACTGCTGTCAATGCTGTTCTCACAACAACTGCATCCCTTTGTCTTGTCACTAAAATAGTGTATTTATAGGCTATATATGAATGATCATTTGAAGCATATTGTATGTTTTATAAGTAGTGAAATAAGCATGTATTTGACTGTAAATTCAGAATTGTAAGCAAACTGCATGTATAGCGCGATGCATGTTTATATGATTGTCAACCAATGGAATGCTTAATTTTCAGACATTAATTCACTCGAATAGACAAGCTCGTAATCACGACTTCATAAGTGGGAAATAGGAAATTTCCGATAGCACGTGAAGGCAGCATAACAGCACTGCTGAATAGACTCAGTTGTCTGAGTATAGCAGTCGACAGCTACATTTATTAAACAAGCCTCATAATTTTGATTTAGTGCCCATAGTTTCTGGCTGCACTTAATGCCATTTCATTAAATCCATTACATGCTTGTACACTGTAACCATTTTTCAAGCCAATGTCATTTTATGGCAGGTTAATCAGTTATAATAATGTAATGTAATGTCTCTGTTGATTATAATCACCCACTGTAAACATCTGTCATATTGCAATCTGCTAAAACTCATACAACTAAATCAAATGTTGTGAGTTGTGGAACAGTACAATACATTGGGAAAATCACATTAGAGCAGATGGGAGTGTGATTACATTTTCCCCACATTATATTAAACATTATAATAATTGAACAATATAGAACAGAGACTTTAAGGCATTTCTGACAGTGTGAAGTCATTTTGTATGGAAAAACCTCCAATGAATAACCCTTCGATTCAGAGGTTTTGGGAATGAGGCTAATTAGCTAAGAGTATGGATCTGTCCTCCAGAGGGCCATCCATCTTGTGGTTTCCAGGCCGATTACTCACAGTGGGAAAGCAGACATTGGATGGCACTGCCCATGGCCCTGATGAACATGCTATCTTCAAATGCAAGGAGATGAATGACTGACCAGATTGTGAAGAGCACATGCACACCAAGGCTAGAGTACAACACATGGAGATGGTAATATATATTTTTTATATAGAACTTTCAGTTTTAATTTATATTTGAATTACATTTTTTTTTGCTTTTATTTAATTTATTTCCACTTAGTAATTTTAGTGCTTCGCCCTAAACTAAACAAAAAAGGTTGCCTTAATGATTTATTCATAGGTTTATTTCAATTAACAAATATGTTTTAACAGTTTTAGTGTTGATTTTTAATAACTTTGCTAAACTTACAGTTTTTATGATCTCATATTAACTGAGAGAATCCATGTATTATGTATTTTTATTTATTTCACACTGCAGGCAGCAGGACCATTTAAATTAAACAGTGATGGCACAAATAGTGATTAAAATGGTAAAAATGTAGAAATAGCAACCAGCTAGAACACATTTCCTTTATACATATACAGTAATATTTTTTTTGTAATAGGAAATAAACTGAAAATGTTAACATTTCATAAAGTACTTTTATTTTCAATAAATATATTTTTATATTATAATATGATGCACTATCAAGGTTACTAAAACCAAATTTGATACAAATGTACACATTCCATTGAAGCTGAATATCATGCTGGAGAATAAGATAACCAGATTGTATACATATTGTGGAGTTCACACAGCTGGAGTGCTGCTCTCATTAAAGGGGAATATATTAAATATTAAGACATTCATGATAATTTTTCAATTTAACTGTTATACTAATTAAAAAATAAAATAATATTTTCTCTGACATTTGGACCCCACTGTATGCAAATTATTTTACCCTAAAATCGTGATACTAAATAAAAACATAAAAATTCATAGCCATTTATGTCAACTGTTATTGATAATTGTTAGCTTTGTATGATTATAATGATCCAAGTCTATAAAAAATAAAATATATTTGGACATTTTGCATAACCTAATGTAAGCCCAGTTTTTTTTTTACTTAATGCTCACAGTATGCTTAGGTTCTGTGGCAAGTGCAGAATATTTAGTCTGTAAAGCAAAATGTCTTTTTGCCCCAGCAATGCCCGAAAAGGGACAAATCAATGCGTCCTTCTGCTTTTCCAGCTAATCTTATTAGTAGATGTGGTTAGTGCAATGTTTGGAGAGAAAGTAGCTATGCGGAGAGATTCATCACCACACAAATGTATGGCTTAAGAGCGGTAAGCAGGCTCTTAAGGATTCTGCTTGCTGGATAGCATTACAACTGACTCCTCTGCGAGAAAATTTACACGAGTCAGACAGCAATGGAAGCCTTTAAATTAAATCTGCAGACTTATCGGATACGTCTGTTTGAAAGCATTGCACGTGTACAATCAATCAGCACAAATAACAGGTGCAGGATGAGTTATGCAGCAAAGTCTTGGGCTGTGAGTGTGTTCAGATTCCTAGCATCTAATTATAATTAACATGTAATAGTGATACTTGCTTTGGTCCCATTAAAAGCTTCATTTCATAGTTCCATTTTATGCTGTGATCTTAAATTATCTGGGATGCTCCTCAGTGAGTCATTTTGCTTATGTGGCATACTGAGCGCTGTTGTTAAACTGGTGAATCCAGCCTGCCAGATCTACACTTAGAAACCCCGTTGATCTCACATCATCTATCATAGAGATCCATAACTGCCCTCCACAGGCTGGCTCATTAGCTCTTTATGCTGTAATGCACTGTCTAGAAATACAGATCAAAGGAGAATCAAGACAGAAGCAGGGCCCATTAGTCCACATTATGCTACATATCTCAATCTTTCTTATTGTTTTAACCTCTCAGAAGTGCTAATTACCTTATTAAATCAAGTTATTTTACTTGACATTCTTACACGTGCAGTGTATTGAGTTTGTGGTCATTCTGCTTAAACACACAGCAACTGTACTACACATGTTTCAACTATCCTAAAGAGAGCTGTCATATTGGAGCTGTGGTGCAGTGCAGCACACGTGCCCACAATATGTAGGCTACAGCAAGTACCATTGTCTGCATAAAAACATCTGTTAAGAACAATATTAATTAAAATACAGAAAATAAAATCTCAAAATTAATGATTTAAAATCTCTAAATTTACATTTAACATTTTTGTTCACTACCTTTTAACAATCAACTTCACTTTGTTCCATACTTTTCCCCCTCAAGAACCTTATTGCATGGATTATTATTTTATTTTTCAAAGTGTTTTGATTCCTTAAAAAAGTGATTCTTTGGTAGGGATGTTTTCAGATTTGTTTTTATTTATTTATAGGAAAGTCGAGTGTAGATGGGAATGTGCAGGTAATAAACATCTATCATTGGGACATGACTAAGGTTACATTAAAAAATGAGACCACAGCTCATACAGTTACAGTTAAAATGCTAAATAAGTACATTTATTCTTAGGGGATTTAAAAGACTGATTGATTTGACTGCACTGACACTATCGGTTGAGAACAAAATTTGAGCTGAATTCAGCTGAATGCAGAAAAGTTTGTGGAGCTGGTTAATTGATTGTTTTATAATGTACACATTTCGCAAATAACACTGTTATTGAACTGACCTGAGCTGAATAACAACATTATTACCTTCTGTAGAGCTGATTGTAAGCTGAAGTTAACTTGTTTTATAATTGATTAACTGCACAGTTAACTTGTGAAAAATGCGATCAACTAAACACAGTATATAGTTTTTACACAGTGAAGATTTATATATATATATTATACAGCGATACAGCCTGGTTTCGTGAAAATGCGATCAAAATACGTGCTATTTATTTGCAGAAACTGACTTTGTGGTGTATACGATATGTTCGTGTTTGACGTGCATATAATAGGCCTGCACAGTTTCTGCATACATATAACACGCACCCCACACCCCTAAACCTATTGCGTATCTTGCACGCCAAAGTCGATTTCTGCTATAAATAGTTAGCCAAATAGAAACAGAAAATCGTGCCATTGAAACGCACATTCATGAGATCGGGTTAAGTACCACTGAGACCTCACCATCTCCATGTATTTCTGTCTCTCCTCTTGCTTTTGCTTCAAGTAAGCATCCTGCTGGATTTCATCATCCCTCTCTACCAAGGAAGCAAACAAACAGGCCAAATTAGATTATACTTAAGAAAAATACAATACAAAAAGCTCAGACAAACACCTGCTATACTTACTTGACCATGGTGCTTGTTTTGCGGTAGCATTTGTGGCTAAAAATAAAACAAAGAATTAGGCCTAACGTTACTCTTCTTAATCTGATTTTATTTAAATTCTTTAAATGTTAGAACCATATTTATTATTATATTTATTTATTTAGTCATTTAGCAGACCCTTTTATCCAAAGCGACTTACAAATGAGGACATTATAGAAGCAATCAAAACCAACAAAAGAGCAATGACATGCAAGTGCTATTACAAGTCCTGGTTAGTCTGACGCCGTACACGTAGGAAGTTTATTTTTTTTTTTTAAGAAAACGAGTATATAGAATATAGAAACAAGAAACTTAGTGTTAGTTTTACAAGAAAAGCTAGCAGTTAGATAATTTATATGCAATTGATAGAGGGTCAAATGTGTATGTGTGTGTTTTTTTAAATAAAAAAGAAGACAGATTAGATAAAATAAAATTAGAATAGAGAGTGCTAGAGTTTGAGGGTCAAATAAAGATTGATAGATTTATAGACCTAAACAAGCTCTGGACCTCGAGGTTCACATAGTTTAGTTTTATGGTTTGTATCTTATGATTGTACAGCTCATTCATAAACGTTTGCAATGTAACGTTACTTCAAGACAGTTTGCACGTACAGGACACTTACAGTGCGGGGTCTTCGCAGCTCTCAGCCGCTGCCTGATATCAGCAGACACGAGTCGAGACTCTATGGGTGGCTGCAGGGAAAGTGAGTTCCAGAAAACCTTTGCATATGCCACATCTTCTTGCGAAGCTCCATCAAACACTGTAGAAAGTGTGTCGATTTCTGCAAGACTGTCTAAAACTTCTTCGTCTAATTCTTCAGTCATAATAGTTAGCGAGCTTGCTGTTCTAGCAATAGCTGACCAGCCATGAGCGGTTGTGTTACGGTTGCCAAGGTGACCTAACGCTCCCTAGTAAACGGAAGTAAAGAATTACACGAGAAAGAAGGACTCGAGATCGTATATATACACACACACACACACACACACACACACACACACACACACACACACACACACACACAACACACACACACACATACACACACACACACACACACACACACACACATCACACAAACACACACATACACACACACACACACAACACACACACACACACACACACCTATATACTACTGCACACACACACACACACACACACACACACACACACAGATATTCATGCTTCTTACTGGAATAATAATAATAGCCTAATAATAATAATAAAACTCGTATGTAACTTATTGTTAGTTTCTGTAGGCCTACTATTCGACGAGACAATTTAACGGACAATGTTTTAAATTAATTGTAGAATGTGTTTTCTGAGTAAAACGTATGAATGCATTGCCATGCATATGTCATGACCGAATGATTTACAATGAAAATCTGTATAATACGCAACAGGAAAATACTTAACGTTACACAGTAATATTGTTACCCTACACGTAACGTTAGCCTAAGATTATTTTTAAAGTAGGCCTATTCAAGATCTTTGTTTAACACCGTGCACTCACTGTTCAAGCGAAGCCCATTTATTTTACAAGTAGGCTATAGGCTGGTAATAGTAGCCTAGGGTATATTAGCATTATATACAAATTAAATACACAGCTGTAAATACAGGTACCATACTAAACAAAAACAACAACAAAAACAACAAAAAACAAACCAAAAACAGCGCGCGAGAGAAATATTCGATAGCATATATATATATATATATATATGGGCCGATAAAAGAATCAAAATCATAATCAGCTAAATCTAGTCAGACAAATTAGAACGGTGTGGCATGTTTCACTTTATTTTATTTTCAGATGTATGCCTTACACATTTTACATCTCAAAAACACAGCACAAACAAGCTGTTATTATAACGTCGTTTTATAACTGGCTTCACCTGGTAGTGAGGTTAGTGATTACTATAAGGATTTGTAATCAACTAACTACACTGCCTGATGACCACACAGTATATTCTCGGGAAGGGTCCAATTCCAGCATTGATTTATCCTAATGTCTCCTGCAGAACAGAGTGCTTTTTCATTTCACAAAAGATGGACTTTACAAAAAAAATGGACATTACAAATAGACCAATATGACATAAAAACGGAGTAAATAATTTAACCAACTCTGTGTTTCCTTGTAAGTCATTGTGTTGGCAGTATGGCTAGTGATTATAGTTTATATAAAACAATCAGCTAACAACACTGCCTACAAACCAACCCCAACAGGTCAATATATCAGCACATCAATCTGTTTGTACCATGTAAACCTAACGAAATAAGTCAAACAAAAAAGTCAGCAAAACAATACAAATCTCAAATTTGCAGTCTAATTTAGTACATACCCAAGTCAAAGAACCAAGTAATATCCACTGATTACTGAGGCATTACAAATAATAATTTGAGTCTTTCAGAGAGAAGTCACCTGGCGGAATGTGCACTCTCAGGTTTGTGTGCATCTACTGTTGTTACGACCCTGCTGATGTCACATCTCCAGGTGGGGCTTTTAACTACAGGTAACTTTACCTGCCAAATAAAATCAGTTTATAGTTGCGGACAACGAAAGCCCTCAAAACATTTAAAATTAGTCAATCTTACCTGAAGAAATTCATCAGGAGCTCTCTGTGTCTTGCATGGTCCCCCTGCGTTGGATTCCAGCACACGACAAGCGGTGTGTATTTATAGCCAGAGCTGATGCTGTATGTTCAAATGCAGCGCCATGCAAGGCGGGAGTCACTTGAGCGCGAACCACGGCGCTCACGCTGCGGATACTGGCGCTGCTTCTCCCAGGAAAATATAGCGCCGTGCAGAGAGGGAAACTTTCTGCGTAATGTGGAATGCGCATAACTTTATCTAATGATCTCTTAAGAAAAGTATTTTAACTAAGTATTAATAATAACATGTTTTCTTTGCAATTGATGTAATTAATTTAGCTAGGCCTACTGGCAAAAATAATTTACATTTTTATTAATTTTTTTGGATGATGATGAATCGAATTTATTCACAGCAGACACCATAGCCTTTTTTATTTTCCCCGAACGAAAAAGAGGCATGGACAGGCGTTCATCAGGGTACAGTTTTAAGGTCATATAATTTATTTGGAAATATATTCTTCCGGTAAGGCATAATACAGGCTACTTCTGTAGACTCTGTTTATGGTTGTCAAGCTACAGCCACTTTTGTATCCTATAGAACGTGCTTATTTCAACGGCTTCGAACACTGCTCAGTCAATCACATTTTAGAGTCAAAATGATCAGTTTATTATCCACAGTATAATATCTAATGATTAAAATATACATTGCTTAGCCGTTACCTGTCATCATTCCTTAGGTTGAAAGAAACAAAAGTCAAGCATAACGAGGCTTGGAAACAACAAACTGCCTTTGAGGCCCATATCTATGTCAATACTGAAAACTAGCTATGTTGTTAGCTGTTGGTAGGCAATGCTGTACAGTGTTTATAGTGGACAATGGTTTTCTGGACTAGGTTACCAAAGAGACCATTTAGTCCACACGAAGACAGGTCTAGGCTTGCCCAGAGGGACTAGGCCAAAAAAAAAAAAAATATGTCCTTGCTGGTCACCCATTTTTATGGAACAAGTTTTCTCGATTGTTTGTAAAGTAGTCATATTTCTACTTTATGTCCTTGTTTTATTGGCTTCGAGCTAGACCTAATAAATTAACCAATCCCTGGGCCTGTCTGCAACCCAATATCATGCTTACAAATGGGAGTGCAGACAGAAAAGTATATTCCCACTCATTTACAATATTTGGTTTAACATGGCATTTAATTAATATCACAATGTTTCAAATTCTTTGCTATACCCCATGCAGTAGTTACAATAACAATCAAATACCACTTTGTTGAACTACAGAGTAGAGTGATTAGACTTGATTTTTTCACACTATTAGCTCCTCCTAAAATTTGAAACACCTGTTTTATCCAATTACATATTAGCACATCCTGAGGCATTAAAAGGCTGACTGATGTTGAAAGAGATTGAATATCTTTGTTGTGGTGCCTTAAGATGATTTTGCATAGTTGAAGTGAAACAATTTACTTTGTAAGCAGCTGTTAATGAGCGAGTTGTTTGCTTCTTTGATAGTGGTTTTATATTTATTATTTTTTTTAAAGAAAAAATCAAACAGCTTGTCCTGTTGACTCCCGATCTTAACATTTAAAAATGAAGGAAGAGATTGCTGCAACAGTGTTTTTTATTGCAAGACTAGCAAAAAAACATGGTAAACTGGATCGTGTCGGGAGGGAGAATTTTGCTGTGGAACTGACCTCTGTGCTTTTTGAAAATTACAAAAGTCACTGGTACCCTGAAAACCCAACCAAAGGACAAGCTTTTAGGTGAGTATCCTGATGCCATCTTAACTTTTAGCAAATCAAATATTTTATTGGACTAATTCAAGGGCCTTTTTTCTTAGGTGTTTAAGAATGAACAAAGCTCAAACAAGAGACCTGATTATTGAACGAGCTTGTCGCCAGAGTGACATTGTTTATGAAAATCTTGGATTACCAAAGGAAATGACCATTTGGATTGATCCAGGAGAGGTTTCATGCCGGTAACACTTGACTTGCTGGCCTGTCAATGAAGGGCTTAATCCATACTGGTTTTGACAACTTGATTGTACCACTGTAGTACTTCCAAAAACTGAAATGTTGTTCGTTCTTTTAAGGTATGGTGAGAAGTCCACCCCATTTTGTGTGACTCAGTTGGAGGGTCAAAAGAGGGATGGGGAGTTCTCTCGTAGGATAAATAATGCGGTGGAAAGGGCTTCATCAGACTACCACTCTGGAACCTCCTCAGATGAGGAGGGAGGAAACGCCAGCAGCAGCAGCATTAGTAGCAGCAATGGCAGCAGTAACAGCAGCAGCCTCTCTGTTCCAGAGCCTAAATGCATCCCAACGGTCTCTAACCCAAACAGTGTCTACCAGGTAATTCATTCCAGATAAACGCTCTTCAGTCCCTTAGCATGCACCTAACATTACTGGTTGCTTAAATTTGCAGTGTTTTAACTGCGGTTGTTCTCCATCTATAGTTCAGTGAGTTTGGGCAGCCCCCACCTATGCAGAACTGGGGCACATACCCTAAACGAAAGCCATATGCCTCTGAGGGCTACCAGCAGCATTCCTCAAGTGGACCATACCCACCTCATAAGAGTTTCAAGGGCTTCAGGCCCACCTACGCATTCTCTGGTCCAAGGGTGGACCGATATCACTGGGTTAGCAAGAACCGCTCCTAGACTTTAGTTTTAAAACGGTGTATTGTTTTGCTGAGCAGCTATGCAGGCATATGTGAGTTATGTAACTTAATTTCTATGTAGAGCTTTAAATTATTTATGGAGTCATGTGACAATGCCATGAAGGCACTTTTTAAACTATTTTTTTTGTGGAGTGGAAGAGACTTTCTAAATAAAATCTATTTTAATAAAACCTGTTGTGTGGAAGTGCTTGGCCTGTTATGCCACTAGATGGAAGCAAATATCCAAAATAAAGTCTTCTACAGTACATTTTAAGTGAACCTCTCTCTTTAGGCTAATGACTGATGATGGTGATTCTTAATGAGATGGTTTGGTGTAGTCTTATGTTATTTACAAACTTATAGTTTTGTGTTAACTGCATTTTTCTTTTAACCCTCAAATTGTGACTTGTGCCTTTTACTGTTTGGTAAACCAGAATGATGTGGTATGTGAGCTTCTCTCTTTCCCCACTAGGGTGCATGTTTCTGAGACTTGACTCCTCCTAAAAAAGGAAACCAGGGTGTGGTTTGAGAGTTGTGTTTTCTTAAACCCTTCAACTCCACCAGAATTGCTGTTTATGCAGGTGCTGGTCATCTAATTAGAATATCATAAAAATTGATTTATTTCACTAATTCCATTCAAAAAGTGAAACTTGTATAATGCATACTTCATTCCACACAGACTGATATATTTCAAGTGTTTATTTCTTTTAATTTTGATTATAACTGACAAATAATGAAAACCCCAAATTCAGTATCTCAGAATATTACTTAAGACCAATACAAAGAAAGGATTTTTAGAAATCTTGGCCAACTGAAAAGTATGAACATGTACAGCACTCAATACTTAGTTGGGGCTCCTTTTGCCTGAATTACTGCAGCAATGCGGCGTGGCATGGAGTCGATCAGTCTGTGGCACTGCTCAGGTGTTATGAGAGCCCAGGTTGCTCTGATAGTGGCCTTCAGCTCTTCTGCATTGTTGGGTCTGGCATATCGCATCTTCCTCTTCACAATACCCCATAGATTTTCTATGGGGTTAAGGTCAGGCGAGTTTGCTGGCCAATTAAGAACAGGGATACCATGGTCCTTAAACCAGGTACTGGTAGCTTTGGCACTGTGTGCAGGTGCCAAGTCCTGTTGGAAAATGAAATCTGCATCTCCATAAAGTTGGTCAGCAGCAGGAAGCATGAAGTGCTCTAAAACTTCCTGGTATACGGCTGTGTTGACCTTGGACCTCAGAAAACACAGTGGACCAACACCAGCAGATGACATGGCACCCCAAACCATCACTGACTGTGGAAACTTTACACTGGACCTCAAGCAACGTGGATTCTGTGCCTCTCCTCCAGACTCTGGGACCCTGATTTCCAAAGGAAATGCAAAATTTACTTTCATCAGAGAACATAACTTTGGACCACTCAGCAGCAGTCCAGTCCTTTTTGTCTTTAGCCCAGGCGAGATGCTTCTGACGCTGTCTGTTGTTCAAGAGTGGCTTGACACAAGGAATGCGACAGCTGAAACCCATGTCTTGCATACGTCTGTGCGTAGTGGTTCTTGAAGCACTGAATCCAGCTGCAGTCCACTCTTTGTGAATCTCCCCCACATTTTTGAATGGGTTTTGTTTCACAATCCTCTCCAGGGTGCGGTTATCCCTATTGCTTGTACACTTTTTTCTACCACATCTTTTCCTTCCCTTCACCTCTCTATTAATGTGCTTGGACACAGAGCTCTATGAACAGCCAGCCTCTTTTGCAATGACCTTTTGTGTCTTGCCCTCCTTGTGCAGTGTCAATGGTCGTCTTTTGGACAACTGTCAAGTCAGCAGTCTTCCCCATGATTGTGTAGCCTACAGAACTAGACTGAGAGACCATTTAAAGGCCTTTGCAGGTGTTTTGAGTTAATTAGCTGATTAGAGTGTGGCACCAGGTGTCTTCAATATTGAACCTTTTCACAATATTTTAATTTTCATTTACAAGTCTATAAATACTATATATACACACACATTTAAGAAAATTGAGAAATTAAATAAAATGACAAATGCATACAACAACATTTGAAAACTTAACATTTAAATGAAAACAAAAAATAAAGCTAAAAACATTTCAAAATATTAAAACAACCAAAGGTATGAGTATAAAAATGATTCTAACATGACACTAAGCCAAACACCCATATATATATATATATAGTATTTCATTTCCATGCAGTATGTTGAAGTAACGTTACTAATATAAATACCTATAAAGACATATGAAATTCATACATAATTTATGTAAAATTAAAATAGATAAATCAAACGGCAGTAGTTATCAGTAATCCTAAAAAAAGAACACTGTCAAAAACACATGCTAACAAACAACAACTAACACATAGTAAGAATTAGTTATAAAAACTAAAACAGAAGTGAAACAAGCAGTAAGAAAGAGGATAAATAAAAAGCGATACTTATATCCCTTGCCGGTGTCCCTGCCCGGAGGAGTCGCACGGTAGATTCGATGGTCTTTACACTCTTCGGTCTTCACATGAGGAGGGCTTCACACAACGGCTGCCGCAACGCTTTTTATACCCATTAGTTGTTTTTAACTTAACCAAATAAACAATAACCAAAAATCTTTTTTCCCCTCAGTACAATTTACTTAAACTTGAGTTGTGGCAACACTGTCACCACTTTCACAAATGTTTGATTACGTGGGGAAAATAACAGGATTATTTAAAAAAGTTTGCAATAAGAAACCAGCTTTCAAAATGTTGCATTTTCAGGCCCATAAAATGGCATTGCTGTGGAGTTGTTGTTTTTTTTTATCAAAATGTTTTGTAAATGCCACCTTAGTTTCAACCATGCCCCTTATAAGTAGAGGTGTAAAGAGTACCTGAAAACCATACTTGAGTAAAAGTACAGATATTTTACAGTGAAAGTTACTCTACAAGTCACCAATTCCAAAACAATTTGAGTAAAAGTATTAGAGTATCTGATTTTAACAGCACTTAAGTATTTTACTTATACTAAATATAGGCTCAAAGATGCACTAGTCAAAGAGACATCCCAGTCAAAAACTGTAACATTGTGGAGAAGCTGGGGAAAACAGGCAGAGGCAAGGATTTATGTGCCGGTATTTCATGGAAAAACTAGAACAAGCAATAAGCCAACCACAGACGAACAGACAACCATTACATTCAACAACTCACAAATAACTAAAGAAACACTGGGGCTGTATATTCACATACAGGAGGCTAACAAGCTGATCAAGATAAGTTACATACTGACTACAAACACCATGGGAGACAGGAAGTGACAAAAGTCCAGGACAAGGCACAGAAAATGCAACAAAAAACAAGAAAGAGCTGATTTGTGAGGAGAGCAGTCACACTTATTTTCTAAAACCAAAATAAAACTGAACACCTCAAAATTGCTAAAAAACACAAAAATAATAACCTTCAAAAAAGTCTCTGCAGTATAAAGGATAAATAAAATAATGTTAAATAAAATTTAAATGTCAAAGTCTTCTTGCACTGGATGAGCTGGTTACGGCCTCATTGCCAGCTGCAGTCATGTCCTCATCTCATATATAAAACACGTGATTCACAACTACTGCTAAGGAGCTTGCATTCACTTAAAGTAACATTGTTGACAAGTTTGGGTGAGTAAGGGCAAAATGCACAAGATATAGTACTTTCAGTGCCCTGTAGTTGACGATATCACATCTTTTGTAGCATAAATAAACTGCTGCAGAAAAGCTAGGAACCATAAAAAAATGTAATTTGTAATTTGCATCACTCATTTCAAATGTAGTTGAGTAAAGAGTAAAGATACTCATTCAGAAATGTAGTGAAGTAGAGTAAAAGTTGTTAATATCTTTGATACTCAGTACAACTACAAAGTATCCGAAAAGATACTTAAGTACAGTAATTGTTACATTTACAAGTACTTTACACCTCTGCCTATAAAGGCAGATATTAACGTCGCGCAATATTCGCCGCCGTTTAATACGCTCGTGACTAAACAAAGGCGCCTATGTGTGTGCACACCAACGCGAAAATCGCCACGCGTAAAAGCGTAATTTTTTAAAAACCGCCTCGGGTTCGTTTTTTTGGGGTTTGACGCGCCGCGTCAAAAACTATCCA